>CAHIKZ030001813.1:437500-505000 GCA_903632075.3 Acanthosepion pharaonis
TAATCTGTCAATACACTTAGTCCAATGTCACATATTACACAGAAAATAAACCATTATATAGAGAAAATTTCAGTTCAGAATTCAACTAAAACTCTAATGATAAAATTAGTATTTACGAAGACGTGCTGAAAAGTTCTCATCTCAAAATCTGACTCTATAGACAGACAACATCCGATATTTGTGCGTCATTATTGAACCGGGAATTGATTTATAACAGTCACATTTTTTTTCTTACCACGTATTTACGTAAATGTCTATATATGTTTTGTGTGAAATTATAATTAATCAGGTGGGAATTCTTTAAATTGCATTAATATGTCATGATATACAACTGCAACTGCGTATACACGTGTATTTCCATGCAGAGAAAGATATATATGCAAAACATGTCTGCGATCATTTTCAGAATTTGTACATTTGTCATGGATTTCAAGATCGTTTCAGAAACAAAAAAAGAGAACCAAAATGTGAAGAATTCATTCAACATAAATTATATTCTCCAGCAAGGAGGATATTCGTGGACAAAATTAAATTGGGTCTTGCTCATATGAAAAAAAAAAAAGCTTCAGAAAGAAGTAGACACTAATAAATTTGCAGAAGACGTGACATGATTTCAAGTAAGTTTCTCTATATTTTAGTAGTTAGTATAAAGGGGAATAATAATAATAATGATAATAATAATAATAATAATAATAATAATAATAATATTAGTAGTAGTGGTAGTAGTAGTATTAGTAGTAGTTGTAGTAGTAATAATAATAACAAAGAGTAAGTTGTGACCAACTAATTAAGGTGAAAACAAATAAAAAACTTATCAATAGCATTGATTGAACACAGAAAGTCGTTCGACAGTCTACCACACTCATAGACAGACAAGAGCCTAAAAATATAAATGGTATGTCCCCACAACGGTTATATTCATAACGGAGAGCATGGAAAACTGGAAAAAAATGAAAAAACTAAACCATATAAACTGGTAATTAAATCGAAACCAATCGACATAAAAATCGGGATCTTCCAAGGAAATTCATTGTAACCACTACTCTTCTGCTTTGCATTAGTGTCTCTCAGCTGCCTACTGAACAATAGTAGCTATAGATACAAGTCACAAAGTGGAGAATTAAATCACCTATTCTATAATAATGCTCTTAAAATGTTTACCAAGTATGATAACCAGCAGAAAAACCTACTTCTCCTTGTCAAAGTCGACAAATGTGACTAAGCCACCTTCAGCGGCGGTAAAATAAGAAAAACTACAGATTTAGACCTTGATATCAAGAAGAATAGTAAACTAGACGAAGATGGTACATACAAATATTAAGAATTAATGAAAGAGGCGGAATTTAACACTCAATTATGAAGAAAAAGATCCGAAAAGAATACTATAGTAGAATGTGTTCGATACTAAAAAGCGAACTTAATGGAGCCAATAAAATGAAGGCTATTAACACCCTAGTTATACCTTATATATCAACATTATGCAATGGAAGTTGAATGACATTAAATGGTTGGACGCCAAGATCATAAAAATGCTTGCCCAAATGAGAGTGCACCACCCGAAATCATATGTTGATAGATTATACGTGCCAAAACTCTAAAATAGCAACAATCGGATTGGAAACATGCATCACAAAATCCAATGACATTCTCCTGTAAATAGTAAAACACCAAATCAACTCCATCAACAAAGAAATTGCATTCTTCAAGAAACAGCTTAATATACCTGAAACCCTGCCAATTAAAAAAGGAAGCGATTATGGTAAACGAGTAAAACAGAGAGCAAAACAACTTGGCCACATGAAATTTTAAAAAAAAAAGTGATCTCCAAAATTTTTGTTCCAGTGCTGAAAGATTTTTTTCTTTCTCTGCGATGAGCGTTCCGTCCTTGGATTGTATGCAAGCTGTAGAGGAGCATGACTTCTGTCCTGTTTGTTAGTTCCCTTATTTTTTATGCATATTTTCTTTATCTGTGATACACATTCTCTCTATTTCTGTGCATTTTTCATTGAGTCATTCATCTTTAGCCTGCTTGTATTTGTTCCTTATTTCATTGTGTAGTTTTCTGTATTCAGTTCCCTGTCTTGGCATTGTTTTCTGTCTCTTTGTATCATAGGGGATAAACTCGTTTGATGATGTTACAAAACCTTCTGTTAGTGTGACGTATTTCGAGTTTCTATTTCCGTTTTGTACCCAGTATCTTCTTTTCCCACTGTCCATATATTTTCCTTCAGGTTTGAGTCGTTGAGGAATCTATTGAATTGCAAATATTGGTGCTTCGTTAGGCTTCTTCAGTTTCACTCTTATTTTACATATAACAGGAAGTGGTCACTTTCTCAGTCGGCACTTGGATAGGTTTTGCAGTGAACAACTACGTTCCTGAATCATTTTTGATGGTTATGTAGTCAATTTGGTTTTTAGTTTCTCCTCATGAGCTTCTCCATGTCCATAATCGTCTTGAAAGGTTTGGGAACCAGGTGTTTTCTCCGCGTTCATTGCCGGTTCCTAGTCCGAATTAGCCAGCTATCTCCCCTGCCCCTTCTTGCCTAATTTCGTATTTAGGTCTCCCATGATAATTATAATTCCTTGTGATTTGCACTGGAACTTGGCATTGTCTACCATGGAGTAGAAATATTCTATTTCTTCTTCCGTAATTTGTGCTGTCGGTGAAAACAATATTATAATAGATATGTTGAAAGGCTTACCTTTCAGTTTAACTACACCAATTCTTTGAGATAATTGATATTACCCAGAATGCTTTCTTGATATCGTCATCTAGTATCAATTCAAGTCATTTTTTCACTTTTTCTCTCCACCTGCCTATATACTCATATGGCTGTGACTGACAAAATTTCCGTTGTTTGGTCCCTTAGTTTCACATACAGCTAAAATATGGAGATTTAAGCTACTTATCTCCTGATTTACATTTTCCAACTGGCCACAGTTGTTTCACGTTCTAACGTTTCATGTCCCCAGAGTTATTTTTTGTTTGGTGCAAGCAGTCGCTGGATGACAGTCAGGTGACACATGTCGTTAATGTCGCTCTTACAGGGCGAGGGACGAGTTCCGAGAAAATATTATCCACTTTACGCCGTTTATGCTAGCAGTCGATGGATGATGGTCAGGTGACACCTGTTGCGCATGTCGGTCCTTACAAGTCGAAGAGGTAATTTTCATATACTTAACTCCCTGCACGCCGTTAGATTTCATAATTTGTTTGTTAATTAATGATATATCTTCGGATTAATAGTGGAGTGTTTTCTCGTTGCCTTCTCCATGGTGGTTTATATAAACACAGACCCTAGTTAGCAGACCGTTGACTCATCGAGAGTTCTACCGCTCGTTGTTAGGTCTTATTTTTAGTCCTAGCAAGAACATGGAGTGTGATATCCAGTTTAGTCGCCGGCAAACCGAAGTTTGATACTTACAGACCCAAACACACTCACGCCCCCCCGCACACGCACGTATACAGACACGACACACACACAGACACACACACACACACACACACACACACACACACACACACACACACACACACACACACATATACATATATATATATATATATATATATATATATATATATATATGTATGCCCCAAACAGACATGCATACATACGTGTAAAAATAAAAAAAAAATCTATTCCAGCCCTACCATCTGTTAGCGAGGGAAGGCTTCGTGGTTCGGAGTTTGTAGCGTGAGAGAAGATAAAAAATAATTATTACAGTAGTTCGAATACCCACTTTTTAAAAATATTAATATTACTTGTAACCCAAAACATGAAAGATTCAAACTTGAATTTTAAACTCAAACGTATACACTCAAATTTAACCGAGGACATCAATTACAAAGAGAAAAAAAAATTCAAATCACCAACTAAGAACCATATTAAAAATGTTAGTCTTACATCTAAAGGAATTTTCGAATAAATAATTTAAAAATAAATGATGCGTTTGACATCCAATTAAGATATTTTTCTAAGGAATTCAGTAAACAAAGAAAAAGAAAAAAATAATTTTTTGTGGTTTATCAAAAGCCGAGACATATTTTGGATTATCAGAATAATTCTTTTTGCGAGGGAATATTGCATTCAACTTCTTTTTTTAGAATAACTGATAATTCCAGTTACAAGTTATTGTATTTAACCTATTTGAAAAAAATGACATCATACATTTCTGAAGGGTTTTTGTGCGAAAGTGAATACATAGAGTTCACTTGGAAATCGAACACGTCCCTCCGACTTCTCTTTCCACACCACTTTCCGATTTTGAGTGAAAATGAACGTAACACATTTTGACGGATTCCGAACTCAGCTCGCTTATTTCTCTTTGCAAATTGTTAAACTCTCTTCATATGAAAGCAGTAAGTAAAATGACAAATGGATATAACAAATGAGATTAGATTGATTAACAATTAGACAACTGCGAATTCACAGTCTTCGAATCTACCATATATAAAACTATTAAAAGGTACTCCTTGGTGAAGAGAAATATGAAAATTAATTAAGTCTTCAGATATCAAACCTTTCCCTTGTTCAAACCAAAAAAAATAGCTGTAGTCATTGTGAATTTTTATTTAATCATAACGCTGTGTGACTTTACTTTTACGTAAAGTATTAAAAAGAGTTAAAATTGTCAAAAATAAAATAGTTTAAACTAAAAGTTTCATAAATGTATTATAATTTATTAAAAATATTTAATACATTTCAAAGTTATTTAATTCTCAGCCATAACATTTTAATAAGTCAGAATAGTCAGAATAACATTTTAAAATGTCAGTTGATTTTTAAGATACCAGTCAAATTAAATGAAATACAATAAAAAAAAACAAAACAAAACATTGTAGCGATCGAGGAAGGAAAATAGTAAATCACATAGACGTAATCTTATATATCAAATCAAATTTCCAAGTTTTTGCACATATGCACTCGTACATACATAATGGCGGGCTACTCGTTTTCTGAGCCCAAGCATCTACTAATGCGACTAAAAATTCCCTGCAACAGATGTCTGCTCAGAAACATTTTTGTTTGTTTACAACTGCAACTAATGCTAAGCCGACCTAACATGATTAGCAATTTGAATAACGCCAGTACGCTCAAACACACGGCGATACTGGCATGTGACTTCGTCCTACACCGGGAACTTCCCCCAGACCAATAACAAATTAACTATGCATACATATGTAACATAATAACTGCCCACTCGTATTCTTGGATACCTGTCTACTAGGATTGGTTAGCCAATCACTATTGCAGACGCTTGCTCAGGCACATTTGTGATTGTTCAGCACCGACCGACCGAGGCCACCAGTGTTTTATACTGCAACTATGCTGAGCAGACCTTTTCTGGGAGACAGCGTGTTATCTAGCGTGATCACCAATTTGCACGCCCAAGCCCTCGGCCACGATGACTTGTGGCTTCGTGCTAGTCGGTCCACAAGGTTTCCGTCTACACATTTTCATTCACAAGGCTTATATGTTTTTCAAAGGTGCTGCAGGCTGGGATCGGCCTCAATCCAGTCCGATAACATCAGAAAGTCTCCGTCCTAACAAATCGACCATGGTGAGGTTCGAACCCGGGTCTCATGGTCAGAAAGCGAACTTTCTAACCACTCGGCCATACATACATACATACATACATACATACATACATACATACATACATACATACATACATACATACATACATACATACATACATACATACATACATTTATTTATTTATTTATTTATTTCTTTGCATGTTATTGATTTCGATTTTTGCTGAGTGATTATTCTATTTTTTACCCAATCTTCAATTAATCAAGGCACATTAGCTTTTTTAAGACGTCTAATGACGATTCAATCATGACAGTGATTCCTGAAACAGATTAAATAAAAATGGGAAAAGGACGATGTTAAGAATTTCAAGAAAACAGAGTGCGCCAGTACTAAACAATGATTATGACCAATATTTGTTTTTAAGCCAGACGAGAAAAAAAAGGACAACGTATTTGACTGGTATCTTAAAAATCGACTGATATTTTCGAAATGTATTTAATGGGAGTATATTTATAGCAAAGTGACGTTTGGTAATCTTTACATGTGAGGGCGTCTTTTTAAATTCAATTCTCGGGGAAGAAAGCCCAAGACATTGGAGAATCAATCTCTATATAAAAATTCCATCAAGACAAATGGGCGTTTCGACATGATGCAAAGGTTAGCAAGCTTTTCTTGCTAGATTAATTGCCACTGGCTAGTGTGTTATATCCTCACTGATTGCTCCTTTCTTTCTGCCTTGCGCCACATTCTACGCTTAGAATATTACCATATATTGTCAGAAGGTTCTTTTGACGCCTCGTCTATTTTGTGTTAACAATACGAATTTTACAGTAGTGTTAGGAAATGTTCTTTGACAGAATAGAATTGAAGTTGAATAATAATTCTGTTTTAGAAAAATCAAAATAAATACATCGCGTTTCGCGGATGAAAAGTTATAGACAAATATCCCAGTTTCCAGTTAGAAAGATAAAACAATTTTGTGATAAATATCCCAGTTTCCAGTTAGAAAGATAAAACAATTCTGTGATAAATTATATGGTAATTTTTCATGAATTTTCCATTCAAAATTTTACACATTTCTTTCATTTTCTTAAACTAATTTTAATTAATTCAACGCCGTTTTTAACCCATCTCTCTTCTACAAACTACCATAAAAACGGTATACACGTTGCAGTATCTACAGTAAAGAGTTAACTACTTTCAAAAGATGATCAATATATTGTAGTTATTATTGATTATTGGAATTATCATTCAAATTGAAATTACTCATTATTTAATGCCACAGGAATCAATTTAATTTTTTTAAAAGTTCCTCGCGTAAAATTAACAGAATCTACAGTGAACTGTAAGAATTCATTTCCCAGAAGTGAATCGGAATCAATCACAACTCTTAAGGTTTATTTTACTGTGTGTATGTGTGAGTATTGCTGTGTTATCAACTAATATCTGTCTAATATTATGTACATGACTATGTATTTCTAAGAAATATTGTTTAATGGAACTAAAGTCAGAAAGGTGACAGGTGAGTCTACGGGATAAACAACACAATAAAGAAATATCCAAACGCTGGGCAGTTTTTGTCTTTATTTTCTCCTGAAATTAAAGCCAACGTACGTAGCTTGGAACGGCATCTGATAAAACATAATAGGCATAGATATTGTCAGGTGTCGTAAGGGAGATATATAATCTTAAATGAGAAACAAGATATTGTAAAATAATTGAGTGATGGGTACAAATATTTAAAAAAGACGAAGAATTTGTACAGGTATCACAGAACAATTAAAATAAATATGAAAGCATTGACATGGTAAAAACAAGGAATTACTAAGAATGTAACAAAAAGAGATGTGAACAAAAATAAAATGGTTATAAGTTGGAAAAGTGAAACTGTTCAAAATGTTATTTGAAGAACCCGTTGTTGCGATTGTAAAGAGGGAGAATAAAAAGAATATTAATCATCTAGATCATCACTGTTACATACAAACAAGATTTAACACACACACACACACACACACACACACACACACACACACATATATATATATATATATATATATATATATATATATATATATATATATATATTCAAATTGGACTTTGGTAATTCTTTTAATTGTTTTACTCCAAGCATGGCGATAATGTCACTATAACTCGAGGGGTTAATGGGAATGAAAGAGAATGAGAAGACATTAATGAAGGGATAAGAAAATAAAGAACAGGATTCAAGAAAAGAGAATATGGCGATTGGCCTTGTATTTACATTTTTGAAGATTGTGGGTATCGAGGAAGAAGAAACAGGAAGAGAGTTTCTCAGTTGAGAAATGCAAGAGAAGGAACTATTAGAATAGAACATACGGTTGCATCTATCTAATTCAAAAAAGATCAGACCTAGTTGTCAATCAAGTAGTGTGGTTAGAAACAAGCAGTCGATGCTTCATCAGAACAATTGCCATAAAAATATTTGTTGAAAATTCAGAGTGAAGCCAAGTTACCGCGGTGGGAATGGGACTAAAGTCGAGATGCCAGGTCAGGAGCAACTATATTATAGACAATTCTTTGGATTTTATCAAGAAACTAGAGATATATAGTAGCAGCACTAGAGCAGATATGACAGCAATATGATTTAATTACTGAGAAGCAGACATTATATATTACATTGCTATAATTATTGTGAAATGATGGTGCATTACTGATAATTTGTGATTTAAATTAAAAATAGAGCTGTTTATCTTTATTCAAATTAGATTTTAAATCATCATCATTGAGAAAGATACTTACCGCCATTTATTACGATCTTACACAAGCTTATTTAATGTCTGCTTAAGAGTTGGTGACTACAGATTTGCGTTAATCAACGGCTTTGGTTTTTCTCGACTTCTTCCAGGCAAACTAACAGCAAGACATACTTTATTCCTGTATTAAACCATTTAATGTAGTTTCAGAAATTTGCTAGGGATGGTATCGAATAGTGCTGGCAAATTGGATACATTTCTATAAATGGCTAATTTCGATCTGTCAACCAGCTTGAGATTTGTGATTATATGCATCATATGGCTTTTACTTTGAACCGAAGAATGCTGATCCAATGGAAAATAATGTAAATCATATAAAAGCTGGATTATCATAAATTTACCTTACATTTAACTCTTCGCAATTATTTATCCTAAATACGTGACTGCTAAAAGAAGTTATCATCTCGACCATGGATTTTTCACAACAAATTATTATATTTGATCATGAATAATACATATAGAAACACTATAAATTTTCAAAAAACTACAATCGGATCCACAATAATTCTCACTCAGAATACATCGAAACACAATCGTTACCGCTGTCCAAAAGAAACGTAAGAATAATACAATAAACTACCCACAATTCAATACAATATCCTACTGATGTGGGCCCAAAGTTGGGACCACAGAAGTAAAACACGGAACACGGATTAGATGTAAGAAAGATATATTAACAACAGGTTACAGAGATAGCGTAAGCGGAGCTTACTCTATGTTAGTGTCCAATACTGGTAGTCGTACGCGGCTCTCTCTATCTCTCTATCTCTCAGTGTAGAGTGTTGTGTCGCATACTTAATATAGACCCGGAAGACTCTATTGTGTAGGTAGTTCCGGTCTCACAATACCTACCATCAATGCATCTGACCTGTATATATATAATCGACCAACATTACAAATCTCATTGATTGATGATTACGTTTAGCATGAAACAGACTGTCACCTTTGGGTGTTGACAATAATGTCCACTTTAATAATTACATACGCTCTATACCTGATATTGAGCACTTCAACCCCCATATCGTAGTACCATAAACTATATTTTATTATTCATATATATATATATATATATATATATATATATATATATATATATATGTTAGAACACTAGCATGTGGGCTCCATTGATTGCAAAGCAACACATCTAGATGATCCTCTATTTCGGTTTCGGCAAGACTCTTCTTATTTATATAATATTCTTGCACCTAGAATTTCTGTTTTTTTACACTCTGTATTTTTTACACTTTGTATTTCGCTGGATCCTTGTGTCCGATTTGGTTTCAATAAACCAGGATACGCATTGCGCTTTCTCTTGCGATGCTGGCATTCTTACTAAAACTCATGGATCAATAATAAGCACTTGAATCATCTACCTGAAAAGACAAAACGAAAATGAATTATAAAAGTACAACTATATATAAATTAAAGCTTTAGTGATATTTTTAATATGCAAAGAAGTGCATGAATGGATCTTAACTCTGATGAAAATACGAAACTATAAAAATTCTATCCTTTCTCTCTGTATATGTTTACATACCTGTCATTAATTTTATCTTTGTGCTCTTTGTATACACTAGTCATGGCGGTTGGTATTAAAATTAAATTTATTCAGAGAAACCGTATTTTACTTAAAAGACTTTACTAAATTGCCCTAAAGATTTTATTTTTTTTGCATAAATTCATTAAAATTTTACGTCATTTTAGTGACAGTTAAAATAGGAAAATATGATTTATGTTAAGAAATTCGCTTACAGATTCCTCTGATAAATGGATACAATCTCCATAGAACAAACTGTATTGGCAGAGAATTAAAAATCTAATTATATATATTTTTAATATTCGGCTGTGATCTCTTAATATTAGGCATTTTATTACAAAGATTAATTGTTTTAAGATCGTTATCTTTCGGAAATATTCTGGTTGTCCCTAGTTGTTGCCACATAATTTTTGTTATTGCTATAATACACACACACACACACATATATATATATATATATATATATATATATAGTAAATCCGTTGGTATATAACCCAAGTTGATCCTAGAAATATAAAATATCACAACTGATCCACTAAAAGAGTTCAATGTATTTATTAAACAGAGCAAATAATGGTCTATACTCCAAATGACGTAATTTTGCATTTGTTTCCTACTATATATATATATATATTGTCTTCTTCTAGCTAGGATCGAAACCCGGTGGAATTGGCGTCAGTCGGAGATTCTACACTTAAGCCGTTGGTGCACGGCAGTGATGAAGGTGAATTTAAGCGTATTTATTTTTAGAACGACACACTGACTGAGAAAACTCGATTCGCTTCACCGATGAGTCTTGCATTATTATCTGTAATAGTCACTGTTTACAAACTCACACTTCCTCTCCAGTGAGCTCAACAGAAATAATTTTTTCAGGAGCACATATATTCGTATTTTGGTAGCAAGTTTTAATTCTTTTATATTTAAGTTAAAATATTTATTTTAAGATTTTTTAGCACATTTTATTATGTTTTCTTACAAGTAATTTTATTCATGTCTCCAGATGATAGATGTGTTTCCCAAAATTTTTTCTCCAAGTAACTTTGACCATCTTCAGGGATGAAATATGTTTACAATCTGGTTAAATTTTTGCTTTTACTCGTATATTTTGTTACATAATTTTTAGACTTCTATTTTCAAATTGGATTTCTTTTTTGTCATGTCACGCATTATAGCGTCATTTCTGGAATTGGAATTTTTATCATGAGCATTTCGTATAGTTTCTCTGGAATGTTAATTCTTTTTTAATAAAAAAAAACTCATAAAATACTGGTTTTTATATTGATATTTTTTACTGATTTTTACACATTTCTTGTAAAAGTTGTTGCCTTTGCTGATAATCTTTGATAAATGTCTGTATTATTTATAAGTATATCGGGGATATTGGTTTTCTTTTTATTGTAGTTTTGTCTAGTAATATCATTTTTCATGAGGCTAAGTGTAATTTAGAATTGGAATTACTTAGATTGAAATTTCAGGTTCTAAAACTTTTAAATTGAATTGATACTCTAGATTATTCAAGTGGAATATTCCAGAATGTTCAGAAGTTATTTTTAGCCTACAAAATCTAAACAGGCATACTGTAATTGATATTCTTACAATAAGGTTATCATGATGGCAAAAGGTAGAGAATTGACAAATTCGAAAAAAGAACTGATTTTTAAGCTCTAGAAAAATGCTAAAAGTTACAGGAAAATGTCAGACAATCTCAATATCCCATTTACTATCATTAGTTCAGTCATTGCAAGGTATAAAAACTCAAAACTGTTGATAACCAAAGAAGAGCAGATGCTCCATGGAAGACTTCTTCAAGATCTTCGAGGAAAATAATGCGTCAAATTAAACAAAATCCAATGTGTGACGTCGTCCCCCGGTCGCAGCGCCGACTGTGACGTTCTATCCTGATCTACCACGGCGCCAGTTGTGACGTCCCTAAACAGCACCAATTGTGACGTCTTCGCCGCGGCGTCAGCTGTTCGCTCCTCGCCGCTCCGTCCGGGTGTCGCTGCTCCAAACGTGACGTTCTAACCCTTTGGTGATTCGGGTAGGAATCTGGTTAGATTGATACCAGCCTCGCCGTTCCCAACCTGCTTCCAACGCCTGGTTACCAGGGTAACTTCACTGATCTCCAGTTTGCCTACCCACGTTGTGAATTGATCTTAGAAAGACGAGATCAAACAGGGGTTGGGGCCGTAATGCAAGCTGAGTTCAACGGGGGTGATAACACACAAATATGTATAAAAGAAAAGAAAATGAAAACTCACAAAGTTCAAAGTATCAAAGAAAAAGGTAACAAACTTTTTATGTCTAGTTGTTCGGTACATAGGACTGTGTCTACCTCCCGACCCGTTCTGTGGATTGTGGCACGACGCTTTCGCTAGGCGAATTTTAACACTTCAAGTTGTCTACTCTCTAAGAAATTTGTGTTTCGGTGTGTCTTTGGACGAAAGTTGAAAAACTTATTTCTGTGGTCTGGTTCTAAGTCGCTTTTCAGACTACTTGTTCTTGGTTGCAGAAGAGTCCAAAATTTTGCGTGAATCTGGTCAGCTATCTTGAGGCGGTTTCAACACTGGGCATTCTTCTCTGCCGTCGGTGCGCGAACTAACTCTGCCTGCCAGAGTCCGACGAACTTCTTCTTCTCTGCCCGCCTGGGTCGAACGAACTTCTTCTCGCCAGAGTCTGAACTACTGGGCACTCATCTCTGCCGTCGGTGCGCGAACTTCTTCTCTCCAGAGTCTGAACTACTGGGTACTCATCTCTGCCGTCGGCGCGCGAACTTCTTCTCGCCAGCTTGGGTCGAACGAACTCTGCACTCAGGGCCAAACGAACTGGCCTCTTCTGCCCGCGTGGGGCGAACGAACTCGGCCCGCCGTCCGGGGCTGAACTGATTTCTGTCTGGTGGGGCTTCGTTTTTATTGACGCCGTCAAAACTGGGGTGGGTCTGTCGGCGCCAGGGGTTCTTCGATAATTCTAAATACGTATCCACCCTTCTTATTTCTGGTTGGGATTTTCCCTCTTTTCCATTTTGGTAACACTTTTCTTACTCCCACTCTCTCACCATGCTTCTGAGGGGCGTGAACTGCCCTCCCCACTTCCTCGTAGCGGCTTCTCATACTTATACTCTGGATGGGGGCGTCGACTGATTGTCTTCGTGCGTCACGTGACCACTCTCGGCCAATGAGGTCCTGGTCGGGTATCTTTCCTCCTCCTTCGTGCGTCATGTGATCCACTTGGCCAATGACGTCTTAGTCGGGCGTGAACAACCCGTGGCTTTGTTTTGGAAAAGAAATACCTTGCTTAACTAAAAAAAATTAATTAAATCGCCGTTATCATGAGCGGTTGATGTGACAACTCTCGGTTTCAACACGTGGCGTTTGTCAAGCAGTTATTCGCCAATTCACTGGACAGCTGGATTATCTGACATGGTCTAAGAAAGGAATTTTCTCCAAGTTTCCAGCCAATTTGGCGTCTCTAAAGCAGAAATAAAAACATGTCAGTTTCCTTCGGCTCATGTGTTGATAACAAAATTTTTATTATCGCAGGGCAAAAGTCTATTCTGTCAAAAGAAAAACTTAGCCAGTGAAAACTCCTTGTGTGGGATTTTAATTTTCCATACCCAGTCAAGACTTCAAGTTACATCTGCGTTTTGTTCATTATCAAAATCTAACGTTTTCGAAATGGATTTCTTCTTTTGGTGACATCTATTGATAACACAACTCCATTTTTCGCTGATAAGCGGAAATCGGTCAACGCTTGTTCGTAGGTGACCTAGATATTTTCGACATTTGATACCTATCAACAATAACTCTTTTCTTCGTTATTCCCGTCTCTTAAGCCGTGTGTGTGTGTGTGTGTTCGCCTATGACCCGTCTCGTATTACTTTTTCCTCTCCTTCTTCTTCGTTTTCTCTTTCATTCTCCCAAATCGCCTGAATGCATGGCGGTTCAATCCTCTCGCAAAAAAAAGAAAGAATTATTCTTAAAGCCTAAAATATTTTTCGGCCTTAAATAATCCTCAAATGGTTGATAAACCGTAAAAAAGCAAATCATATATCTATAAATATTTCTTTCAAATCGTCAGGATGCATGGTGCCGCAATGGTTACTCGTCAGATATTAGAGAATGATTTGCTTTCAGCAGATAACCGTCAGTAACGGACATTAAGCAAGGAAATTCATAGGAACAATCTGAATTCACGCTCCCCTCATAAAACACCATTAATATTGAAAATACACAGAAATGTCAGGTTGAAATGTGTTCGAGATCATAAGGATAAAGGAAAATAGTTTTGGGAAAGCGCATTATAGACAGACGAAACCAAAATTGTGTTGTTTGAACGTAATTCTATAAATCGTGTATGGAGGAAAGATGGTAATGCCTTCAAAAAAAAAAGAACACATTTCCAACAGTGAAATTGTGTGGTGGCAGAATCTCAGTTTGCGGATGTTTTTTTCGGCAAAAAGTACTGACAATATATCAGTAATAAATAGTAGAATGAAGACCGTGGCATATCAAAATATTTTGGAAGTAAATTTAATGATTTAGGTTGAAATTCTTGCTGATTCGATCTTCCAACAAGATAATGATCCTACACACACTGAAAAATTTACAAAGAAATGGCTTGGTGAAAATAGTTTAAATATCCTGAAATGGCCAAGTCAATCCCCAGATTTTGAACCAATCCAGAACCTGTGGCATTTTTTGAAAATTCATATCCAATCGAGAGCTCCAACAAACACCCCGGATCCGAAGACTAACTGCTACAAATAATGGATGGAAGTACCAACTAAAATTTGCAAATCGTTAATTGAGAACTGCAAGAAGTGATTGGTTCCTGTAGAAGTAAATAATAGCTATTCTATAAATTATTAAATGAAGATTATGTATTCTTTCTTGCATTGTACGAATACTTTTTCACTCATTAAAATCGATAAATAGGAGTTATTTTTGTTAAATCAGTTTTTTCTGTTTTATATGCATATTTAGTTATTATGCATCTGTTACAGTGTAAAATTTGTATGTGTACGAATATCTGTTTTACCCACTATATATATGTATGTATATATATATATATATATATATATATATATATATATATATATATATACGCATGTAATTATGTGTGTATATATATGTGTCTGTGTTCTTTGTGACTCTTTGTAAATATATATACAACTCTTTTCATATATGAAGCATCTGCATTGCATTTATGCATGTTTAACTATATCTTTACATTTCTTTCTTTTAGAATTTTGTAGTGCAAGTAGGTTTATTTGCAGTTCAGTTTTCTCGTATGCTGTCTATGTAATTCTACCAATGAATATTCCGCATAAACCTCTTCATATTATATTAAAATGACTTTTTGCTGAAAGTAAATTTTGATCTTTTTCTTTCCTTATATTTTTATACTATGGTACGCAAAATAAACAAAAAAAAAACAGACACACATACATTTGTTATCATTCAAATAGAACATAGAAATAACAACATGTTTTCAAGACACGTAAGTAAATTCAAAATGAAAGAAGTAGAATGGGATATAATAAGAAAAAGATGGAGAAAACCAGAGGAAGAACATCCAATCTATGTATGGGGAAATAACTGAAAATATGTAATATTAAACAGGCAGATGTTAATGTATTTGTTTTGAAAAAGACGAAAAGAGCTATAGAGATCGCGAACCTAAAAGAAATAAAAAAATAGGATAAGCCGATAAACTTTCTTCTTTGGTACCTCGATTTCTTGTAGTTAAACCTAGCACTAGATTTGCAGCGAGGTCTTATAATTTATTTTTGAAACTGCTAGACGTAACTGTATGCTCCATTCTAATGTTTTTTTTCTTTCGCTCTACTCGCTAGTTGAACTCTCTTCCGGTTCCTGGCTTTGCTCTAAACTACGATCTACAATGATTTAAGTGCAACGTAAATCTTTTTTTTCTATATTTTTGTATACTGTTCTATTATTTTTCTTTCTTTTAAATAACTTTTTCTTAGTTTCGTTTACTCACAGTGAACGCTTAATTTTTAGTGGTCTCATCAACTTGCTTGGGATGAAATGTTTAAAAATAGAAAATCGCTGTGTGAAATATATTGTTAATGCGTAAATAATGATATATATGCGTGTATGTGTGTGTGTGTGTGTGTATACAATGACAATGTTTGATAATCCGTATGGATAATTCCAAAGAGGATATAAATCCTGAGAGAGCTCTGTCAAAAAAACAAAACAAAAACAAAACAAAAAAACCAAAACAATAAAAAAACAAAGCAAATAATAATTATGAAAACGAAGACTCGCAAACCCATCGTGATATTTATTTCATTAGAATCGAAAAATTCAATTTCAAATCTTCAGGCCAAAGCCATTACACGCAAATGAATGGATAAACATTTAACAAGGTTGAAAGAAACATATAAACGTAATTTATGTAGATTTAAACAGAGGCAGAGGAGACGATGAAAAGGTATGTATTCAGATAGGCCTAGGGTTATGAAAAAAATTCATATATATCATGAAATATTTCAAATTTTGTTCAAAAAGATATTTTTAGTTAGTACACACTCATATATACACTCTCATACACACACACGCACGCACACACACACACACATATATATATTAACGGATTACACGAAGAAATAACCGAATCTTACACACGGCTCTACAAATTTCAATATTTGTTTATTATTTGAGTATTGATTTTCTTTCAAATTGAAAAAAAAATGAATTACAAAAATTCTTTGCGAAGCAACTCCACACAAAATAATTTGTCTATTTTTTGACAGTGCAACTGTTTGAATTTCACTATTACAGGAGAAAAAAATGCGTATACATGTGAGAATGTATGTGACACGGATGTACGTTGTTTTATGACTGCGTATAAATTGCAACAGTCGGCTGCATCCTGAGCGGTGAGCTTGACTTTACGTTGAAGCTCGTAAACAAACTGCTTTTTGTATGTGTCACTATCGATAAGCCTTTTTTGCAATATTATATACTTGAATAAATATGCTAACTTTTTAGCTATTTCCCTGAAAAGATGTCAAGTTTTTTTTTACCTCAACTTATTTTAATTTTTTTCCTTTTAAAGCACCATTGTATGCCAATGTCTAATTTGAAATTGTTCATCTATGAGTATAAGATATGAACATTGTTGAAATTACAAAGCAAAGAAGAAAACGACTTCTCGAAACATCTTCCATTCAATAACTAATGACACGCTTTTATCTCTTAATTAAATGCTATTAACAATGAAGCAAATTAAATTTCAAAATATTTAGATCAATGGAATAATTGTAATGTGGGTGTTTCACTTGTAAAAGTAATTAAATTATTTCTCTGTTAATTTCAGTAACAAACTGGCTCCTTTCAAAAACATCCAATAACTGAATCTTTTTCACTCTGTAAAAAGTATTTTCTGACACGAACTCAGAAGAACTGTTAACTCGAATGATTACAGGATGGCTGATTTTGGATAGAAACTACCCGACATCTGCCATCTTATAAACATATTTAATATCTACCGCCAGGGGGAGCTGAGAATATTTGTATTCAGATGACAATAAAGGTTCGTTGTGATATTCCATTGAAAAAGTTGAAGTTCCATTTAGCAGCACTAACTTTAATGTGATGTTTTCTTTTATTTCATTCTATTATTACATTAAATCCTTGGATAAATACAATTTGAAGGGAATTTTAAGAAGAAACATATGCCAGAGTGTGAAAATAATACAATTGTCGTTGTTATACATTCATTATTGGATTTTATATCTGCAAAGTTGTAACGCAAAAATAATACTCATATTTCTCGCATGTTTTCAAAACCCTCTAAGTAAATTAAACGTAAGTAAGTATTAAACATCGCACATAAAATATATCTGGTATCTCCAGCACAGACCCAAATTACTTATAAGATACTGAATATAATTTTGCCTGTATACAGTTTTTAAAAAATCCGAAGGAGCATTGGGATAGCGAAAAAATACCTTCCAAAAGCTAAGCAATATATTAAAAATAGAAAAAAAAAATGCTAGAAACAAAGAAAAGAGTATTGAATTATTATGGAATATTAATCCTTCTATATGACAGTGAATACTGGACAATGTCCCCACAGATGAAAAAGAGACGTGAAGCAACAGAAATGCGGTTCTACAGATGGATGCTTACAATACCATGGACTGACTGTATGAGCAATGACGAAGTTTTGTAGAAAATAGAAACAAAAAGGGCATATATATTCAATCAGTAGGAGACAGTTGAAATTTATAGAGCAGACAATGACGAAAGAGGGCTTCGAAAATTTGATACTCACAGGAAAGATGGAAGGTAAGAGTAACAAAGGAAATCAACGCATAATCTTCCTAGTGAGTTTCAATAAATGAAACAAGACTTGGGAGCGGTAACAAAAAGGCATAATTTACTAAGAGCTACAAAGGACAGGGAATTGTGGATAGACAATGTCCTAAATGTACACGTCATGTTGAAGTAGATCAACATCAGACTTCAACTAATGCATAATGTTGAAACTCTTATTTTCTTAATGTAAAAAAAGATGATGATGAAAGCGCTCCATCGAAAATGAACGAGAACAAGTTAGCCTCTGTGACTGTCTCAAAAGGTTATTCGTAGCACAATAAAGGAAGCAGTAAAGCATGTCACTCGAACGGAAAAAGCTAATTGGCAAGATATAAAGTTAAAGACAACCGTATTCACTTCTTCATAAATATTGTTGTTAAATAAATGCTTAGTTCTTACCAATATTTTCACATAAATGAAGAAAGAAAGAATAAATGTAAACTGTATATCATTCAATTATTATAATTCAAATGTTTAACTGTAAAAGAAGTATATAGATAATAATTAAAATATAATAGTCATAATTAAACTCTAATAGCCTTGCATGAACAATATGATTCTTTTCATATTCTAATGTGTTTTATATGATAGATATATTTAGAAAATAGATATTTTTGCTTGACATACAGATTTAAGCATGCGTGAAATTTACTGATAAAACTCGATAAAACTCTATTCATGAATTGATTGACTCAAAAAAAAATAGGCTCAGAATATATTTGAAAAAAAATCGACTTTTACAAGATACGTTATATGTTGACTTCATGAAAATCTGTCAAAATCCGTCTGTTCAGCAAATTCGAAAATCAATGTATCTCACTGACGGTGTTGTCGTCTGATTGTCACATAATGCAGTTCATACGTAGGAGAGTAGTGTCTAAGATTTATTATGAAAAAATGCGTTCACCTGGGAAAGCGTGAGAGAAATCGATTTTTGTTTTTTTGTTTTTGCTTTTCTATTGTTTGAATTGTTATATGTAACCTTTCAGAAACTCGGGATAGTTGATGAGAGGCTTATAAAGACACGTGTCATCGAATGCAAATGCAGAAAATTACTTTGAGACGTTTTCAGTAGAATTACGTTAGGTTCTATGAAGAAGAGAACTGGTTGACATGATAAAAATGAAAACAAATATTTTATCAAGTCTTGTGGACATATTCGTTGCAAGACAGATCAACATCTAGAAATGATGTCATAACTATTCTTTGAAGGAAGGTTTAGTGCGCCACTGTAATTTATAAATAATTCAAGATAATTTTATGTACAAAATTTATGTTCAGGCATACGCATCTTATTATGCACAAAAGCATGAATTAAATCACACACACATGACTATGGCCACCACCTCAATGACTTGAACAGATATGACTCTTTTAACAGGATAAACGTTTAAAACCACTTCCAATGAGTTGGTAGACATGGCAAGGATTTCTGTCTGAATTTATGCTAAGGGGAATTATCATTATTTGCACGATTGACATTCGGAGTGTTGTTCTCATCTTGTTATCACGACGTTTCGGCCGATGCTCCAACCGGTTTTCATCAGGTGGATCTCGATCCGATTAATGTACATCGGATCTCAAACTTAATGTTTTATTAAATCTATGAGAAAATAGCCTAGTGGATTAAGGCTTTGGTTCATAAATTTTGTGACATAGTAATTGTGAGATCAATCAACATGTCTGGCTCTTGTGTACTTGGACTTAGTGAAAAAGGGTGAGCAATCACTAAGTAGTGCTAAAAATAAGAACTAGACGAGAAAACCCCAGACATAGGCAATGATAGGCAATGGACCGGAGAAAGTCTGCCACCGTAGATTAAATAAAAGATTCAGTTCGGAATTCTCTGTAGAGATCGTAATACGACTGATGAAGACTGGCGAGCAAAACGGCCGAAAACATTGTGAAGGCAACATGAAATATGAACACAACTGTTCGCATGTAATTATTAGAAATAATGGCATTTGTTGTTTTTAGGCTCATTTATGTGAATATTTAACGTGTACATTTTTCCACAAACGTCATATGACTTGTTAGTATTTAATGCTATTTGCTAGGAGTTCCTAGCAAATACTACCATGTGTTATCTGTTTAACGCAGTTATTCCGCTTTAGTCAAGCAAAATCTATCAAAAGCAGCACCATTGAAGTCATCACATATATGGTGGAAATAGGTACGTGACCGAGTAAGGCCAACTCTAAGACTTCTATCTTCCAAACGAACATTTTAGGGTGATCTTCATGTTGTTGATGATGTAATAAATGGCTCATAAGAACTACAAGAGACTTGCAAGACATTTAAAATTAAGTGCACGTGAATCTTCCAGCAGCAATCTGATTATATGACTATATGTTTTACGATGCATGCATACATATATGCATCCATGTTATACAAGATGTCCCATGTTTTCCGAATATGCTCGTCTGTTAATCCCTGTTGGAGACACTCCCACGAATACATTTGTGTTGCTTCAACATCAAGAGAAACAATTTGTAGTTTGTGCTGCAACATTCTTTTAATCATTTCAGTCCGAGCAAAGCAATATAGCCACTGAGACGTGAGGTGTTATTCAGTGTGAAAAAATATGATAGGTAAAAACCAATTTAAATAGAGAGAAAATAAAGAAATTTTTATCGGAAGAATTACAATAAAAGTATTTATAGTAAAAGTCACAGAGAAGCTATATGAGGACGGTTTAAATAGGACTGATGACGAGATGCCAGATCATGACCAATAACATTACATATTCTTCTTTTTGTTTTGTTCCTAAATATATAACAGAGGCACTGAACCGGATGTGTCAACAATATTCAACGTATGGAAAAATGGTTTGATTATAAATATGTAAAGATAATTTTTGTCGAGAAAACTTGTTGGGCACGACACAGTGAACCAACTTTTCTCGCAGCAGACCTAACAACTGATTCAATATGTTCGACAGAGAAGCTTAGATATACTTTCTTTGAGGGAACGCGTAATATTGCCCGATCTGTATTTGGGTTCTTCTGCTACGCTCAAGCCTTCGGTCACTTGTGTCGTTGTGCTAGACGTAGCACAGCCACTATTATCTTCCAATCAGTTTCGTCTACTCTATTTACGCATGCTACTTTCTAACTGTGCTGAACATAAGGATTCTTTCCCCAGTCCGATATTATCACGTCCTTAACAAATCAGGCATAGTGAGATTCAAATCCTAACATTTTATCCCCGCGTAACAAGATATATAAACATGCATGTACATATGAGTAGCTTTTTATTATACTGATATACAATGTGAGACATTGAAGAAAAGCAGTACATCCTATATACCACAGAAAATAAGCCCTGGAGACCTACACTGGTGAGGTTTGGCCTTATGCTTCCGATGAAATAGTTTGAAAATTGCATTCATAGCTGCTTTTCTTAGTGTTATATTTAGCTATCGGAGGTTAAAACTAAATCTATTGCCCACGCATTCGTTTGTAGATAGATAAATTCTCATACAACAAAACTGATTCTAGTTATTTTGCGGGGTACAGAAAAGGATGAAATAATTCAGTTCAGAGATAATTTTTCTAAAAGTAAAGTTGTTATTCATATGTTATAAGAACAAAGATAATTATCCTCGATACAGACGTAAATTAGCTTTCTTCAATAATCCGCCGAAGAAATAGCATAACATGAAGAAAGAAAACCGCAAACGTAATAAAAAGAAATTTTATCGTCAAAATTATTACGTTATTCTTAAAAGTAAAGACCAAAGTATTTTAAAATTATTTTAATTTTTTTAATTCTTTCTAGCACATTCGAAATTTTGGTTAAAAATCTTGTTTTTTTTACGTCTGCAGTCGCGTAACAGTTACCATTTTTAGCGCAATTTTTCATTTGAAAAATACATTAATTTGGAAATTCTTGCATAAATCAAATAACTGAGATTTTAGCGAAATTTTCAGAAATGAGTTAAATTATTTTAGAAATGTTTTGTTTTTAGAATGTCATGGTAAAAATATTTTTTATTTATATCTGTTATCCCAACCCATACTCAATTTTATGAAAACTCGAAAATTCGACTTTGAATAATTTTGTGATTATATTAGTTAAAAGTAGTAGACTTTGAAGATTGTAAATCATCGATTTCTTTTGTAAATCGAAACCCTGCTTTAACCAAAAGTCAGCTCTGAATTGTAAAATACAAAACCCAATAAAAATAAGACATTATTTAATTAAGAAAAAAAGCTTTTAATTACTGTTATGAATAATATATATTAAAGGCAGTATTGACTGAAGCCAAAATATTCTTCCGATGGAAAATGAATTTTTACAAGATTTGTTTTCATTTTTCATTTTTAAATACAACATATGATAAATGTTGTTATTAAAATATCTATATTTACAGATCATAAATTTGAAAGCTTATTACAATCTGCGATACAAAATATTTTCTAATATGCAAAAAAATCTTAAAACTTTTTCTCCAAAAGTATGTGCTGTTCAGAAATAATACATACCGTGTTTTAAGAAAGGCCTTAAGAAATTTCTTTGCTTTCCTTCTGGTTAGCAGGTATCAAATTCTGTGACTGACCATCATCGTCGCATTTTCAAAATTGTTCATTTTATTTTTTACATCCTATTTCACTAAATATTTCAATTTCATTTTTTAAATATAATTAATTTAATGTTTTTCAGTGAAAGACATACTCCAATAATTAATTATTTTCTTTTTCAGATTCAATTTTATGGACGGAAACAGTGCAGATTTTGGACGTATCTTCGTAGAAAAAAAGTACGTAAAAATCAATATTATACTTTTGAAAGAATTTAATTAAAAAAAAAAACTTTATATTTAAATAAGCCGGTTCACTTAAAATTCAAAAATAGTGTCATTTCTGTCCTTCCGTCTGATGAATTGCCCTGACGTTAATTGTCGATACATTGACGTAAACGTCAATTCACACCTCCAAAACCAATCAAGACGGTTAGACATGCTTCGCTTATTTTCAACTAATTTTTTCTGCTAAAATTTAAGTAATATTTGTATCCAATTACATTAAGTAAACTTTAAATTTTATAATTTTCCTCAGATAACTGTTGAAAAATATAATTAAATTTTACAAGAATTTTAAAATGGAGAATGTTACAAAGTTGTCAAAAATGGCGGACATGATCGATTTTATGGCAGTTTTAAATAAAATTTCGGACGTGCTTGGTAGGATTAAAAATGTAAAAAAATAATCAAAAATACTTTGGCTTTTCCTCTTAATAATACCAAACATTTCGACGATACAAAATTGTTTATAAAATTTAGGACATTTATTTCACCAGTTTATGCACTTTTTTACCGAAATAGTGAAGATGCCTAACGTAAATGTTGAAAAAATAACAATGCCGAATTACCATTTAATGTATTTTAATATTTGACTCCTAGGAGGTAAGGACATTTAACACAGAATATGCTGTGATAGAGGTAGTTTTACGAAACAACGAAAATTGCTGATGAAAAACTAAGATATTAACCTGAACTCAAGTTATGTTCTTAAATAGCCTCTTCTGCTCGATACTCTTATATGGATTTCAAGCATGGCAACAATCCCATTCAGAAATATCTAAACTGTGATCTTAATACAACCGCTTTCACAAATCAAATGGCTTCGAGCAAATGAAAGCTGTGGGTCACAGCGAAGTTCATCCTTGCTGCAGAGTCAATAATTATGTGTAACAGAAATCACATCATCTGAGAAACAACTAAAACCACATCAGCAGCAGCAGCTAACATAGATATCACATGTACCTCAAAGAGTGACATAACTGTTTCGCTTCCACACTATTTCAAAGAAAAGGTTAGAAAGGAAATACACCTTGATACAAGAGAAAAAAAAACGATAACATTTACTGTACGTGAGAAACATATTTTCTTGAAATAATATTTTAAGAGAAAATTATAAATTTCAACCGGCAGTAATATAGTTTTTTAGATCATGGAACACCGAATGATTACTTATAAGGAATGTTTGCTTAAAATGAAATGACTAATATTACCGTTACCATCACACACTTAGTATCATTAGATTGATTTAATTCTTTGATTCATCTTTTTACTCATTTCGTATAACGCTATTAAAACTCAAAACAAATCAAATTAAGGAAAATGTCTGATGACGTACCCTGTCAAAGGATGAGCTAATTATTAAATAAAATTCTAATTAGTAAATTGACATTTATATGAATGGCGTTTTTTAGACAAAAGTGGTTATTGAGTTTGAAAGGACATGAGAAAAACAACAATTTAATGAATGAGAGAGAACAATAAAAAAAATAAACAAAAAACAGGAATTAATAAAACAGAAGATAACGATTAACGTTTTTCTAAGATGATTAAATGAGAGCGATTTCGTTTTGGAGGCATTAAAATTAACAAGCCTAAACATTCCCCCGTTAACAACAGATTTTAGATAAATTTTCAGTTCATGTTTCAATTTTCGTAGAAATATATTTGAAAGTTTATACAATAGGAAAAAAAAATTTGATTATGTATTTGAAATAAACAATTTTAAATTGTCACTATTGAATTTTAAACTAATAAAAAAATTATTTTCTGTCGATGGTATTAAAATTTAATTAATTTCTTTATTTTCAAAATTATTTATTTATGAACACTGTTTAAGTAAAATGCATGTTACTCGCCAAAACGCATATATTCGAATTAGTTTCATTGAACGATAGGGAGTTATAATATGAAGATCATTCAGATTTATTATTTGTTAGATTTAGTGCACATTCAAGAAATTAAATATCGTACTGAACTGTTGTGTAATATCAACCCACCACTATAGCAGTGGATACTGGGAAATCTCCCCACAGACGAAGAATAACTTCATGCAACAGAAATGGTGTTCTAAAGATGGATGTTTACAATACCATGAACCGAACATGTGAGCAACGATGAACTTTTAAAGAAAATTGAATAAAAAGGACACCTACCTACCTATCTATCTATCTATCTATCTATCTATATATATATATATATATATATATATATATATATATATATATATATATATATATATATATTTGTAGCCTCTGTCTGTCTGTTTTCTATCAATTGCTTATTTTTATTAAGCAAATCGCCCCAGGCAGAACGGAAGTGTCTCTAGCACGTAAGGAGTTACAGATAGTAAGAGTAAAGAGGAGTGATTGGAAAAAGGGTAAAAAGAGAAGGACAGGGATCAAAGTCAAGGTATCAGAAGATGTTGATTAACATTACATTTAAATATTTGATGATTATAGCTATCAGGGAAGCAAGTGATTGGAAGGGAGTTCCACTGAGAGGAAGTGCTAGATAAGAAGTGGTAGGAGTAGAAGTGATGGCTACATTTAGTCGTTTCGACAGTGAAAAGATGGGACCGAGATGCCAACCTAGCAGCACGCTTAAATTCATGCAGTTTGGGAACCAGCGAAAGTAGCTTGTCGGATGAAAGTGCCACAACAGGACCAACCACGTTGCATATCCGTCTCTGGATTTTGTCTAGGACTTCGAAATCAACAGCAGGAGCATCAGACCATATATGTCAGCAGTATTTCCATGCAAAGTCGAATGGTTGACTTTTAGATTTGAAGGATGGACTCAAGTGAGAAAAACCTTCTGGCGCGACACAGAGAGCCAAATTTCCTTGCGGTACATTAAGCTATAGATTCAATGCAGTTGTTCCACTTCAGGTCAGTGGACAGTGTGAGACCAGGCAGGCGCGGAGAGGCACTCTCGTGGAGTTGGACATCAGCCATCCTGATGGGAGGCAGGGTAGGTAACTGAGGGTTTGGAAGATAGATCCCCATAAGCATATATATTCTCAAACTACATTGTACTTGGATAAGTATATTTCATTTTGATCAAAGGGTGTCCCCGAGGGAAAGAACACAACACTCTCACTCATTTTTCCCCTTTGATATAAATTAACTTTAAATTGGAACAAGAGAATGACTCCTAGTGTACTTGGATAAGTACATTATATTTTGATCAAATGATGTCCCCTGGGTAGACAAAACACCCGCACTAAATTTTTCCCCTTTGTCATAAATTAAATTTACATTTGAACAAGAGAATTACTCCTATCTAAAATATCGAAGGAGAAAGCCAGAAGATGGAGATCACATCGGTAACATCAAAAGGAGACAATATGGACGTCAAGTTCAGCAAGAAATCACCAATAAGTGGAGAGTGTCTTACAATAAATATTTGTTACGACAATTAAACTGTCATATCAATGTTGAAATATGCTCATCAATTCATTCAATCAAGTATTACGTCAAATACATATCACAAGGGTCAGGTGAAGGTGTTTTTTTTCACCCGTACTGCAATTCTTTCCCTTTGATTTAAATTAAATTTACATTTGAAGAAGGGAATGACTCCTATCCAAAATATAAAAGGAGAAAGCCAAAAGATGGAGCCTACATAAGCAAGATCACATTTAGTAATATTGAAATTCATAATCTTTCTCCACAAATTATAACAATGATTTAAAATCATTCATAATTTTCTTACAAAAACATGTATGACACGCAGGAAGGTGCGGGTAATTTGGCTAGTATACTATATATTATACATATATATTATAGATTATATATAAGGACGAAATAGTTGAAATTTCTAGGGAATCTAATGAGGAAAGAGAGCTAGGAAAATCTGATACTCATATAACAGTTTAAAGGCTAAATGGACCAAGGAAGGGAACACATAAGCTACCAAGTGAGCTTGAGTAAATGCATGGCACATCAATGTTTAGGAGAGATAACAAAAATACGAAATGTATTAAGAGCTAAAAAACAGGAAATTGTGGAGAGCCGTGATCGCCAACGCATGAAGGTATATGGCACATAGAAGAAGAAGAATAGCTAACCATATTTAATTTCATCCTTTACAATATAATAAGAACAATTAGTGTTTCATGCTGACAATGGCAAATGAAAACATCACCATTGGAATGAGGTCAAAGGTTATAATATCTTTTATAACGATATCTTAATAATAATAATGATTTAATATTATCTGTATTTATAGTAACTGATAATACTTTCACTTGTTTTACTGTTTGAAGATAAATTTAATACCATTGTTATATATTCATATTCAGTACAAAAGGTTTTCTATATATGTAGATTTCACATATGTATATCTGGTTATTAATACATGTGCAGGGTTTTGTTATGATATAAAAGATGAAAATAGTAAATAATAGTGGAAAAAAGTCTGTGCAAGTGAAATGAGGAACCTGTATCGAAACAAAAAAGAAAAAAAAAGAATGTCAGGTAATTTTTACAGGTGGATTAATAATTTGGTTTTCTTATTAAAAAAAGAATGATTTATCGTTGTCATATAAAATCGATATTTAACTTAATATTCAACGTTTTTTATTGTCATTATTTTGCCATTTGGATCTTTTCTGTTAATTCACGTCAAAATATTAATTCCGACCAAAATAAAAAAAACATTCATATTTAATAAAATTCACACCAAATTCTTTCAGAGCGAAGCCCTTCCATTGCTTTCTGGTTGGGTTGTTCGTAGCGATGACCACAAATAAGGACCTCAAGTGTGCGCTATTTCTAAGTGTGGGGTCGCTGTCCGCGTTCAACCCGCCAAACAAACTAAAAACAGATTTTTCTTTTCTTTTTTTTTCAATTGTAAAAATTTCTTGTAATACCTTGGCTATCATTGGCTCATACGAAATGTGAATAACTGCCGTATTTTTGGTAATTTTTAATTTTGAGTGTTGGAGTTGCTAAATAAACTTTGATTTAAAATTTATAATTTCCAAAAGAGTGGCCAAAATTTAATAAAAGACAAACTTTGATTTTAAATTTATAATTTCATAGGGTGAATTAATATTTGTGATAATTAACTTGACAATATTTGGGGTGAATTAACAGAAAAGATCGTGAAATTTTATCATGATCTTTTGAACACTCATTCTTTGTTTAATGTGTGTGGGTAGCGTAATAGTTATTGGTGCGGAAAGTGGATTTGGCAAGCCGAATTGCAAGTCTTGTCGAGGCTGTTGCATTCATAGGAAAGGTATGAATTCTCAAGTCTTTCTCTCAGCCATGTGTTAAATAGCGAGTAGAGTAATCTCTCCCATTTGGCATAGCATTTAGTTTAGATGTGTATCTCTGGATTCAAAACCGTGAAGAAACGACGAAAATACTTCATTATATTTCCTAAGAAGTTATGGCAATTTCATTTCTAATTCCCTAAAATTAAGTTGATGAAATCTGGAGAGCGTCAATATCACCGAGTTGGCGAAATGACAGCATACCTTTAAAAAAAAAGACATCTTTACTTAAATATTAGTAAAAAATAAAAGCAAATTTTGGAATGTCGAATTTGAATCACGCTCGTTGGAACTATGAGGAAGGAAAATTGATTTAGTATTACGATTAGCAGCTCAGAATTTGAAAATTGTTAATTGTTGAATTAAGAAATTTGTTGGTTGACCAAGCGGAAGGTAATTTCATTCTGTCTGAGACTGAAATAGAATACGATTGATAAAAAGTATAAAGTGATGTTGACTTAGAAAATTTATGATGTCAAAAAGAATAATTCATAGAGAATATAATAGTACTCATGACATAAACTTATGTTCATTGCATATATGAGAGCTCTGAAAGCTATGGAAGAAATATACATCAATTTATTCGTCATTTTATGATCTGAAAGTGTAAAACTTGTTCATAAATTCTACTGAACACCTATATTTGCTTGCTTTAATTGCAGGAATATATAGACAAATATATAATGAATTGTTTGTTTATGATTTTCGCCTTTGCACGTTATCAGAATCGATCATATTGCTAAAATAATACATGAAATATGACAGTGTTGAATATCATTGTAAACAAATATCTATAACAAAGAGGCCAAGTATAAATGAATGCGAACTCCATCAGATAATTACATTAATATGTTACATAACTAAGCATATGATTCAGATTCTAATGAGTAGTACCCGTAGTAATATTAGTTTGGAAACTGGGAAAAGGTAATGAAACTTGGTTGAAGATTCTGGAATGTTATTTATCCTAACCTGGCATCTCGACTTCAGTTATTTTCCCACTCAGTAACGTGGATAACCTTTGTATTTTCTATAAAAATCTTCATGACAGGGATTCCAATACCAAGCCTAATTGGTACATTAGCCGCATGAATTTAAGAGTATTAACAAGATTGGCAACTAGATCTCATAGTTTTATTGTTGACAAAGCTAGATGAAAACCTAAGCTTTATTCTAATAATATTTTTTTCGCACTTCCCGGGTGTTTACTTGCTTTCCTACTACCTATGCTTTTCAAAAATTAAATGCAGCATCAATTCCAGTCTCCCTGAATCATATTCTTTTATTGTCCACACTAAACTCTTCTCGGTCTCTTTCACGTACACTTTTGCGTAATACTGGCATTATCGCCCTGCATGTAGTGAACTGATAAAATGCTATCTTTATGATCCGAATGCTATCAGGACGAATGGTATAAATTCAGAAATTCCAACACATTTTCATAGATTGCACAAACGTATTTATGACACATCATTTATGACACATCATAGGGAATATATTAGAAACATCCGTAACAAATATTGGAAGTAAAAAACCTGCATGTGGTTAGGATAAGATTTGAGCAAATATACAGAGAGGAATAAAACAAGGATGTTTTTGCTTATTTTTCCTGTTTTGAGGTATGATCGTAGAAAAGCTAGAAGTCCTATCAGAATTAATTATCATCTTAACCTTAAACTATACGAAGAAGACATTTTGTTGATGTAGACGCAAAAGGAAAGCCGCCAGAACTCCTAGAAAATGTATTAAAGGAAAGCGAGAAGAAAGGAATATTAAATGGAATGATACAAAACGTTAACAAGTGAGACAGCGCATTCTCTGAGCTACGAATTGGAGATATCAAAGGAGAATGTGATACAGAGATTTGAACTTGCTTCTGAGTCCACCGGCAGCTACATAATATGTAGCATTCGAACATCAACCAGTTCTATTACTGGCATTCCTAGGAAAAACAATTCCCTTGAAAATAGCATTAGGTTTATCATGATTTTAGTTTAACGCCAAGAACTAAGATAATCAACTTCTCGGAGAATCTCTTTGGGTTTCCAATAATTTGCCCTTATTAAATAAACGAATACTTTCTTCGAATACTGACCAATATTAATGGTGAAATTGCAATAGGGATTCACACATCTATTTTATCATAGCGATTTTCTTATAATGTAAGTATCTCAAAATCACACGAATGTAACTTTCTCGATGTAACCTTTTGATCATTTCAGATTGGCTTCATATTTGCTCAAATAGTTTTGAACCATAACTTTACTAGACATACAAAAATATCAGATTAATTCTATTCTTAGACATCAAGGGACTGAATTAATGTAGACATTATATAACTAATAAATGCATTTCATTATTAAGCTCTTTGTCTATTGATTTATTTGGCTTTTGCGTGTGGTGCAATGGATAGTGGCTACGAATGAGAAATTGAAGAGCCGAATTCAAATTCAAAGGTATGAATCAGTCTCCGCCACACGCAAGGATTTGTATAAGGAGAAATTATCATTATTTTGAAAATAAATTTTTAATGCAATCCAAGATATGTTTCGGCTTTAAATATCGCACCAATGGTTGATTAGACGTTAAAAGCAAATCAATCAATTCCCTCGAGACTAAAACAAAGAAATTCTCACGCTTGTTTATTGGTTCAGATTTTTTGAGTAACAGAGAGAAAGATTTTCAGCACCCCTTTTGTTAGTATAGGATTTTTTTTTTTTTAAATCAGTATCACTTCAAGCAAAGCAGTAGAGCTACTAGAACGCAAGGGATTACAGGGTGTGGAGGAACATTATTAATGAGGAGAATTAGAAAAAAGCAATCAGGAAGACAGTAGATAACGATTGATATTGCATATAACCTTTTGCAGATTAAAGTTGGCTGGAAGGCATGGAACCGAGAGGGAGTTCCACAAGTGAGAAGTGCGTGGTAACTTCTCTCATAGATGTTACGGCTGCATTTAGCTAGTTCAAATGTAAATTTATGGAATCCCGCAGCCATTCCTGTATTGCGCATAAATTCATACAGTCTAGGTGCCATAGCGAAGAGCACATCCGAAGGATTACCATAAAAATATTTTAAAAATATAGCACAGAGATGCAACCTTACGGCGGTGTGCAAGTGACTGAAGTCAAGATGATTTTGCGAATTATTATAATGGTAAAAGAAAACTTTTCTATATCACTTGGATGTTGTACTTACTAAACCAAACTCCTCGGATAAATTCACCACTAAATTCAGTGCACTGAAAATTAAAAATATAATAATTATTAAATATAATGAAACATAAATATTACTTGTATGAAAATAAAATAATTACTACTAGGCTACAGATTTATTAATTTACCTGCATATATGCATTGATTACTAAAACAATACGTGTATAGATTGTAGTGGGCACCGACTAGGAAGGCATGAAAGTTTTATTACTTGATCATGTTTTCTGACGTGGTTCGAGTCAATAACTCTTCAACATCCATTCATTTCATCCTCTCTCTTTCTCACACACACACACACTTTCACTCTCTATCTATCTGTCTGTTTATGATTGGTCTTCACACATATTGAAGGAGTCCATTTATTGCTTTTTCATCAAGCAACACTGGTTTACTTGTGGCAGACGATGCTCAAAAGCTTTCCGGAATCTCTCTCTCTCTCTCTCTCTTTCTCTCTGTGTGTGTGTGTGTTCGTGTGTGTGTGTGTGAATAGGACAAAACATTTACATGGTAGCATTAGCTTCAGTTGTTGGTAGATATGATACACCCTGCAGTTTATATTTCTCTCCACACTGTACATATCTACAATCCTTCAACACATGATACTGGGCACATTCTCCGAGAAGTATACCAATTTTCAACATTATCATATATATATATATATATATATATATATATATATATATATATATATATATATATATATGTGTGTGTGTGTGTGTGTGTGTGTGTGTGTGAAAATAACAAGAAAGAACAGTCAGATACATAATCCAGAGTTCTTTTTACATTTATTTTTAAAAACGGTGCTCAATACACAGTAGATCGTAATATAATTATTATTGTTTTTAAATTATGTATTCATCCCGACACAGAAATTACCATGTTTAGAGACCAGAACCTAAATCTTAAATTAAACTTAAAATTTGAAATTCAATTCCATTTTCAAGAGATGCAGAATAACATGCGAAAAAAAGTGATTTAGTCTATTTATAAGTTAAATAGTATTATATATTTTCAGTTGGTCGGGAATGAGAATTCAATTTTTTTTTATTAAAGGGGTGTTGGCTTTTTTTGACGAATCAAGATACAAGAATATTTTTATGTGGTAAAGTGAAAAGTCGTTTAACATTATACTTAATGAATAATATATACCAATATTATTAGTTAACATTTAGGAAAATCTGTGTAAATATGACAACATAAATACTTATTAATGTAATAAAAATGAAACAGTCTTGTATACTTTTTAACTGATCGTTTTCGACTTGTCTCTTTTGACATGCGTAGTTATAGCTTGCAATCAATGTATATACAGTTTCCCCAAAGACACCTACATATAACCTGGTGGTATGTATTTTGGATTATTTACACGTTCATAATCTCCTATTTGGACTGGGCCAAGACCTTGTGGAATTTGTATATTGGAAGCATCGCTGAAGACACTGGAAAAAGAGTCGGTTCCCAGTAAAACGCAGGTAAGCACCCAACTCCTTCTGCTATCTTCTACCGTTACAAGAGACAGTTCAGGTCGAAACTGGAGTACTGCTGCCATATATGGGACGTTTTAACTTTCCAATCTCGATAGAGTCCTAAAGCGTCTCCGCATTCTTGTGAGTGATAAAATATTTTCCGCCTTACAACCCCTTTCCCACAGACGCTATTTCCATCTAAAGTGTTCAAACGATTTACATTCCTTAGTTCCACCATTTCTAAGCTAAGACTCATCATTTCATAGCTAAGACCTACCATGTCAACAATCTTGTATTCTAGTTGTGAGATGATAAGTTCCACTCGAACAGCTTCTTCCCACGAACCGCTGCCTGGAACCGACACCCAATTGGATGCTTTCCAGATTACTACAATCATAACCGGTTCACGGTTAGGGTTAACAATTATCTTCGTCATATATACTTTTACATTTTAATCCTTTCTATTCAAGTGGCTCTTTCGAGTTGCACAGGGTGAACGTCATTGTAAAAGAACTGTCAGGTTTGCTGATAGAAAATCTGCTTCATTGTTCCATGCTTGACAATTGATCTCCAGAATCTATCTCGCAACCTTATACATGTATCTTTCGTTCATTCATTGAATATTGCTACCACCTTTTGTCAGGTGCTTCTAATATTTATGTAAATATTCTGGAAAGAATTCACGCCCTTTCCTGACATTACGGTTTCTATCAATTTCCCACGTAATGTAACATTCGTGTGTGTCTTCTATAAATAATTACATAGGAAATATTCTGATGACTTTTTCTCTATGTTACCTTGACCACGATTTTGAGCGTAGTACTAGACTGGCTGTTACGTCTCATTATTTTACATTTGCTAGATATAACCGTATGTTCTATGGTAATAATTGCTTCTCTCACACTGTTCAGTTGTTGAACTAACTTCCGGCATCTTGCTTTTCTGTAAAATACGATCTTCAAAAATCTAAATGCAAACTCCATCGTCATCTCCTGTCTTGAATTCTGGTCTTTTATTGCTCTCTCTCTCTCTCTCTGTGTTTCTCTCTCTGTTTCTCTCTCTCTCCTCAATAAGTTTTTCTCGGTGTCTTTCATTTGCCTCGGAGTAAATTTAGGAAACTTGCAAAAAATTTAAAAAAATGTTTCCCCGAAGAGAAACAGGACCTTATACACAATTTAGCAAATTATATATAGAAATAAATCCAACCACAACTTTGACTTAACTATTACAAAACTTATTCAAAGAGAAATTAACTTAGACGGAAAATTCTAGTGAGTGCTGCTATCGGATCGTATTTAAATATAAATTTGCGACCCGGATTAAAAAAAATATATATATATATCTGCATTCCTGTCTTTCACTTTCACTCTTTCGTCTTAATGGCATTATCGCCTTTCTTGGGGTGATATGATAAAAACGCATATTATTTGGTAAAATAGATTATTAATACATTATATCAAGAAATGGTACTTAAAATAACTTGATACAGCGACATGGCCTTTTTCAGGGCTATTTCGTCACTCCACTATTTATGAAGCTATTATATTGAATAAACCCGTAAATATGATATCGTGTTCGTTTTTAAATGTTTTATCTGAATTTATTTTTGTCACAAATTTTTCGTTTCAATTTTTTTTTCCTTGTAAAATTGATTTGATTTTTTTTATTTTGTTTCCGCAAGGAATATCACGCATATTTCCTGTAATTCTTTTTATATTAATCGGGTGATTTGATATATCAGATGGAAATTTTATGTGATGAAATCGTAATTTTATGGACAATGTTATTTGACGCAGAACAAATGATATGAACAGCTAGGTGCGATGTAACGGTTCTCATTGATCGAATTATTGCATTCACAATTTTATGTATGAGGCGGAAGTTGAATAATTTTCTGCTTGACGAAGAAAATAACAACATTCCAACATCCCGTCGTATATGTTAATGCTACTTTTATATTTTTCCGAATATTTAATCAAAATTTTTGAAAATATGACAAATTAATATCAGTGGGATTCCTGGGATTAAAAGACAAAATTTGAAGTCAGATTAATATCCTTATTTTTGTTGTTACGGTTACAACGTTTCGGCCGTTATGTCCTCCGGACTTATTCAGATGTCTGTCAATCCATGCAATCATCAGAAATTTTGCGAATTAGCTTTGGTTAATAAATTTGTTGACATAAGAATTTTGTGTTCAATTCTTGGACAGAATAATTGTGGTTTCATTCCCTGTGTCTGAATATACGCAGTGGAAACAATTAACTATTGTTCATTAGCAATTAATGAACAATAAAACAAGAATAAACCTGAATAAATGTTGTAATCAAAGATGAAGGCACTAATATGTCTGTAAATACTAAATATTGGTGAAATCAATATATTGTAGAAGAATCTTATTTCAATATCATTTCAACTTAGGGGTTATTTCTTAGATAATTCCATTGAAAGGATGATATAGCATATGAAAAGCCAAATAATAATGTCTTCAAAATTGTTCAGAGTGGATTTAGAAGACACAAACCAGTAAATGGTAATGATAAGGGGAATATTTTGCGTTTCCACATAAAGAAACATTTGGTATTCATTGACGGAGCACCAACCGCTACTATTGGTTGAAATTTAGAAAAAAAAAAAACTTCTTTTAAAACAATTTTTTAGAATATAGGTTTCTCAAGCCCAGTAGTTATTATACATCTTTCCAGTATTGATGGATGTTTCCTTTCTTACTTTTTGTTTGAAGTAGTGTGAAACGTCAACATCTTGGTTATGTCATTATTTCCTCATCGAGTTACATGTTATATCCATTTTACCCTTACTGCTGCTGAAAGTCCTATGGTACTTGATACAGGATATTTTTTGTGAATCGCTAGATGCAGCTCCCAAAGTTCGAAGAACGATGATCATTGGGATGCTCAGCAGACTTCACTCGCTCAAAACCAGTTTTGCCGATTGCTCTGAGAATGCATGGCGTTTAAATGCTCTCCGGAGAAATATATGCGTTAAATAATGGAGAAATGGGGAAAAAATATACTTAAAATTAAGAGCGATTGGAAATGATATTAATATTAACATGCCCATCATCATCATCCTCATCATCATCATCAATCCAATGGTCAAGTTTGGTCGTAGGGTCACTGCGCAGTTGAGAACCTCACCTGATCCTTCTATATGTCCCAATTGCGTGCCAATGTTTGTCTCTGTGATTCCTCATCCAATCCACCCAGTGATGTTCTCAGACCATTTTTCAGTGTCTTTTATGTAAATTCTTTTATCGAAATTGATACCTTGGTGGCAGTGGAAATATTTTTGTCTGTTATGACGTGTCCATAGCATTTCAATTTTCTCTTGATTTTGGGTTTGAGATTTTAACGAGTCCATTAGCTTCTTGGCATCCTTCTCTAGAGTCACATTTCTGTTGCCTCGAGTATCTTAATCTGTGAAGAGACTGTCCAGCATTCCCTGACATATCGGAAGACTGATATTACATAAAAGTCCATCAGTTTTCCTTTGTTTCTAATGAAACATTTCTGTGTCTTAAAACTATTGTCAGCTTCTAGAAGACCACTTCCACTATTCCAACTCGTTTTTGGATGTTTAAATAGAATCCTATAATGATTCCATATTTCCTTCTGTTGCTGTGGTGGGAATAAAAATTGATAAGGTCATTCATGTTGATAGATTTTCTGTAAACCTCTAACTGAAGGTCGTTATTAGTTCTATGCAGCATGAGATCTAGGAAGGATAAGGTATTATTAGATTCATATTCCAAGATCGCGTAAAGCTATGTCACGTGGATATATTAACAGAAAATTATCTATGTATCTAAAACAAGAATAATTTTGTGCTAAAATATTTTTGAATGGGTGTATTTGTTTTTTTAGTATATGTTTTTAAATTTATTTAAAAGATCTCAAGAGTCGTTTTTTTTAATATTCGAGGAGATACTTGTACCAAGAAGTGGCGTGAATATCTTGGCTAATGTACCATGTAGATTATGTGGATCGCTACATGTTTCTGGTATAAGTCTTAACGGGATATCTGGTACCATTTTGATAATCTACACAGCATAGTTGCATTTGGATGACCATCAATATGATTTAACCAGGAAGTGTCTTCATTTACTAATAATACGTTGATTTACTATTTACATTATTCGGACTATTGTCCTCATCTTTCTTGCCATACTTATCGCAACGTTTAGGTCATTGTACGCTCCGGCCTTCTTCAGGTGGTTGGAATGTCGAACTGAACTCTTCATTTTGCTTGCTGGTGTAGACTGTTCTAGTTTCACGTGTCATGTCTAATGGATGTCAGTGGTTCAGTTCGACATTTCAACCATCTGAAGAAGGCTGAAGCGTACAACGGCCGAAACGTTGTGATAAATATGGCAACAACGATGAGGGAAATGGTCCGAATAATGTAAATAGTGTACATAATACCTCATCTCAGAAATATAGACATATACTGAATATCTCGGTTTCTTTCTTAAATGTTAGTCTCTTTTATGATTTTGTGTTCGTTTATTTTTTGTAGATGTTATCATCTTCGATAAGGAGTCTCTTTTTTGTTGATACGTATGTTTGTGCATATCTATAAGTCTGTTCTATTTTGGGGATTTCTGGAAAGTGATCTTTCACGGAGATTTTATCATAATTTTTTATTTTATTTTAGATACAGAGATGATTCTCTAATAATATATACACGAAAAACGGTTTTATCCAATCCTGTCAACAAATTTAATAACATCGAACCCACAAGAGATTCTACATTGGAATCTGAATATAGAAACATTTACTAGATATCATGCTACATCGAACGAATAACGACCTCCAGTTGTAGATTTACAGAAACAAGAATGACCTTATCAATTTTTATTCCTATCATTATAATGGGATAAAACATGGAACATGGAATAATTAATCCGAAGGTGCGTTGGAATGCTCATCACAATAATATCTCTGAAGTAGGTATATATATATATATATATATATATATATATATATATATATATATATATATATATATATATACATATATATAAACTGGCAAATGTGTGGTTCACAATACATTGGAAAACTTACAGGAATTAAAAAAATATATATATCTGTGAACACAAAATGATTTTATACAAAACAATTTATCAAATACATTAGATATACATCAATATAAATTCAGCCACAACTTTGATCTAAAGGATGCTGGACTTATTAAAAGAGGCAGTAAGACACGTGACGGTCGCTATCGAATCAAATTATGAATATGTAGAAAAAGTTAAAAGATAAAGCTTAAATTCAAAACCTCCTGTTATTAAAAAATATAGATTATATTTATCCCGTACTAAAATAATTGAATTATTAATTGCATAAAAAATTCAACAAATTCATTTACTCACTTACTTGATATTAAATTACGACACTTGTAAAACTCCATAATATACCACGTCTTTTCAGTTAACCTGATGAATATTTATGAGCGTCTCTTAAATATATATAAAAATTAATTAAACACACACACGCACACACACACACACATATATATATATATATATATATATATATATATATATATATATATATATATAAGGTGGAGAAGCTATAAAAATGGGAAATGAACAATAAAGAGAAAGGAGACAGCTGCACTTTCAATTATTAACAATGAAGAAGGTCTGAAATTTTATTGGTTTTACACTTAAAGAAAGCATTTATATAAGCAAAAAAAGACGTTCTACTTGGTTCCTTTGATTCTGATAAGTTGTACATAGTCACAAATCTATTTGGAATATACAGGAATACAAACGTTGACATGACACACACACACACACACACACATATATATATATATATATATATATATATATATATATATATATATATATATATATATTTATGTATGTATGTATGTATGTAAATTTTCAATTTGGCTATGATGTTTCTATAAATACATGAATTTTTCTTCATTATAAACCATAATCTTGCATCTAAGAGCTTGAGCAGAAATTTGGTTTTCAACATGAAGCCCAAATATCTAAATATTTAAATACCACCTCATTTTTTTTACAATGTATGGATGCGTATTCAAAGTAAAACAACATATACTAGCTATACCCGTGGTAATTCAACGGTGATGTTATAAAACTGATATGTAGTCTAAATTATGAATATACGTACTGTTTACTCGCCTTTACGATTGACGTGTCAGAAAGAAATTACTTATGCATGAGTCTTTGTTATTATAATTACTCACGTGAAAATGTTTTTCACGGTGAGTTCCTAATCAATATGTGATGGAGAGTATGTGTCTCAAAGATAGATTTAATTATTCCCAAATATTTCTTTACTCTTCTAAATATACATTTTGTATATCTATTTAATGAAAATGCATTCATTTTATACTATATAGGTAAATGTTCTAATACACTCTGAATGAATTGCTAAATAAAATTTCAATTAGTCCCTGAACATGCATATACACATTAATTATTTTTTCATTACTATAATTTAGTCAAATTCGGGAAACACTTGTATTTATAAAAGTGCATCTTCACATGTGTCTTGTAGTCCAAAGATAACTGTCTCCCCTGATCGAGGAACGTATTGTTTCAGAATATAAGTGCAAATTACCATTACAATGTCAATCTTAATTCTGAAACTGAACAAAAGTAATGTGGCACTCACTATTAAATAAAATTTGTGTAAGTTTAAGTATAAATCAACGGGCATTTTAAACGCATCAGTTAGAAATTAAATTAAATAATTAATAAAGTCGAATATGTAACTACAATTTAAAAAAAATCAATTACAATTAAATTTAAATATCGAATCAAGTAAGTCATTTAAAACTAAATATTTAATCTCAATTTTCAGTTTTCATCAGAATTGGAATAGATAACTTTTAATTAAAATTTAATTAAAGTAAGGGGCAAGATAAATTGTTCAGCAAAGGTTAAAGCCGTTCAGACAGACATTATTAGGAAGATTTAAAACCAAGATTTATACTGAGCGTAACCTATTCGATACATTGCATGGTTACGTTTCTTGAGTGCCCTTTAAGGTCCAACTTTTTATGAATAAAAAGTAAAATAGGCTTTTTTGTCAAGGTTTGTTCGGAATGATAACCAAATTATGTAGATACTATAGTATATATAGAAAATGTATGCAGTCTTAAATAAAGTTTTTTTTCTACGCGAAGTCAACCGGGATGATGGTAATCCGTGTCCATAAAATCGAAGAATTATCTACTTATGCCGAGTACTTCGACGTAATTCACTGGATTTTCTAAAAGTAATGTCCACGTTTTACTTTAAACAGGATGAAAATAATGTTTTACTAGTACTCGGTAGTCTGTGAGGTCAAAGGACGAAATAGAAATACTGCAATTATACCCAGTGAAAAAGCGCGCGATAAAGTAAAATTAAAACGTAAAGAATTATGAAAGACTAGCAATGCAATAATCAAGATTTTATTATTTATGCTTAAAAATACATTTTCTTTGATCAATAGATTAAGAATACATATTTATTCTATACCCTTTTATTAAACTTATTTTAATGAATAAATTTGAAGACATTAATTCACTACCAAACGAAAAAAATAGCGTAAATTTAATTGCCTTGTACCACCAAAATGGATGTTGTTTTTCGAAATGATAGTAAAAAAATCAATGAATCGATGAATCAGAAAACTGTTTTGAAGATCAGCGTTCCGTTTCAATATGATCACGTCGGCGTCACGTGGGCGATGTTGTGAAAACGTATTCCTAAAATAGATTATTTTGAAACGGAATGCTGATCTTGAAAAATTTCAGTTATGTGTTTTGATTAGTCTTACTCTTATGTCCATCGTCTTTTCATGTTGAATTGAATATAGTCTAATGTTAATTATGTTTTATGAATATGTCCTGAAGATGGTCTACTAGACCGAAACGTCCGACGTTGACATTATATTAAAATTAAAACAGCATAATTGCATATTAGGATTTTTTGTTTGTTTTTCCATATATTTTTCTTCATACTGTCGGATCTATATCCACATATTTGCTTATATATATATATATATATATATATATATATATATATATATATATATATATATATTTGGTTAGATTGATGTGAGTTTGTGACCCTGGGTTTCACGCTTTTGCGATCGTCAGACAAAATGTTAGCTCTATCTCTTTATTGAGCGCTTTCTAATAAGTACCACGCATATAATATATAAATATATATATATATATATATATATATATATATATATATATATATATATATATATATATTCATATACATACATTTTCACACACATATATATATATATATTTAAATTTTCAAGTCTTACTTCACATACCCTGTCTCTGCATATATATATATATATATATATATATATATATATATATATATATATATATATATATATATATAAGTGGACAATGAGGTCAACACAGAGCAACCAAAATCTGTTCCATGCTTGAATGCAATGCTATGAAGAGTGTCTATTTTCAAATTTATATACGGCTTATCCTTGATATTGAGCACATGTACCCATAAATATACTATATATCAATCTCTCTCTCTCTTTCTTTCTCTCTCTCTCTCTCTCTCTCTCGGGCAAGGTTTCCTCACACCAGAAAAGTACAAATGTTTATAAAGACATAAGTCCGCAAATACTTCGATTTTGAATTATTAAGTTTAAAGAACGATTATGGTAGATGGCGTTGTGTTGCCAAGAAGTCTAGATTAAAGTTGTCATTCGTATACATATGTGACTAATCTGACGTTTAACACGTGTAGTAGTGAGTTATTCTGAGAAACTCTCCGTTTAACAATGCCAGGATATTCATATCGTGAGCAGGCTTATATGATTTTTACATACGGCTGCGAAAATTGTTCCAGACCTAACGCAGCCGAGTCGACAAACTTTTGCTGCTGTTTATCGTTGCATTGCTGAGATAGGTTCTGTTGCATCATAAATTATGAATTGGGCAAAACCGAGATACACCTGACCATGAATAGCACATTATACAGTCTACTGGTTACGATCCATGTATCAACACAGGTCATGTGGCCCTAGCATGTCGTAAATCTCATAGTACCGCATGGAGCATACATGTAGAACAGATCCTCCCAATGTTTCTTCCCCAATGTTTGTACAAGTATTTTTGGACTGTATCTTGGATTTTACATTAACAGTGTGTACTGTAAACTTTAAACTTAATGACTCAAAAACGAAGAATTTGCGGACATATGTTTGTATGGACTTTTGCCCTTGTTTTAGTGCGAGGAACTCGTTCCTAAAGTTTGTAATAGTAGTTGTGATACTTATATATATATATATATATATATATATATATATATATATATATATATATATATATATAGAGAGAGAGAGAGAGAGAGAGAGAGAGAGAGAGAGAGGTTTATATTGTTATATTTATGTGAGCAGAGCTCTCAATCGAAGATATAGAGTGTTTAGATACAGGCCGTGGGGACAGAAATCAAAACTGCACGGTGACTCTAAGATATACTTAGGCAACAAAGTAACTATGATCATGATCTCACACTGTTTATATCTATTGATTTATATTACAAGTATAGAATGTTTTTATTCTACTGTCTGTGTCTAGGGATATATATGGTATTTTTCTTATTTAGTTATCGCACTGATTTCAGTCTGCAATAAAATTTAACTCCTAATTACTCTAGAATCAAATTCCTAATGTGCCGCTTAATCCAATTGATAAACTACATCCAGCAGCAAGTCCTCTGATTGTGTCTCCTTTTAATAGCAAAAAACGACATAGGCAATCTCTATTTCTACGAACATAAATATATATTAGATTGGCTCATTAAATAATTACTATTTTGCAAAACTAATTTCAAACTGTATAAGCTTAACTAGTAATCATGGGTGGCAGTCAAGAAAAATTGTTGTACAACAACATACGGGAATGTTCAATGTAAAAAAACAAAGAGTCAATTGGCATGGATCTCTGCAATCTCCATTCCACGGAAGAAATATAATGCTGTCCGAGTGGTGGGAATGTTCTTATTAATTTAGAGTTCTTAAAACGCAATGAAACGATGCATGCAGCTTTCTGAAAAAAAATTAAAAGGAAGACGCTTAGCTGCACTCCTATTCAAATACACATATTTCTATGAATTCACACCTCGAAGTTCTTTTAAGCATTAAAATCGCATTAAATATTTATTTTCTTGTGTCTATGTTTCAACTAAGAAAATATCTTTAAATCCGTTTATTTTCCAATTTTTCTGATTTTGTATGTGATTAATATATAGCATAAACCGTAATTTCTAGGTTTCAAAGCTGCGAACAAGATGAGACTTTATTTAACTTTCACTTACAAACAAGCCCTATTTTTATTTTTTTCTAGGACATATGCTTCTGTTTTCTCTAGGGTATATGCTTCTTTTTTCTGCTTTCTGTATAATGCTGAAAATGAAATCTGTTTTGAAATAATTATATTAAGCTATGAATATATAGAATATATCTGTATAAAATGAACAGATAACTGATAATTGCATGATGGAATTTACTAAATTCCTAGAGAAACTACGTATTAAAATTTACGATTTGTCAGAACAGCTCAGGTAGAAATATGTTCGAATGAAAAAAAGCCCTGTATTCTTATGTTTTATTGATCAGGCCAAGGCGTCTGATAACGTGAAACATAAATAGCTACTCACAACGGTATATAAAATTGATTTACATACACTATAACGCTCTACCTTAATGAAAGAGGTAAGAGGCACAGTTTATGGTGATATGAGAGGATAATAACGTTTAACCATAAACTTGAACAGGATAAGATAGGGGAAGCATCTTCATAGAAGTAAGTGTTCGTGAGAAGAGGTGGCTCGAGTGGATATTACATCCCACTGAAGAAATACAAAGAAAATCAAGGCGGTTCGCTAGATTGTGCCAAGCATGGGTCTTAGCTGTGAAGTTTAGAACTGGCAGAACTAAGGAATGTTGTCCGTCTAATCACTTTCCATTGAAAGAGCGATTGAGTAGGCTGAGGCTTGTAACGTTTCGTCTGTGGGGAAAGGGCTTGCAGGGTGGAAAATGATTAATCACCCACAATGCCGCTTAGATGCTTCTGAGCTCTTTCGAGACTGGAAAGCGATGACAGCTTCTGTCTATATATGGCAGCAGTATAGCAATCCCTCGATTAATGCGAATAACGTGTATATTAAAACATACGCACTAATCGAAAACACATTAATCGCTTATAATAACTTGTAGGAAATGATATAATTTGTACCTCAAAATTTATTCTCATTTACAATTAATTTCTAATTGTCCATTTATTGAAAAAAAATCCTTTTAAGACCTTCAAAATAAACATGAAAAAAATCAAAATAATAATAAAAAAAATAATCAAGACAAATATGTATTTTTATTATCGTACCATATTATAAAAGAGTACTATGTGCATCTATATACCGTTGTATCAAGAGCTGAGATATTGACAAAAGATCAGAGTTCATTCCTAATGAGATCGAGTTCAGTGAATAATACAAAAACAGGAAGAGTTGTAATAGAAGAACGCGCTTTATCACCGGATTTATTTAATCTAAACGGCGAGACGATCCTAAGAGAACTAGATGACCTCCAAAGATCTGTTATCGGGAAAATAATCTTAACAACATACGAGGATGAAACTATGTTGATGGTAGATTTAGAAAGAAAACTAAAAAACAAAACACTTTGACCATTTTGTAAAAGAAAATGAAAACAAAAGACTAACGATTAACATGAAGAATAGAGAATGCACGTTTTCCATAAAATGAAACAGCCCAAAGTGCATAGACAACATCGGTCTCAAGAAGATGCATAAATTATCTGGCTAATGTAATAAAAGCTATCGGAAAGTGTGATACAGAAATCCGAAGATGCACTGGAATAACTTAAAGGTGACTCCCAGAAAGAGAACAGATAAATAAAGATGGGAAAGTATCTACAGAATAAATGACTTTTGAACCGCCATCTAATATCTTCTATTGAAAGCTGAACCTTCTCGTCACATGAAGCAGCAGAGATCTAGGCCAACTGTTAAATACTAGAATATAAGAGAGAGAACATACGAATAATATTTAAGGAACTTAGAAAATACAAATAAATTGATATTTACAATAAGACACACATAATGAGAACATATTGAAGGGAGCGATGGCAACCTCGCCGTGGATTAATGGTTAGCAAGCTTGTCTCGCTAGTAGAATTACGACTGAGTAGTGTGTTCGAAATATTTGGTCTTCTGCCACATCTAAGCTATGATTAGAAAATCACCATACAGAATACAGGAGAAGCAGATGTGACATCGAGTAACTGAATTAAGGAGTCTGAGTGGATGGCAGCTAAACAACAAGGAGAAAGAGGAAGGGTCAAAGATCAGAATTTACTACTATCAACAAAAGTTGGAAGGTTGTGGAGAGACATGGTCGCCCATATGATAATTGCACATGCTATATAGAAGAAGAAATATATTTATGTATTTATACAAGTAAACGAGATTCTATCATTTTACAGAAAATGGCAGTAGCTGTTCAGACAATATTTCTACTTAAGAACGTTATTAATTGTTACATTTCACATACATATCCAGCAATGTAGACGTTTCACATATACAGCCATCAAAGTAGATGTTTCACATATATATCCATCAAAGTAGCCGTTTCTCATATATATCCATCAAAGCAGACATTTCGCATACATATTCATCAATATAGACATTTCACATACATATCCATCAACAGTAGACATTTTACATACATATCCATCAACAGTAGACGTTTTACATACATATCCATCAAATATTTCATAAATTTAAAAATGACATTGTTTTTCTTGTTTTTCCATCAGAGACAAAAGAACACTTGAAAACCACATGGTTGAAATTTTGAACGTAAATATTTTAAAGAAATCGAAAATTATAGGAAAACTTATGACGTTTTATGAAATAATAGTTTGTTTCGGCCTGAATTTCTGAGGAACTCAATTTCTGACTAGATTTCAAGAGATGTGGCATTGTAATTATTTACACTATTTATATTGCTCGGACAGTTATTCTCATCTTTGTTGTCATTTTCTCGACGTTTCGGCTGTTGTAAGCTCCATTTTCTTCAGGTGATTGGAATTTCGAACTAAACCCTTTATTTCGTTCACCGGGGTAGATTCTTCTAGTTCCACATGTCATGCCTCTTCCGGGTGTCTCAGTTTCAGCTATTTCCCTTTGATTCAATTATCCAAGTTTTTGTTCACCTCTGCTGTAGCTAGGTATTGAATTTACAACTTTTGGGCCAAGTCACTGGATTCAACAAACGCTTTTATCCACTAGGCTATGTGTCTTTGAGAAAGTATGATTATTTACATTAGTCACAGTCGAAGTTAAAGTCTCATCTTGGCTCTTATTATCATAACGTTTCGGCTGTACTAGCCTCTGGTTTTTTTCAGTTGTCTGTTGACGGGAGTAACCTACAAAAATCAAACTGAACCTTTTGTTTAATCTACGAGGGTAGATTGTTCTCGTGAAATAATTCCCTAAAGTTTACTGCGTTGCAATTGCTTGGAACAACTTGACACATCCGTTGCCGATGAGTCTCTTTATAATTCATACAGCATGCAGTATGTGATACGACATTGATTTAATCTCCTTTTAAAATTGATAAAAGAAATTAACCAATCTCATTTTCAGTATTCCCCAAAGAAAAATTAAATTTAAAACGAAAAAACTTATAGTTATTTTATCATACGTATTGTAAGCTAGGGGAAGTTTCTGAATAGAATAATCACAGGAAGGTTGATAATAAAGGATAATACTTAGGTCACGAAAAACATATAAGATTCGCCAGCGGCGAGTAGAAGTCAACTGCTAGAAGTGAGTCAAGTGAATTCCAAAATACATCTTCAACTGCAGGATATCTACCAACCGCCCCACAAGGTCAGATCTGACACAAGGCCAAATTTAAATTGAGGTATCCGAGCCATTATGCTCGGCCAAAAATTCCCCGTAAACTCTGAATAAAACTGGGTCGTGTAGCGTTTTCCCGAAACGATATTCTGCCCTTTGACTTAGCGTCGTCTGGGGATCCTCTTTGCCCGGAAGCGAAGAATTTGACCAGCACACCTGTAAACGACTCTTTAACTGCAGGGTATTTACCAACCACCCCACGCGGTCAGATGTGGTACAAGGCCGAATTTAATGTGGGGTATCAGAGATCGTAAGCTCGCCCAAAAATTCATCGTAGACCCCGTATAAGATGGGATTGAGTAGATGTTTCCTGAGACGAGACTCTGCTCTTTGACATAGTCTCGTCTTGGGATCCTCTCTGCTTGGAGACAGAGAGTTTGACAAGCATAGCTGGAGACGAATCTCCAATATACAGTATTTACTACTGTATTTATGTGAATGGGGACATGTTCATTATCGCCCGTTTGTATGCTACAACAATGATCCTCAAAATGATCATGTAAAACATGCGACAGGTTTTTCTTTACAGCTTAATACATTTAAATTTAAATCTGAACTTCTCCCGAAAGATTAACTGAAGTCATACAATATTTCGCTTGCGTTTATTGTGTTGGTATTACCTTGAGACACTTGAAGGTATAAAAGTGTCAAAACAATTTTTAAAAGCAATGTGGCTTGGAAATACCAGGTGTTGTCAGCTTGCATGAACGGAATCTGTAATGAATGTCACGGAATTGTTAATTGGAGAACCGAGTTCTAATTCCAGGTGGGTTCGTTATATTCACTTACATGCTCTTGGGAAAGGTATGAATCCACATATTTTCCCCCAACAATGAATTAGTTAGTAAGACTTGTATCAGTAAATCATAATTTTCTAAAAAAAATACTTACAATCTAAAAAAGAATATTTTTCTGTCTAATATGGCTATTAGTTATTTAATAACTTCCAAACTGTTGACAACCTGTAAAAAACGAATCATTGAAAATAAAACCAATCTGTTTTTTAAATCTTTATTGATTAGTCTCTCGGTCAGGAAAAACAGTTTTATCTTTTTATGATTCTTCGATTGTTTTTACGTTTTATGATTGTTCGATTGTTTTTAAGTTTACGATTTTATTTATATCTGTTTACAATTTATCAACATTTCCTCCGTAATATTATTTAGATTCTATTTTTGAAAATTAAATATTTTAATATGCATTTTAAAAATAATTATTCCATTATTCATAAATAAAATTTAAAATAATATAGTCTAATCCGAAAAGAAAAATAAGATACATATAAAAGCGATTTAAACTTATGAAATGTTTGAATATCGGACATTGTAACAACTAACACAAAGCTGAAAATTGAAAGTTGGTTGTAGTCATCGTTCTTGAAATGTTGTTTTTGTTCCCTATTGATGATCCATTTATAAATGGATGTTAACTCGTAATCGAGATTGCTTCATTCAAAAGCATCACATATTTTTCCATTCTTCGTTTAGGATAGCTAACTCGATAACATGAGGAAAACCTTAGAGCTATGTAAATTTCACTACAGATCAAGGGAGGATTGAAAAATATGACAATCATGATGAGTGTCCCAACATTTAGTTGGAACCTACGGGCAAGAGCATCGGTAACTTAAGTGAATTCGTAGCTCATTTGTGTCCTTAAGAGCTTTCAAAGTGTCAAGAATTATGTAAATTAACGTGTGCAGCTGCAAGACATTTTTGCATCATTCTTCGGAGCACGATTTCTTCGTTCAGTGACGCACTGGCAATTTCACTAGCCTGCGGACAATGTATTTGGCAAATGAAAGGATTGAAGAATTCAATTTTAATCGAAAGAATTTACTAAAAGCGTTCGTTTATACTGCATGTCTTGCAATGAAAAGACAAGAAAAACATATTTCTTAGCTTTTTATTTCGGTTGACTGAAAAGATAAAATTGCCAAATTGAACTTTCGTGATCTTCATTAGTGTCATTAAACCAATAAATATTTTCCCGTCGTTAAACAATTAAGGGTTTTTTTTCTGTTTCGTTTTAAAGATAAAATTTATCATATTTCATTTGTTGTCCTCTCCAGGATGCGAGTGGAAGATTTTTTTTATGAAATATCTTTTCTCTGATATTTCATCAATATTAACTAATCAGTTTAGACCTGTATAATGTCATTACCGGTTATTTTAATTCAAAACCAATCGTGAATAAACAGATGAAGATTACGCCTTAATTGCTGGGATACGATCAACACTAGAAGTGATTTACTATGATTAATTTCGCTTACGGATTAACGAACACATTTCAATATGAACTTCTATGATAAAATGCTATCCTTATTTACATTATTTATACTCGGACTGTTGTCCTCTTTGTCGTTATTAGAACAACGTTTCAGCAATGGTGCCCCCGTCCTTCATCAGATGTTTATCGATCCTATTTTAATTCAACGTTGTCTGATGGTTGCCAGAATCGACATATATCTGATGAAGACCGGAGTGTACAGCGGTCCAAATGTAAGTAATGGAAATAATAAAAAAAATATTTACTGTGCTATCAGTTCGATCCTGAGTAAAAACTATTTCATAATCGGATCTTGTTATACAGCGGTCCAGTAGTGCAAAAATGTTATGTTCTGCTTAAGTGGAAAGGTCAAAGGCCATCACAAGAACGAAATAACAAAGAAGAATTAACTGATCGGAAATATCTCCTTGCACCTATCTATCTATCTATCTATATATATATATATATATGAGAAGAACTCTGTAGATTGAATGAAGGATTAGTTTCGGAAATCCCGAATAATTATTAACTATCTGCAGAAGAAAGACATTTCAACAGCCATAATACTTAATAGATTCTTCCTAGTCGCAGTCACTAAAGAAACGTAGGAGCCTAATGAAGTTTTAATAGCAAAATTAAAAGGAATTTTAATCTTATAAATTAAAATGAATTTTAATTTGGTTATTAAATTGATTGTTCTCTATGCTTTATTTACTGGGAGAAAGCATTGTAAAAACAATGAATCATCTTTTAACATAAAATAAAATGCAATTCCAGTTAAAATAAAGCTCGAATATCCTTTTGCTTTCAGTCAGTTTTCAAACTTATACAGAGACCATCTCAAGATTGTGGATAAAATGTTTTCCTTAGAAATATGCATCTACAAATCTTATTTGGTGCTGTTCTGATGTTGGTCATATAAAATTGAACATAAGCACTTGTTTGACTAAGTAAAATAACGAGAAGAGGTTAGTAATTCAATTAAGACGACTAACATGTCATTTGCGTTTGTGTTTGCCCGCGTAGACAGAGAATTTATTGAATATTTGGTTTAACATCACTGCGCTTTATTAAACTCTGAAACCTGTCTAAGTAAAGGGCGAATTCCTTTACTAATTTGTATTAGAGTCATTTAAGAAATTTATGTAGTCAATATAGTCATGATCTTACAATGCCTTCGTTATGTTTCTTCATGAAACGCACGTACAATAATCCACGACAATTTATCTTGGATTTTTATGAAAAATGTCGAAAGGTTGATAGACAAAACAGCAAAGGTTTGAAAATGTTTACTTATTTATAAGTAAGCTTATATCTTTGGAAAATATATCAAATTTCAACAGATGAACTTTTAAACACTGCCAGTGTAAAACAGTTATGATGAAGAATCTCGATTTGTTTTCTTTTTCTATAGAAAATTTAATGAGTCTTTTTTTTCTTGTGAAATACACATTTTCATATCCTTTCATTGCTGATGTAATAAAAAGTTATGATTAAAGATAACGGATTTTTTGTTCTTCCATAGCTAATGTAGTCAGTTTGTATTAATACAAAATACACATTACCATAAGGTTTTACGAAATGTAAAAAAATTCCTTTTCGAAATGAAAATAAATTATTTTTCTGTTATGATAAGAAGGTTTAGTCTAAGACTACTAACAAGTCTCTATTATCTTGTAAGAAACTTGTTTAGTAAGAGTAAAGAACAATATCTGTGGTTTAGGTGTTGTAGTAATATGAATAATATAACGCAAGATACATTTCTCTCCATATTTTCAAAACAATATACATTATCTTTCTATTCTTTATACTTTGGAAGAAAAGTATAATTCACTCACGATCACAACGCAATCCCGTAACTGGTGACTCTCTTACGGTCATCATATATACCTACTGTAGTTGTGTTTAGGGCAATATAGTCTAGGTGTGTCTATCCCTTTACTAGTTGGTTTTGAATTCATTTTTCTCCATTTCAAAGATCAGGTACCCAACTAAAGCTAAAGAGCTCAGTCTTCCCTATTATTTACCAGGGTTTATATTGAGTACTTTCTTTCTCCTAGATTAGATGTACTGCTATTTAAGAGGACGATGGATTAATGGCTTTTCCTATGGCATGTATTGTAAATAAAACAGACTGACTTAGAATTTGAACTCGAAATACCTATTCTTATTTCTGCACACATTACTATTAAAATGCCCACATATTAAAATAAAAAATAAGAGGAGATAATCCTAGACGTGGACAAAGGACCGAAACCAATGTACCCGGTAGCTGAAGAAAAGGGCTCACTTCAAAATAACTCAAACTTTACCCAGATTTACAGACAGATAAAAAAATAGACAACGACGAAAACATTGTGATAATAATAAAGAAGATGAGGATATTAGTCTACTGAAAAATATTATCAATAAAGAGAAAGTCTCATTACAGACATCCAGATAGAAATCCTAATTCTTCTCAATTAATTTACTTAATATTCAGATGATGTTTTATTCAAGCGTTCATAAACTAAGCATATGGGCATAATGACATATTCATTATCATCTTTCTAGTGAGAGCCACTTTTAGAACGTTTGCTTTAGATATAAACAGTAAAGACTGAGGCAAATCCTGTGAAATTCGATGTAAAGTACAAGTAAAAAATATACTTCGAAGAGGAAATGTCAAAGATGAAAATCAGAATATTGGTATTTATGAAATCTAAAGCTAGTTTCGCTAAAAAAAAAGTTCTGCAGCCATGTTTTTTTTTATAAAAAGAAGAAAAATATTTTATAGGCTGTTGATATTTTTAACTTGTTCCATGTAGATATGGAACAATCTAAGAAAGTCAAAAAAGTGTTACTTTCTTTTAGCCAACTGTCTTTGGATTTTTTTTATCTAGCGGAAAACATGAGAAAGCTTTACGTTGGAAAACTCACCATCATAGCTCCCAACCTGATGTCGTATCCATGACGTAAAAGTAAAGTTGCGGTATAACAATGATATATATATATATATATATATATATATATATATATATATATGATGACGGTGGTTTTTAACACAACTTCGCAACGGTTAGTTGGGCATAAAAATATAAGATTATCTATCAGTGATTTTGCAACTGCTCTAGGTTTTAAAAGGGAAAAAGTAAGGCTATTCTAGAAATACTTGTATTACGGACAGAACTCAACAAATATATGGCTTGCGGCCATATTACGTTGAAACGCCTGTTCTCGTATGATCACCGACGTTAAGCAACGTCGAATCTAGTCAGTTCCTAGATGATTAACCGCTTGGGAATACCCGGTGATGTGAGCTTGGATGTGCGAGTGCTATAATGGTGCTGAAAATCGAAGAGTCTAATTTCAAACGGGTTCGTGAAATTCACTTACGCACAAATACCGTTGTAAAAGTAATGAATCGACCACTTCTCCCTCAGCTATGGGTTACTTGTATAAGCGTATCATTATTATCTCCAAAAATTCTTGCAAACTAAAGTTTTATCTGACATTAAATAACCTGAAAAAGGTTGATAGGACATAAAAAAACAAATTAATCACAATAATAGAAAAAAACCCTGAAAAATACCCGCGTCGACAGGTAACGCAAGAAACTTGTTAGGTTATTTGTTTTTGTTGAAGCTTAAATAAGCATGGAATAATACAACACAAAATGTACGTTAACAAAATGTATTGAAACAAAGAATAGGTACACAATATTTACAGTTAGTTTGGTATATTCTTGGGAAGACTGTTCCTGCATAATGGGTTGACTAAATCTCAGTCGGGCAGAGTCTCTGGATTCAATTTCTTAATCTCTACTATCTTCCCCGTCTTCCGGTACCAACCCATATTTATATGGTCGGTAGTCCGCTTATGTAAATTAGGTGTATCATACACAACAGTTTTTCAATATTGAAATTCTTGTAGGGTAGTTTTTCTGGTAGTTCTCTAAATACAAGACCCAAGTTTTACTCAAGGTAGTGGGTCACTGATTGAGAGTGTAAGTAAAGAGGAAGTAAAATGGTATGAGGAAGACGTGTAGGATAGATATCGGTTGAGGCTTGATTTAAAGAGATCAAGATTATAGCTGTAATGGAAGCATTCTGTCAGGAGTGTGTTCCACGAATTAACAGTTCCGTGGAAGAAGAAACAGTTCCAAGCAACTTCCCCTCGCCGAGGGGGGACTTGCTTTTAATCAAAGAAACAGGAAGAGAACAGGGCTGGTTTGCCAGTTTGAACAGGGCACGGCAGATCCAAGTTATGATTGTTCGAACTAGTAGCTGATTCGAACATAAACTATTATTAATATTGACAGAGTATTGAAATGATTTAGTGAGGAATTCGTACGGAACATGATTGATCGAAATCGCTACTCAGTAGAAATCTTCAACCAGACTAATCTTTCCCCCGGATCTTGTAAGAAGTTGATGCCCGACAACTGCGAAGGAGATCATATCCTAATTAAAACAGGTGGCGTTCAAACAATCAATCCAATTATTCATGTACGTCGTAAATTTCACTCTATTCAGATTCAGTTCTAACTGATAATGGAGTGACATAATTTTGGCATAAATTAAACTGCAGACCCAATTAGAATAAGATCGTAAACTTATTTTATTTAAATATACGTTTGATTAATGTAAGTTTTAAAACTAAAATATTCAGTAGTCAGATAGAATCCCGAACGTGTGTATAAAATGCTTTAATTACAAAATATTTGTTTCTACAAAACTGATTGAAGACGCTCTGATACTGTACATATTAGCTCGAAAATAATGTGCACCTCATTTATTGCGTCAGTATTTGGAAAAGAATAGCCTAGTAATTAACTAGGCGATGAGCAAGCAATTTGTGCTTGCGTATGTCCTTGTAGAGATAGGCGACGTTTATTCTAAGATTAAAACAGACTTACGCTTGAATGAAAAAGCTGAAATCTAATTAATAAAATATGAAGTACTAAGCGATTTTTTCCTTTTCTTAAGTCATTTATTTATCTAGTATATATATAGACTTATTCACAATCATGCATTGGTTTCATTTCGGTTTCCTCGTTTATTGCAAGCAAATTAAATAAATACTATTTTACTCGATATTTTAGCAAAATGTCGGAAACAACAGGAGGAGAGGAAAGGCAAAATGTACTTAAACTTTTAAATTGCTCATCAGTAAGGATATATCTTTGAAAAAAAAAAGCATTTAACTTCCAGCATATAAACTTATGAAGAGGGCTTCTGTAATGATAATGATGAAACCTGGAAGAAGAACAATTGAGCAAATCACAGCCTTAGCGTAAATTATGAAAAAAGACCTTGGAATTCAATGTGCACGAATATTGCTTTCACTGAAGTTATAAAAGCATCAAACGACCTATCTCTTGAAAGTTCTTAGAAGAAACTATAGAGAATATGTATAAAGCTTCTTGAATCTCCATATCATTGCTCTAAGGCAGTGGTTCCCAAACTTTTTTTCGGCCGCATTTACGGAATGGAAATTTGCTCCAATTCTATGGGATAAATAATGTTAAAGAGAGATAATAGCAGATTCGAACTCAGAACATTATGATTGATGACTCTCTAATACAATTTTCGAGCTCTAGTTCATATATTCTTAATATCTAATATAATGCAAAAATATCACAGTAATGAAATCGGTCAATAATTATTTATAACCATTTATACTGGGACTAATGGATGCAATTATATGTAATGCATAATAATATTCTATATTTTGAAATCATATTATTTTTTGGCTTATGAATTTTTTAAAACTGTTTCTAAATCTTGGATTATATTTCAATCATTCCGCCTTACTTGGTATCTACTTCCGTCTTACATAGGAGGCGCGCCGTGCCGTTTGGCAACCACTGCTGTAAGGCATACGTCAAAACCGACATCAGTATTTCACCTTTATATAAATATTTTAAAACAAGTGAATAATCTATCTATACTTCTCTTCTTCATTGCAATCGTTTTAATTATACACAAAATGGAATCCACTGGTAAAACAATGTTTTCCATTGGTCACCGCTTCTCAAATCTAATGCTGATGATATGGTGGCTTTTAATATCTCGAGGCAAGGAGTGCAAACATTTATCAATATATTTGCCTACAATGTAATGGGAATGAGTTTGAATACATACAAAACAAGTGCATGGCTACCAATAAAGATTTTACCCCTTTCAACATAAGAGTCTATTGCAAACCGATACAGCAAGTGAAATTCTATACTTGGCAACAGACTTTATTCTTCTAATGAAATTTCAGTTCGTGTTCAAAATAAAATTCGTTTTAGATGGGCAGACCCCCATAACATCCTCACGTATTCTCTACAAAATCAAAAAATAATATCTACAACACATATATTCTCTCTGTACTGCTTTGTTAAAATTGGCTATGGCATTTCCTCAGAATGTGGGAATATTCCAGAATCATATCATACCTTTCATGATTCATGACCGACAGATTGTATAGAGATACTAAACATTCTGAGCCCAATTTCGCTTTGCGTCCAATAGTCCCCTTAATAAAGAGTAAAATCCTTACGCTATATGGTCTCATCATAAGAAACATTAGAGAGACAGCTGTTGGGAAAAAGGGAGCAGGGGTTTAGTGACGAAACTGGTATGACACTATATTCAAATGAATACAAGTCGATCTTTGATTCTTAAATTACAGAGGACCGTGTACTCTGTGAATTCATATATAGGCGATAATATTGTTCTAGGGTGAATTGTGGAATTAGTGGTGTCCAAGCAGGAAATATTTGGAATGATTTATCTGTTACACTTTACTATTGATTGAAATTTATGAAATTTTTTTCTTATAAAATAATTTCAGAAAATTTAATTTTCCTTTTCCACTGTTATCGCTCTTTATTGCATTGATTGAATTTTATTTCAAGCAATTTTAGAGAAAAGTGGGAAAATTAACATCATACTTATATTATTATTATTATTATTATTATTATTATTATTACACGCATATTTCCCATAGATATAAGCATTGATAGGGTTTGTGCAAGGGCTTTTTAATTGATGACAGATAATAGAGGCAAAATAGGGCACCTTGTCCTTTCATGGGATTTCCATTTCTGGGATTTCGTTAGAGCATGCCTAACATTATTCCTGGTTATATTTTCCCACTCTTGTAGAGGTATATCCAGCATTCGTCCTTCTTCACGTTGGATACATTCTGCTTAAGGGTTATATTCCTTTGGGCTGCTCCAGAATTTTCGCACTTTCTCAATAGATATATAGCTATTTTTTTCAATTTTCCTGCAAAATCTCTTAAGGTCTGTTTGGAATATTTTATTTTGGTGATAGAACTTAAAACGTTTTTCTTATCGACTTGATTATTATTATTATTATTATTATTATTATTATTATTATTATTATTATTATCACTATCTCCTCAATTTATATATGGTTTTATGGTTGCCACTGCCGTTTAAAGTGTTCAAGTTATATGGCATCGTTATTTGGTAATTATTTGTTTGGGATTATATAGAGCAGGGGTTTTCAAACTGTGGTCCGCGGACCAAAGGGGGTCCACAAGGACAAGATAGGGGGTCCGTGGACAGCAAAGACCTTTTTTATGGGTGATGTGCAACTTATAAGCGCTTATAAGTAACCTATAGGCCGATCATGAAATAAATTGATTCAATAAACTATTTCATAGATTTGATATACTAATATAATTTGTATCTTAAATTGATAAAGATAATGGATTCTATTCATGCAGAGAAGGAACCAAAGGATTTGAATTTTGGATCTATTTTGCGATTTTCGGCTTTCTCATTGGCTGTTAAGCGTCATGTGTGATGAAAGTGACTTACGTGTATATTTATCAGTAATATCGCCAAGAATTGACAGTTTGTGCAAAGCCAAGAAAGCACATCCTTCTCACTAAGTGTGTATTAAAAATCCTGTGTGTGTAATTGACAATAAAACTATTTGTTAAATACTATTACTGTTTTCATTTACATGTAAAATTAATATTTTAATATAACAAAATTTAATTTTGTTACATTTTGCAGAAACATGCAGCATTAATTTATTTGAATACTTATGTCTAAAGTAAGCTTTAAACCAGCTTGTATTGCATTAATGCAAAATTATGTTATATTCAGCAAATATTTATGTATAAATTTCGTAAGCGTTTATAAGGGGGTCCCTAAGGTAAAGCCTGAAATATAAAGTAGTCCGCAAATCAAAATGTTTGAAAACCCTAGATATAGAGCAAGTCTATAGAGTCTGATGGAAATTCATCTTCAAGGTTTATATTATTTAATACTTTGAAGGCATTAATTTTACGAAACCGTTGTATGCAGACAATAGATTAAATATTTCTGATCGAATTGGACGGCATGAGTAGCATAACATATTTACTTCTAGGAATTTCGTTTCCAGGTTGGTATTTTGTTTTACTGCACCACACCTGCAGATTGGCTGAATGGTGCTGTCTGAATTCGCCTGGTGAGTCACGTTTTCAGTTTTCTGAACGGATGAAACCTGTGGGTCTTGACAACGACCAACACTTCTTCGAACCTCGTTGACAGACGATACAGAATCAAAAACAAAGAAATCTACCAGCTAAAATATCACAATTGAGCACATACAATAGCAACAACAGCTACAATGGCTATCCCATGTAAGTCGAAGAGAGAAAATAAGACATCCTACACTACTTCATATAAAAGGTTAGAAAGGAAACCGCGATCAATACTGGAAAGAGCGATAACAGATAATTGAGAATGAATAGGCTATTTTGCCAATCGCGGTAAATAACTAAAGAAAAGCTCAAAAGAATTATATTTCCGACTTCAATCGTCAGATCCAGATAAAAACAGATAGCTACATAGGCTTAAATGTTGACGGTAATACATAAATAATACAAGGAATTATTTTTTATTACAGTCAATGCTCTATCTCTTGATATCGAGTATATATATATATATATATATATATATATATATATGTAATAGTATACTTTGTAAAATGAAAAAACAGTTAAGTGCGTATAATGAGAAAGACAGATTGCCTTTAAAGAGGACTATTCCAGAAATATCTTGGTCGAATTTCTTTTTTTAAACTCAATCTTTGTTATTGATTGATAGATCATTTCTTTTGACAAGCAGAATGTTTGACTGCTAGAGAATAATTATTTATATTTAGTGGAAAACAACCTCTTGTAATGTGTATATTTATGTGATTCTATTACTATACGTAAATTGCGTATTCGAAAATGTTTATTCAGCTATTAAATAAGCAGAAATAAACAATAGCGATTATTTTCTCGACGAAAGGTCATTTGCCTTTACCTGAATGTTAGTATTTAAGAATCTCAGTGCGATTTTTGCAAAAAGAAAAATTTATTCACTCCTAAACCAGTGCCATTTTTAAGAAAATCTATGCTATTCTAAAAAAGAAAAATCAATATGACATTTTGTGAAAGACGGCCATGGAAAGAAAAAACAACAACAACAACAACAACAACAACAAAAGAAAGAAATACAGAAACAATTATTTACCCAGACTTGCAGCAACAGGCAAAGATTTGCGGAAAGTTGGCAACAGAACAATAGCCCATCGGAAAAGAAAATTCAGCCAATCTTTTGATTCTAGATTATTTGTTGTCGAATGTCTACAAGCAGAAAAATACTGCAATAAAGAGAAGAAGGTAGAGTTTCACAGTTGGATTAATTTTCATGTCTCTCTCACTCTTTTTAAGCAAATCGGTCAATAAACAGAAATAAATCCTAAATACAAGTTATTTTAACCATATGAAAATCATGCAAATCCGAGAATTGTGCTGAAAAGCATCACTTCTACCACCAAATATGTTTGAGTCTGTTCATTTGGCATGAAATATTTACAAAGCAGGCATTTTAATTCGATGAAAAAACTAAAAAAAATCGAGTAATGCTTTCAGATGATATAACTTTTACTAACATTTACATAATGGTAATTCTGTCTAGAAATTATAAGGTGCATATGTCAGTTTAATTGCGACACTTTAAGTTAATATTTCGCTTATCAAACTTTTACTTATAACTATCAGCTTTTAATATTTCTCGTATATTCGATAGGGTGTGGATAACTTATTGACTCGGAGAAGGAAAGATTGATAAATTAAAGTCTGTTATTTTGTCAGATTTTGAGAAGACAGAATTTGAGAAGACAGATTTTGAGATATTCATAGCTAGCAGTGAGTTAATTTCTTTGCCGAACATGATGCTATTCATTTTCTGTCTAATGTCATTGTAATTATTTTCTTTATTTTTCTATATATATTCATCATCGAGAAGCCGCAGAACTTACAAGGATCGCGATGAATGGGCCTTACCTCAGGGAAGCTCCTATTGGGACATAAATTCAGCGTAGACCAAAAGTGAAATTAGCGCATATACGCTTCGATATCTCAATCAGTTGCACAACTCCTGACCCACCACTCGTGACCCACCAGGATCGTAAGGGCACCACATGTACTTAGTGATTTGGGTTTTTTTAAATTCTCCTATATCGGTTGCCACCCAAGGCTATAGCTCACAGTCTGTTCTAAGAGATACCCATAGCGGAAAAGAAAAGGATTTATACCTTTCTCACGTACGAGAATATAATTCGAACTCGGCTCTCTGATTCCTCAATCCACGGCGCCATCCGCGTATCCTCTGCATATACGAGACATCGCTAAATATCCTGGAAAAATGGTTGGTACCCTGTCATGCTCCACTAAGTACCAGACTCCTGATATCTTCTAACTTTTCAAGAACCAGATCAGACACAAAATGAAGTACTGCTATCATATATGGGCAGTATCTGCCCAGTCTTCACATTCCAGTATTGATAGAGCCCAGAAGCGTGTCTATGTCCTTGTGGGTGACGAATTATTTTCCATTCTAAAAACGCTTTCTCACAAACAAAACGTAGCAAGCCTCTTGCTGATCTATTACTATTTCCATGGAAAGTGTTCAGTCTAACTACGTCCCTTAGTTTTATTTTTATAATCTTCATGTCGAGGATCCGCCATGTCATGCCCATTGTAGTGAACCAACGTCATTCTCTTCGTATCTCATTGTTGAGTTTTAAGCTCCACTTGACCAGCAGCTTTGTGAAACCGATTTCTAAAAGGATACTTCTACGATCACTACAATCTCGACATGTTCATGTCTTTCAAATGTATCCTCCCCACATAGCATAAATTGTGCTCCTTCCTCTCTAACGTTCAACGTAGAAGGACTCTTGTCAAATACATTGTGCACTTTATTGTAAAAATACCTATATCTACAATCAAATTGCTCATAATAGTTTACCTGTACAAATCTAAGAAGGGGCTCTAAAATGATTCCAGATTGCGCTATTTCCAAAAATCTAAACAGTGATATTTTGGAATTCACTCTTGGTCGTACCGAAATCTTTTCACTATCGTCTTGTACACAGAAACCGCACAACTGCAGACAGATAATAAACAAGATATTTGCACAGACATTATAAACCACATAATTACAACAATATATACTTAGATACGTACATGTATACATAGTGAGCTAAGGGGAATTCAGTGCTATCTGTAGATGATTATAACTAGAAATACTCTATCGTTGATATTAGGTACTCCTCCCTTCTAAATATAGGAAATTAAAATTTATACGGACACACACATACATATACACGCATATACACACATACACGCACGCGTATATATATATATATATATATATATATATATATATATATATATATATATATGCGATTGGGACAATGTACAATACGGACAATTTTTGCTATTACTTAATTCTATCAACTGTAAAATGTAAGAATTATGGTAAAATTAATAAACAATTAAATTTTCTTCGTCTCCCATATGCAATGAAACATGTTTAAATGAAAGGTTGATGCCTAAATATACATTAATATATATATATATATATATATATATATATATATGAGAGAGGGAGACAGACAGACACACACAGACACAGAGAGAGACAGAGACATACATGACAGACAGATAAGTGTATATATATATATATATATATATATATATATATATATATATATATATATAAAGAGAGAGAGACAAAGAGTTTATTTTACAAGTGTGAGGTGGTGTCTGTTGAAGAAAATTTTTCTATGTTCCATATTTTGTCTGTCTTAACATACTAATCTCTCGTTTCGCTCTTTCTCTGTCACACACACTCCCACCCCTCACACACAACTATATCTATGTGTGTGTGTGTGTGTGTGAGTGAATGTGTGTATTTATGCGTATATGCATGAATATAAGGATAGAGGGTGAGAGAAAGAGAAGGAAAGGTGCAATGTATATGTATTCAGTAACGTTGGAATACAATTTTCAAATATAAATTCTGAAGACATATGAAGCGATGAAGCGAACAAAACTGAATGTGGCTGAGGTCGAATTAGAAAGAAAAAAAACTCATGTAATGCATAATTGAAAAAAAAATCCAGTGAAAGGGAACAGAACAAAGAAATTCTGTCAAAATCAGCACAGGTATTGCCATACTCTATTTTCGATACATGAGTTATTATATTTGCCAAGAGAAAGCAATTTATCAATCTTGTCAACATTCAGTAGAAAATAAACCCACGGATAACCAATGGTTAACAGACCCTTGGAAATTTGACAAGCACTCATCTTTTCAGATAAGTGATGATTTATTCAGTTTTCGAACAATAGATGATTATGGGTCTGGCGTATATCATATCAAGAAGTTTGCTTCAATGTCGGATATTCAGTAATGGATTACAACAGGTTACAAGATGAGGGAGAGTCCTGAGGAATATAAATTCAGAAAATATATTTCCATTCAGCTTGGGGGACAAAAATAAGTCGGTTGTGTAAAAAGCGGCGTCTTAGTATGATGGTTGAATGCCTATCGGAAATGACGCTTCGAAATGTTTATTATTTAATTCTTTTATAACGTTAGACTCTTGATATGAAACCATTGGAACATAGTTGACGATTTTTTTTCCATACAACAACCATCATTTTAGTTGGTTTCATGATTTCTATCGGGTTGAATTGAGTTTATTTTTTTTACGGCATATCAAATCCTTATGGGTCATTTAATGCTGAAATTTGATTTTCTTGGGAGCCTTAGCATTTTCGTTTACAAAACTATATTGCTAGTAATGTTTTTTTTTTCAGAAATGTATTACTGATACTATTTTGTTTTTCGTATAATGTATTGGTGTTTTTTTTATTATAATAACATTATTTTTATACTTTCATGGTGTTTTGACCTAAATGTTGGGTAACTATTTGCCAATAGCTAACAGGTGCTAACAACTCGTTTTCTACAAGGAATATCGTTATTTCGTAACATATTGGAAATCTTTTATTTGATTCAATTTTGATGACGCTTGACTTATATTCGTATATTTTCCAATCTTGATTTCTTCTCGAACATGAGGAGAATTGATTACTTATTTGTTAGTTATATAGTAATTTTTTAAATATTAGACTACGCAGTTGTTTTAATATTATAAGAAATATGTAACAGAGTTTTTTATTTATTTATATGAATATATGAAAATTAGTTTCAAGAAACTATTCCATTTATTTTCTCTCTCTCGCCCCCTCTCTCTCTCTCGCTCTCCCTCTCTCTATATATATATCTATATCTATATCTATATATATATATATATATATATATATATATATATATATATATATATATATTTATACTTTATTTTTATAAATGCTAATATTTAAGTAAATACCCTGTTTCTGTTCTAAAAAAAATAGTATCAGCAACATTTACCGACCAGAATATCCTAGACGTTTCATAGAAAATAAGTGTCCTCCGACACAAATCTAACCTGTATTCTACACAGAACCGTCATATGGCCTGTCGCGCGAAATATTTAACTTCAAAAGAAGGGCCTTGTTAGAATGGTCGAATTACTGCTTTTAAACTAGAATTTTCCTGTCATATTAGCTCAAAAATTCTTATGCTAAAAAAATGACATACATTACGAAATGGACTAAGTCCAACAATTAATTTAATATATTTTCTGTTTATACGGTATTTTTATAGATACAAATATTTAAGTCAATGCTTTGTTTATGAAAAACAAGAGGCTTCAACTGTAGCTAAATGGTATAGCACGTCAGGCTAATGACGGTTCCGTGTAGGATATAGGTTCGATTCCTGTCGGAGAATATACATTTTCTATGAAATTTCTCGGACATTCAGGCCTGTAAATGTTTATTATAAGCAGAGAATTTACTTCAATATTTGTATCTATAAAAATAACGTATATACAGAAAATTTATTAAATAAGTGTACGTCTTGGTCCATTTCATTATATATATATATATATATATATATATATATATATATATGATAGAATGAGATATAGAAAAAATCTTAATATATTTATTTATTTTCGTCTACCGCAATGAATATTCGAGAAATTTATTTCAAGAAAAATATGATGGATTTGCGTTTATAAGGAATTATTCGGATTTACTTGATCGTCAGCGTATGGTTAAGTAGGTCTGGAGTACATAGAATCTAACGACAGATTCTCTTGCAAAGAGAGACGCATTTTTTAAAATTCTGCCCGAGAGGGTTTATATTTCTTTAATAAGATGAAGGTGAATTTAAGCGTATTTTTTTTTTTAGATAAACACACAGTGACCAACAGTACCGTGACCACCGATATAGAAGGCCTGTTTGATTGGGTTAAGGAGAAATGTGACATCATCAAGAAGCGTGTCGTTTGTTTTTTTTGTATCAGATTTTTTACGGCGGCATTTTTAAATTGTTTATTAATACTTTCTTTTAGATATTGAATTAATTTAAAACAAAAACAATGCCTTATAGGTGCGTTGTTGTACCAAATTGCAAAGGGAATTATAAAAACGGCCCTAAAGTATTTTCTTTCCCTAAAAGATAAAAAATTATCTGACATTTGGATTCGTACAATCAGAAGAGATCATTTTTCAGTACCAACTAAATTCAGCAGAGTGAGTATTTTTTGTATTAAAAAATAAGTAAATTTTATTGAAACATTAATGACAAAATTAATACCATGTCTTTGTAATTCATAACATAAGACATAAATCTAGCGAGAAAGTTTAGACTTTCAGACATTCATTCTCGTACGTGTTGCTTTTAAAATCTAAAACTCATTTTTTTAAATAAGCTTTTAAAGAAATTTTCGACCTAAATTCATTCATGAATTCCTAAAGGAATATTTTATATGCATAAAAAATAATTCTAATAATTTTAACGATTTTTTAGAATTGTTTTATATTCGTGACTTAATGAAACTTTAATTGAATTATGAATTTCATGTCTGTAACAACACATTTCAAAACAAAGTGTTGTTTTAAAAAGTTATTAAACGCAATTAAAACTTTGAGGATTAAAATAATTTCATATCTTTATAATTCACAAAAACAAAATTGCGAAAGTTTTTAAAAGCTGAAATCTAATTTTTATAAAAAATAAACTTTCGATATAAATTCATAAAGGCATAAAAATAATTGATTTTTTTTTTAAATTATTATAATTTAACTTTAACAATTTTTTAGAATTGTTTTATTCATTAGAATGTTTTTTATTTATCATTTTAAATTAAAAAAATGAATAAACGTTAAAATTTCTCTTATTTGTACATAGCTTCGTCACTAATAATCTTTTGTTGAATTCTCTTCACTTTTCCTAAAATTATTAATGCTTCATATTATTGTAGATTTTTGCTGATTGATTTTCTTAGATTTTCACAAGAATTTAAAATAGGTTTGATTTTCAAAATCTTTTTAGGTATGTGAACTACATTTTCGACCGGAGGACATAAGGAGAGAATCGTCAGCTTTTGACAAATAACAGGTGCCACAATTGCAGTTAAACTAAAAAAAATATATCTTCGTGATGGTGCTATTCCTAGAATTTTCCCAAACTGTCCCTCATATTTATCTTCATTGAATACTTCTAGTCACCAGACTCTAGGAGAATCCGACTAGAGAATTCTGCTCTTAAAAGTGCTTTAAATCAAAGTATTAATGATGACTTAGCATATAAAATGCAGAAGAAATTCCATAATGTTAATGATCTAGAAGAGAAATTAAATTTCCTTGATAGAAATTACTGGAGTTTTGTTAGGCAGCAAGAGACACTTATTATATTCAGCATCATCAAATCCCCATATCCAAAAATCAATCTGTCTCTTGTAATTGAATCTGATTTTGCAGTACATGTGTTTTGTAGAGAGGTGGAAATGCATTCAATAGGGGACTATAAGATTCCTAAACATAACTGATCAAAATACCCTTGAAATTTGATAGAAAACATGAAGAAAATGGACACAGAACAACAGCAAACTGAACCACAAAATATGATTTTTATATTAAAATTGGTAATGTCATTTCTACTATTGGTGCAAGAAGAATCAAACAAACATTTTAATACAATTAAATTTATATATGAGCAGCTAAATTTAATGACACAAAATAAGCTTTATTATTCAACAGAAATGATTATATTTTCTTCATTGTTATATAACTGCTCCCCTAAAGGGGTACAGATTGTTAAGAGACAGCAAAATATAATTTTACCTAGCTACTCAACTATTAAAAAGACTAACATTATCAACATATATGAATCCTTTGATTGAGCAACATAACAATTTTCTTATGTATATTAAAAATAAATTTAAGCTCCTAGTACAGAAGGACATCACAGTATCTTTACTTGTTGATGAAATACATCTAAAACCTTATTTAGATTATAAGGGTGGTAATATTGTTGGCTTATCTGACAACTGCAGTGAAGCTGCAACAAGTGCTTTTGCTTTCATGATTAGCAGTGTATTCTCACAATATAAAGATGTTGTGCATGTTATACCAACTAAATTTCTTAAAGCTGAGAAGTTATTTGACATAGTTAAATGCATAATAATTGGTTTAGAGGAGATAGGCTTTCAAGTATTATCAATCATAACAGATAATAATGCTATAAATAAAAAAGCTATATCTTTCTTTTGCAGTCCTCCAAAGCTTTCCATTGTATATCCACACCCAGTTATAAAGTCTCGACCCCTTTTCTTCCTTTTTGACTCAGTCCATATATTAAAATGCATTAGAAACAATTGGCTTGGTCAAAAAGATGCAAATAAATGCATGCTGTTCCCCAAATTTTGTCATAATGGAAATCATGAATTAGATAATATCCAAAGTGCCCCATTTTCTACCTTACAGAAACTTCATGCCTTAGAATCTCAATCAATTTTGAAATATTGTTATAAATTAACCTCAAAGGCACTTTCACCCACTAATCTTGAAAGGCAAAATGTTAATTTAGTCTTGCAAATTTTAATGAATATACTATTCAAGGATTATTGACTTTAGGAAAACAGAAATATTTGCCTAATTTTGCAGAAGTTGCAGAATATATAAACATATTTTATATTTGGTGGACAATAATGAATGTTAAAACGCCACATAAAAAAGGTTGTCGGCTTAGAAATAAATACTACAATCCACTTAGAATGAATGAAGAAAATTTTAGATTTTCTCTGTATTCTGTTACTGGTTAGAATCTTGGAATAGCATTTCTGGAAGAAATGGCAAATTAACAAAGGAAACCTTCACTGCTTTGCATCATACAACCTATGCATTTCTAGAACTGACCAAGTATTGCATAGAAGAACTGAAAATGCTGTACATATTACCAGGCAAATTTCAAACTGATCACCTTGAAGCAAGGTTTGGTCAATACCGACAACTTAGTGGGGATCACTATAATATCTCGATACGTCAAATATTTGAGTGTGAAAAAAAAATTAGAATGCAATCAGCTTTAAAATTGAGCTTACTATTTAATCAGCTATGCATTAAAATTGATTTAAAGAGTTTGCAAGAACCAAACTGGGATGAAGTGACAGAGGAGAAAAAGTTATATATATATAAATATAGAATTGATGTTAAAGAGGATGATGTTAATAATTGTAGAGAAGTTCTACCTGTAATGCTATACTTAGCGGGTTATTGCTGTAATGCAGTTTTTAAGAAAATTAAATGCAATAGTTGCAAAGATTTAATATCTGGAAGTGTAAGAGATAATGTGGAAGAAATACCTGACATAAGCAGCTATTTTCAGGAGATTAATAGAGTTCTCTCTTATATCCTAATGATAAAACTATAAATTTTGTTCTCTATAATTATGTAGTCATTGATAAACTTATAAAAATCATTCTTTTCTTCATTCTGTAAATCAAAGAAAAATAGCCATG
>CAHIKZ030001813.1:507500-655000 GCA_903632075.3 Acanthosepion pharaonis
TTTGCTACTAGTTTGTCAAAGAGGTCTCAACATTTTACTGTTGAACTACCTACATACACCCTTCTGTTTCTATTCTTACATTTCTTACCTGTCAACTTGCCTTCTGATTTTTTTCTTCCCTGCCAACTACAATCTTCAACAATTTAAATGCAACAATAATCGCCATCTATTATCTTACTGAAATCTGTTATTGTCTTTTCTTCTTCTCGTTCTCTTTCACTCCAAGTAACCCCTTTCTTTCTAGTGGCATTATTTGCATTGCTTTGGTTGAAATGGGAAAATAAAAATAAAAACATGTTTTCAATTCTCCAGATGAACTTGACTGTCGGCTAAATTTAATAAATGTTGGCTCCCAACTCATAAATCTTCCGTCAAGGTGTTCATCAAATATGCCTTCCGTTGAATAATAATTTGCATGTAATCAAGTTTGGATTAGTATTTGAAATGTTTTCTTAAGTTTGTCAGGGAAGGAATGTTAAATTCGTCTTATTTTACACAGAATGTTGTGTTATAAGGGAAATATGGTGGCATCTGGCGAAAAGACAATAATTCAAAGTCCTCCCAAAAAAAGGCCCAAGAGACGCGCCAAGAAAGGGATTGCCGAATGAGGTATGTGATAAGAACGTAAAAGAAGGAAGTAAGAAGTCAAATAGCAAGTAAGAAGGAATTAGCCAAATAATAATGATAGATTTCTGAGGCAGTGTAAAAGGAACTCCAGTGTGGAAAATATATCATACCGTTTGATAATGATGATACATGAGAACCGACAAAATTTAGATTGCACTGATGCTTTTTAACCAAGAATATCGCTTTCTTATAATTGGTTACAGACACGTGGGCGATGCATAAGGCAAGGTAAATGTATAGATAGATAGATAAGATAGATATATTGGAGTAGAGTAACAGAAAGGTAGAGAAATATAGATTAGACTTGCAAATAAACATTGTCTACATATTTAAATATATTATTCGAAAAAATTTAGGTATAAGAAAAAGCGAATTTAATAAAAACAAACTAACCACCGGCTTATTAAATGCGGTGAAGATCCGTTTCCCATTGAATGACAAAGAAAATCTCTCAGATACATTTCAATATTTTAACAAACGCACCTTTTAAGAAATTGCAATTGTTTTTCCCATTGAATTCGGAATATTTAACCCCCACAAGTATCGAAGGCAGTTAAAACATTCAACCACCTGATGAACGCTCTCAGATTTTTAAAAAAGCCTTGATACAGCGATGACATCCTTGTCCTTGTATATAAATACGTGCAACAAAATAAATTCAACATTTTCCTTGATAAAATCCTTGAGAACGAAACGCGTCGGCTAAGCGTGGTTTGTCCTCATGTCATTTTATTCATTATATATATATATATATATATATATATATATATATATATATATATATAAAATAAAATTTGCTCTTATGCTTTATAATATTACCTATAAAAAAACAACAACAACTATAATAAAAAAAATATTCTAATATGTTTGATAATAGTTTTATATTTTTATTTTATTGTATTAATATTATTTAAAATATATACATATATATATATATATATATATATATATATATATATATATATATATAGCAATATATTGAAATATTTAATCTCGAATTATTTACTCCGACATCGAATGTAAAAAAAAAACAGAAAACTTTTTATGTGTATATGGTGCATTGGGTAGAAGTCTTCTAAATCTCTCTCATATATATATATATATATATATATATATATATATATATATATATATATATATATGTAATATCCTGGGTATGGCGATAAACTACATCCGGCAGCAGGAGATTGAGAATTTTAGGAGCGTGGAACCACCTTTCAATTATTGTGGTAGCACGTATTAGGGTCCCAGCTATGGGAAAATAGTGCCTACGATGGCTGACCAAACTTCTTAGAGTTATAGGTCACTAGTGGTCTAGGAGATAGAAAATTCTCACACGAAAAGCCTGAGGTCTTTTGTGTGCTTCGTCTGTGGCATTTATTTGCACCGACTGAGTGTATCAATAGTTCCGACAAGTGTGGATAATTCTGCCCAAGCCTACAGCACTTTAATCAAATCACTTCTGTTGGTTTTCTGACGGTGTACATTGATTCCTTCATTCTTATCCACACGGTTCACTTGCAAGGTCCGCTGGCGAGCGAGTGAAGCCGACGGGTTAAGGTAAAGAATATTACTGGAAGGCTCTAGCTGAAGCTCTACACAGTGGCAGACCGGTAGGTTATGGTCATTCTTTCACAAACCCATGACCCCTGGCGTGTCCTCCATCGGTAACAAAGCAGCATAATTTAGGATCACTGCACTGCTTTCCCTATCGTGGGAACGAGGCGATGAAAGGAACCCTAAACATTGCTTGCAAGCACAGTGAATTGGCATCCCGCTGCAGTTGTCTGGTTACCTAATAACGCAGTCGAAACAGCAAGAAAGATGAAAAGAAATATAAGAATAATTTTCATTTTAGATCCTGGAATGTTCGCACTCTTCAGGACAATGATTCTGCACCCGAACGTAAAACAGCTCTTGTTTCACTCGAGTTGAAGAAGTATAACATCGACATATCGGCCATTAGTGAAACACGTCTGGTTGGCAATTCTCAGCTTAGGAAAGAAAAAGATGGATACGCGTTTTTATGGGCTGCCAAGACTGAGAAAGAGCCACGCCAGTCTGGTGTTGGCTTTGCCATCATGTCAAACATTGCTAGCTCACTGTTTTCCTTACCTAAAGGTGTATCAGATCGTATAATGGCATTAACCCTCAATCTACTTCGGAGTAAAGCTAGAATGCATATGCAAAAGCGAAGGATTATGAAATCGACAGTGCCCAAGCGCATTAACGTACTACCACTTAAATCGACTGAAACGAAAATTAAGCTCTCTGACAAACTTGATTCTGCCCTTGATTTTGTAAACATTACCAATGATATCGAAGCATCTTGGATGGCTCAGCGGGATACAATACATTCTACATCCTTGGAGGTTTTCGGGCTACCACATTGTAGACATCAAGGCTAGTTTGATGAAAATAATACAGACGTTCAGCTGCTTATAGATCAAATGCACTCTTCTTATAAGCATGGATTGAGGAGAAGGACTCGTTCGATAAGAAGATCGTTTACAAGAAGTGTAAAAGTCAGGTTCAACGAGTTCTCAGGGCCATGAAAGATCGTCGGTGGTCTGAAAAGGCCACTGAACTCCAAGAAGCTTCAGAAAGAAAGGATGTAAAAGCTTTCTATGCTGGCCTCAAGAGTGTTTTCGCTCCTCAGGAAAGTGGTTTGCTCCAATCCCCACAGCAGATGGTGAAACTCTCTTGACGGATATGTCAGACATTTTAGATCGCTGGAAAGAGAATTTCGAAATTGTGTTAAACACCACTTAGGTTACTGATAAGGAGCCATCACATCAGCTGAGCAAAATCTAGAAATTCTGGAGTAGTTTTGAACCTACCTATCAAGAGGTAAGCGACTCCATCAATCTCATCTGGAAAATTACCTACTCATAAAGATCCTATTCCACCCGAAGTGTATAAGCATGGTGGCCAAAAGTTGGTAGGAAAGTTACATCTTTTCGTGGAGATATGGAAGGCAGACTGTGTCCCAGGGTATTATAAAGACCCCTCTATCAAACACCTCTACTAAAACGAGGGTTCCAGGTGTGCATGTGATAATCATCAGGGGGTATCACTATTTTCAATTGCAGGCAAAATCCTAGCTAGACTGATTCTAAACAGAATCATTATACACATTGTTGACGACATCTATCCTGAATCGCAGTGTGGATTTCGGTCGGGTCGTGGCACCATTGACATGATATTTTCTCTTCGTCAAGTTGCAGAGAAGGTTCGTGAGAAAAAAACAGGTGTTGTACATGGTGTTTGTGGACTTGACGAAGGCCTTTGACACTTTAGCAAGTCTTGAGGTAACTCGGCATCCCTGAAAACATGCTAAAATTCATCATCTCATGAAAGAATGAAAGCTAATATTGTGTCTGATGGTATGATGTCAGAATCCTTTGATGTCACAAATGGGACCAAGCAAGGGTGTGTCATGGCCCGTGTTCTTTTTGATATTTTCTTCTCCATGACGCGGAAATATGCACTCGCAGACACAGAGTGCGAACAACTGGTGGTCTCTTCAAAGCCAGAGCCACCTACGTACACAAATTATTCGTGATTTGTTGTTTGCTGATGCTGCTGCTCTTGTTGCAACATCTTTTGACGAGGCCCAACATCTAATAAATCGTTTCTTTGTTGCATGTAATGCCTTTGACCTTTCACTTAGCATAAATAAAACTGAAGTAATGCATCAACCTTTTCCTACTCCGAACCAATTCTGTGGTGGGAAACAAAAACCTCCAGTCTACAAATTTCCAGAGAGACAAAGTAGAAGACAAAGCCCTGAACTATGTAAAGTCTTTCACCTATCTTGGAACCAAAGTCAACTACAGTAGTACTTTAGATGCATCAAATTGCTAAGGCTACCAGTGTTTTCGGCAAACTTCGCCATCGCTTATGCAGTGAGCGGGTATTCGACTGGATACGAAAATTCGGGTTTACAGAGCTGTTTTGCATGTCATCCTTTTGTACGGCTCAGAGTTATGGACTCCATACAGGTACCATATACATCAGCTGGATGTTTTTCATAAAAGCTGTCTGTGTGACGTTTGTGGAGTTAACCTTCAAAGTAGATATGTTTATCATGTGTAATATTGGAGGAATCGGGACTTTTCTCATACCGTCTCAGTTATGATGGACTTGTCATGTCTTGAGAATGTCTGATGACAAGATTCCCAAGATCCTAATGTACAGGCAGTTAGATCAGGGCTACAGGAATGTAGGACACCCATCGCTAAGATACAAAGACAAGCTGTAGAGCAACGTGTCAGCTGCCAATATACCCCGAGCGCTTAGACTTGGAGCGTGTAGAATGTAGATCAACGTGTTTTATTGGACTCAGCATTTTTCAGACAGCTTGTCTGAATCGTCTTCAAGAAGCGAGAGTAAAAGGTCAGTCAATTTAACAGTGATCTCATCCCACAATCCTTACTCTTGCACAATATGCGGCCTCCTTTATATATCACTAGCGGGTCTTAAGTGCCACTTAAGATTATCGCACAAAATTTTCATAACTGAATCAATTAAGTTGTCAGATCCTCATACGTCGAAACCGACGAGGGAGAGTCCATGATATATATATATATATAGTTGATAGGTGTTCCCTTCAGCGTCCCAACTAAAGAGTTTCGTAGACGGACACTTCAAAAATCACTTTGTCCACTCCTCAAGGGTTATCAGCAATATATATATATATATATATATATATATATATATATATATATATATATATATATATATATATATATATACGCACGCACACACACACTCATATATATATATATATATATATATATATATATATATATATATAGTAAAGAACAAATTATCCCGTAACAACAACACATCAACACATATAAACCAATATTCAGATTATGAATTATCGAGTAATTGAATTTTGATAATGCCATATAATCATTAAATTTATTTAGATAAAAATGAAAGCTTCGTTCTATACTTGCACAAGACATCCTTTCTTGAATCTCCTTAACATTATTGACATTTATAAACGTATTATATTAGAGCGCATACAATTTAGTATTATACACACATTGAGATTCCACCAATTGAAGAAATAATTTGAATTTTTATAAAATGTTATCCCTTTTTTATGCTGTATTGTGTTTCAATGGAATTATAATTCTGAAGCTGCAATTATTTAATGTCTCGATCTAACTTTTTATCGGATGAGATATCGAAGAACTTCTTCGAACATAAAATGCAATCAGAATTTATTATACATTTTTTCGAAATCTTGTCAATATCGTATGTGATATTACTTCATCATTTTGACCGTTGTATTCACCGTTCTTTTTCTGTTGACTGTAATATTCAGTAAGATTCTCAAATTCCAAGATGAATAATTTATTTAATCCGCGTGTTTTAACTTTCAATTGTCCATACAGCCGAACGTAAGTCGTATAGGGTATTGGTTATTTTTTTAGTTAATCAATGCGATGACACACTGACACGTTCCATTGTCATAGACTATGTGGATATCACTGCCTGATCGGGGGATGAACTCAGAATCTCCAGTTAAATACTTTAACAATGATTACATTTCCTTATACGTAACAACGAGTGCTATAAAAATGTAAATGATGTGGACATATCTTATAGATCATGCAAAAAGGATCTGATAAAGTATTGAACAAGGAGACTTTTGAACTGCTAGGAACTTATACTGCGAGAAAACCGCCTGCATACGAATCAAAAATGAATTGAATAGCTACAGAAAAAAGGATGAAGGAGCATGAAAAAATGATGTGTCTTCTCCCCGGATTTATTCAAAATATACAGCGATGCTATCCTAAGGGAACTCGGGATCCTGACAAGATTTATTATCGGTGGGTGTAATCTTAACAGTATAAAATGTGTAGAAGACACTGAGTTAATGGCTGACTCGAAAAGGAAAACCTCCAAGATATGAATGTAGAAGAGAGCGAGAAGAAATGGCTAACAATAACCTGCAAGAAGACAGAAAGTATGGACATTAACAAGAGAAAACGCCTAAGATATTAGTTAAATAGTCGAATTGCCAGCACAAACCCTTTCCTCTAACAGATGCCGGGAGAAGAGTGGATTTTTTTTTTACTCCCGACACACAACAATGTATAAATGATTATTTATCGATATATATATATATATCGATATATATATATATATATATATATATATATATATATATATATATATATATATAGGTGGGATTTTAGCAACCCAGTAGGACGAAAAATAAGACCTAAGGAAGTGTGTAAGAACAACTCGATGAGTCATCGGCTAGCTAACTAGAGGCGATGTCTACATAAACCACTGTGGAGAAGCCAACGGGAATGCACTCCACTATTAATCCCAAGATATATCATGACAATTAACAAACACATTATGTAACCTAATGGGTTAAAGGAGGTAATGCCTATGGGAATTAACTCCTCGCCCGACAATGACCGACATGTGCAACAGGTGTCACCTGACCATCACCCAGTGACTTAAACGATGTAAAGGAGATAAAATTCCTCGAAACATATCTGTCGCCCGGAAAGGAGCGACATGAGCGACAGTTGTCTCGGACCGTCATTCAGTGATTGTTTGCATGAAACGAAAAAAGGAATTTTAGGACATATGACTTTAAACAACTGTGGCCAGTTTGAAAATGTAAAACAGGAGATGAGTAGGTTAAATGTCAACATTTTATCTGTATGTGAAACTAGGTGGCCAAAGAATGGAGATTTTGTTAGTCACAACCACAGGGTTATAAATGCAGGCAAAGAGAAGAATGCAAACGATGCTGGAATGACATTAAATCAAGACATCAAGAAATGCATACTGGGATACTGTCAATGATCTGAGAGAATTCTTGTAGTTAAAGTCAGTGCAAATCACAAGAAGTTATAATTATCATGGGAGACCTGAATGCCAAAGTAGGCAAAGAGATGACAGAGGAGAAAACTCAGACTAGGACCCCGCAACAAACCTTGAGAAAAAATGTTTCCAACTGTGCACAGCTAATGACCAAGTAATAACCAACACCTGGTTCCAAAAACATCCACGATAACTATGAACATGGAGAAGCCTAGGACGAGAAACTTAAAACCAAACTGAGTATATAACCATCAACAAAAGATTCAAGAATACAGTTGATCCCTGCAAAACCTATCCAAGTGCTGACTGCGGAATCGACCACCTCCCTGTTATATGTAAATTTCTATTTACATCTAAAAGAGAGGTGTTATATATGAAACTCCCCTTTTATGTAATCTAAGAGCGAAACTAGGGAAACTGGAAAGCCTAAACTTGCAATACAACAGACTCTTGAACGACCCAAACCTGAAGGAAAAATATATGGACAGTGTGAAAAGAAGATACGAGGGACAAAATAAAAATGCAACTTCGAAATGGCGCACACTAAGAGAAGCCTCAGTAGCATCATCAAACAACATCATCCCAAAGGAGAATGGACGAAGAAGAAAAAATGAATTTTTCACAAATGAGATTCTCGACGTGATGCAAAGGAGACAGAAACCAATGTCAAGACATGGAACAGCATGCAGAAAAGTACACAATGAAATAAGGAACAACTGTAAGCAAGCTAAAGAAGAATGACTCAACGAAAAATGTCCAGAAATAGACATAATGAGTATCACTGATAAAAGAGCTTTTGATTCGAGGACTATTATTATATCCAGCCGAAAGAATCTCTATAAAAAGATGCCGACCAACAAAAACCCAAAAGAGAATTTCATGGAACAAATTTGGTAAATAGAATTTTGACTAATTTTCATTGACCAAACTAAAAATTAATATTTATTTACACACCTTTGTGGATTTCCAAATATAGCACTTAGATTACTTCACTAGCCCTAAAATGATAAAGATATTTGATTCTTTTTCCTTCTCCTTCGTAACACTTCACCAGAAACTCTATGTTTTCTGTTTTGTAGGCCACAATTGTTTATCTTGTATTTATTTTATGTTGTGTTTTAGTAAATTAAATATTTGTTTGTGATTTAGCTCTGTGTTGTGATAAATTTTTTTCCCTTTGTTACAATTCAAAATAAGTACAAATATCCTACGATGTAACCCAAAGCAACGTCTAAATATAACAATTACGCAATAAGACTATAATAAACGTAGGTATCCATTTTAAGGACTTATGTAACCATAACGTTTGTAAGTAACGATCTTTCTCTGATTTAATTAACCCAAAGCCAAAAGAAAAAAATATTTTTGTTTTCTGATCAGAAGATTGATTTGCATTTGTGACAAAATAACCTTTTTTACAGTCTTGACAATATTACAAAATATTTTCTATTTTAAAAATGAGTTTGCCATTTAAAGCTTTCAGGGAAAAGGTGAAAATGTACACTTTCGTCCTTTACGAGGGTCTCACTGGTCAGAATTTCTTCGTTTAACTAAATGAGTATAATTAAGAATCGCTTAGAACTTATACAAATACTTTGCAGAAAATATACAGACACATCAGGAAAGGAAAGGAAGACTTGCATATATATATATATATATATATATATATATATATATATATATATATATATATATATATATATATATATATATATATATATAATATATATATATATATATATATATATATATATTAAAAGAAGAGAAAGAGGTAATGTTCTCTTCTTCTTTTTTAATATACATACTTTTCTCTCGTTGGAACCACTACATTATATTTTATATATATATATATATATATATATATATATATATATATATATATATATATATATATATATATATATATATATATATATTGTAATACTAAATTTATTCAGTCAACACGACATTTATACAAGTTACTCTTGGACTCTATAATGACAAGAGATACTCAAAATAGGGGATTTTAGCTCCCAGACTTTTATTAATATGGCGAACTGCTGTTGGAGCAAGGTTGGCCAAAGTGTCCAGTGTGATTGCTGCACATGCTTTTTCAGTTTCTTGTCCAAGGGCCGCCAATGTAGTTGGTTTTATGCGATACACAATATCCTTTAGGGTTCTTTTTAAGTAAACAGTGTTATTGCAATTTCATAAAACTACGAAAGACGAGATTTTTTTTCTAGAAGTATGTATACATTTTTGAGGGCGGACTCTGTATTTATCTTGATTATTACGGCTGGTGAAATATATAAGATAAAAAAGAAAAGAAATTCAATAATTTCATATTCTAGTGAAACAACAATAATTAAATAGATTCCAGCAAGAAAAAAAAATCTGCTGCTTTCAGTTATGGACACATCACTGGAAATAATTAATAGTTAGGAAAATAGAAAGTTAACGTAGAAAAAGTGGTCAGATTTTTGGATAATATATGAAAAAATATACACAAGCAATCTTGACCTTTTTCAACAGCGGCAAATGGAATCTCTGTGTCGTGTTAATAAGATTTTGCTATAGTAAACAACATATCAGGATATACTGTAAAAAATTATATTTTCCCATTCCAGGCTTTCGAAAACGTTTTCCTTCGAATCGATAAGTGAGAAAGTCAAACTAAACAGTATTTGTGCGTTTGGTGTATAGAAGCAATAACCGTTGTGTGCAAAGCATCGTCAGAATTGATTAGTTCGAGGACACGCCGCCAGGCGGAGTATAACATTCCATTTCCCTCTACAAAGTTTGTTTATATTCGAGTTATGGCCAAAAGTAAAAAAAAAAATTGAAATCTTTGGTAGGATAATGGAATTGTTAGTGAAATATTGGAGGAAACTTATAGAAAACTGGTGTGTTCCCAAATATAAATAATTTTACTTAGAAAAATCACTTAAAAAGTACATGATAAAATATTATTTGCTGAGGAAAAATGCAGAATTCTTCGATATCGGAAGATATATGATGACAAGTGAGAAAACAAAAATACTTACATCAAAGCGAGAAAGGGAGAAAGGGAATACGGAATGTATATTGACGGAATTTGAAAAAAAGCAATATAAAGTAAAGCAAGTCGTCTTTGCCAGAGATGGCTAATTGATAAAATAGAAGTGACTGTTCATTAATTAAATATAGCAAACATATATTCATAAGGCTTATCAAATCCAGAAAAGCAACTAATATATATATAGAACAACTAATATATATAGAGAGAACTGAAAGCTGGGCACCTCGGCGTGGTGTAATGGTTAGGAAGCTTATCTGGCTAAAACAATTACGACTGACAAGTGAGTACGAGTCTGTAAACGCGATTGTGTATTTAAGCTTCTGTTGATATTTGCTTAAGGAATGCAAATTATAGAATCATTCCACAATTTTCATCATCATTGCATTACGCAATATTATTTTTATTTGCATGGCCTGGTAAGAAATTATGTCAGTAATTTTAGATAATTTACTCTAGTAAGTTTAAGATATACTTCATGATCAGCTATTAAACAAAAATTGTTTGCGGTTTATCTGCGTTGAGTTTATTTACAGCTAAATAAAAGTAACACCGTGAACATCATTTATATACCCTGAATTGTAATTTAACAGAGGTAGTTTAAGATTTATCAAATCTGTGTAAGAAATTTTCATTGCTTCTGATAAATATATTGCATGATTTACGACATCATATATATATATATATATATATATATATATATATATATATATATATATTGCACACCCGAACACTTACACATACATACACACACACACACACATATATATGTGTATGTATCTGTGTGTGTGTGTGTGTAGTAAGAAGGAATAAGCTCGGATAAAAGATCCATTCAAAAATTGACTGTTGTTTGCGTTTCCGTTACGAAATTGAAAATAACAGTTATAAATTCATAGAAGCCCCCACGAAAAAAAAAACATGCTTACTTTATTCGGCAATTCAACTTTACCCTGTCAGACTGGCTTTCATGGTGGAATTGTTAGTGGCATACTGTTGTTCAAAAACTGGTTTCCTTAATCGAAAAATCGGATGCAGGTTCGATTCCTGTCTGATATACAATTTATATTTAATACAAATTCATAATTTATGCTAGTTGTTATTCATTTTACTTTGCAATCATTAAAAAAACAAAAAAAAAGCCAAAATACAAAACGGATATCCATTCAAGCAGGTGAACTCACAAAAATAACATTTATATTAATAAGAAACTTATATACGTATTGATAAAATCAATGAAGGTTTACACCGAAAGCTTTTTACTGGAGGTCAGATATTAATATCAAATAAGGAAGAATCCATTTATTTGTGGTTATGTTGAGTAATAGACAAAAATTTCTAGCACATCTAATGAGGAACGAGAGATTAAAATCTTGACTCTCACAGGACTTAATGAATGGCAGAGAAATATAGAAATCCGCCTAACCTAATTAATGAGCTTGAGTAAATGGCTGACAGATCAGGGTTCAGACCAGAGATAGCAAAAAGAAAATAATTACAAAGAGCTAAAAAAAAAACAGGAAAATGTGGAGAGCTGTTATCGCTATAGTCTGAAGGGATAAGGTGCATATAAGAAGACATATATGCATATCGAAACACAGACATCTAAACATAGTAATAAACATACGTATAGCGCGTTTCAAAAGACAACCATTACAGAACATATATTTAATATTACAATTCTCATTTAATATTGCTTTATTATTCATTAAAGTCTTATCGAGAAAATTATCATGCTCGTGGATTAAGTAATTTTCATCAAGTATTTCAACGGTGAAGACATAAGATACAATACATAATAATAATTCGCAGAAGACAAAGTAATATGGGGTGCACTGCCTACCATGAGTTATAGTATGGACTGTTATATTTGAAAATATAGGAATTGGTTTATATTTTATCCTGATAGCAGTATTGCATATTCGTATGTGCATATGCCTGGCAACAGTTCTTATAGCGGTATTGGATAAAATACCATCACACCATCGGAGAGATATGTTTTAATCGATTTCTGCCCATGTAAGGCAGTAAATCCATTGAGACTCAAGGGCTTATTTGGCGTGGAAGAATTAAAAACAGAAACGTCACAAGAAAAAAAAAGACTTATCAGAATGGCAGTAGAAAGCGATTAACATTGCATTGAAATTTTTGCAGATTAAAGTTGGCTGGAAAGTATAGAATGAGAAGGGTGTTCCACAATAGATAAGTGCAAAAAAAGAAACTGAAAAAAAATGATGGTTACCTCTACCCAACTGAAATCTATATTGGTGAGACCTTGATAGAGTTTATTATTGCGCTTAAATTCATAAAATCTAGGTACTCTGACAAAGAGCTCACCCGAAGAGTTGCCATGTAAGTATTTATAGAAAATGCACAGGGAAGCAAATTTACAGCTTTGGGAAAGGGACTGAATCCGAGACGTCAGATCAGGACTGCGTAGCCTTCTTTGAATTTCATCAAGGACTTCGAGATATATGGCAGATGCCCCAGACCATGTGGCAGCAATATTCTAAGCATGAACGAATGGTAGACTTATAGATATGTAAGATAGATTCAGGAGAAAAATAGACTACCAAGACACATTCAGGCAACGTTCGTTGCAGGTGACCTTGCAGTGGATTCAATATAGTCTTTCATGTCAATATAGAGTTCATGTCAGCGGAGATCCGCCGCTCGAGAAGCCGAAACTATTCCCTCTCCTGGTGTTTAGTATCAGTCCTGCTGATAGACGGCAACAAGGGTTATTTCAGATGAGTACCATGCCGGATTTTACAACGTTTGTTCACAAATTTCTACAAGGAAAATTTAGAGGGAAATGAATTGGACAACACAAACTAATTCAACGACCACTCAGAACTCCAGTAGTACTATCATTAGAGGCAGATTACATTGTAACTTATACTAACCGTGCCCTAACAATAGAGGCGCTAAAGGATAAGGAAACAAGAGAATCTGAAACTATAAAAATGCATTTAAACTTAGTATTGTGCAAAATTCTTCTGTGACACGCATTAGAAGTTGTATAGTCATATATCGTTATATTTTTGATTATGTATTGTAACTGATAAACTAACTAATAATTGATTAATACAAAGTCCGAGTGAACGACTTATACTTTCCTAATGGGGGAACCGCTTTGACACATGGCATCAATAGCAAGTGAAAACGGTCTATTTCATGGTTGAACGCAAACTATTCTTTGTTTTTCTCTCCTTTTTCTTTTATTCTTTAAATGTTTAAATGTTTTATTTATTCATATCTCTCAGTTGACAAGACCTACAAGTAAATCTTTTGGCTCGAAATAGCTATTCGAATGAGGTAACTTTGGATTTTTAGCTATGTAATTTATATGCTCTGTTATAATAAATAGATGTAGCTATTTTTGTGGATCAGTTATAATATTTTATATCATTAGGACTCACTTGGATTATTTACTAACGGACACATACATGCACTGGGTACGATGGGTAAATTATCGTCATGTTTTTAATTTCGCGAATGCACGTTGTTTGTGGATTTGTCGACGGCACAGTATAGTAAAGTCAGTTGGTCATTGTATGTGAGAAAAAGAGAATCATGCCGCAATTGACTCCGCCAGAAATTTAAAAACCGCATGCTGTACTCCTTGCATTCACGCTGGAATCCCCAATAAGAACATTTCAGAGTGTTTGGGTGTCAATCTGTGTCCCCAAAATAGATAGCGAAATTAATGAAAACGAAATATTCAGACAATATTATAGTTTGGGAGAGATAACTAGTGATGGCGACGTTATGCCTCCATTCATATTCCCGCAAGGCCTCAGGTTTATCACCGAGACCTACATAAAGTGACTTGAAGAGGTAGTATTGTTCTGGGTCAAGAGGATTTTGCACCATGCCATAAAAGCAGGAGAACCCAGTCATGGCTCTCACCCTTACAATTGGCTAGCTAACTAGCAAGACTGAAACCCCCCTTGATTATTATGTGTGAGGCGCAGTTGAATAAGAGACGAACAACAATATTTTTTAACACCAAAGATGAACTGAATGCAAGGATTATGGCAGCTTTTACCAACTTAAAGAAGGACTCCTTTCAGAAGTGTTGCAGGAGATTTCGAAATTTTCTGGAGGCTGCGATTGTAGCAAATGGTGATTTTATTGAATAAATTTACTTTACAGTATTTCAAGATATTTTGCGTAATTTTAGTAAATTTTGTTAAAATGAGATGACAATGTTTTCATTAATGTGTATTTAGACGACAATTTATCCATCATATACATATATATATATATATATATATATATATATATATATATATATATATATATATATATATATATATATCTATAACAATTATTGATCATATATGTGTGCGTGAATTTTTACATAAATCTTACTAAACCTCAACTGGCAAACTTGATTATTTTAATCACTTCCACACCAAGCAATGCAATCAGGCTACAAAGATGCAAGCGGATACTAAGTGGGAGAGAATATGAGAAAAAAAAAAACATTATTAAGGAGAGAGTACAATAAAAGAGAAATTAAGAAGGCAAAATATAAAGATTGGCACTGCATTTGAATATTTGAAGATCAAAGTTAATTGAAAAGCAAGAGGCCGGTAGAGATTTCCACGTATGAGAGGTTAGAGAGAAAAAAATGATAGCATAGAACTTACCTTACATCTAACCATTTCAATAATGAGGCCTAGCTGCCAATGTTATACTGTGCTTAAATTCGTCAAGTCCAGATACAAAAGAGGAAAGCTCTTCAGAAAAAATACTATGAAAATATTTATTAAAAAAGGCAAATGCAAGCTAAGCAACCATGGTGGGAATGTAAATGAAGTCGAAATGTCATGGCCATAGCAATAAAATTGCATATTATTTTTTAAAATTTATCAAGAATCTATAAATACATAGAAGAAGCACCAGACCAGATATTACAGCAATATTCAATGCATGGTCAAATATGTCTATATTTTCCAAGGACATTATCGCTCAATTCAGAATCGAGGAAAGTATAAAAAACTATTTAAAAAACATCGACCCGTATTCGATATAAAGGTGACACTGAAATTAAATCACATTATGGTTAATCGTTCACCAAACAAATAATTAGCAACATGAAAAAAATATTCAATTGTAGAACATCTCAGAGAAAGTAGAGTCGATGATTTTTATTATAACCTGCTCATAGAGAATTTGAAACAAATTATTTTCAAGACACTGAAAATCTTTTTACATGCATTTTATTGGTTTCAGTAAAAGCAACTAATTTTATGCTGGTGTTTTCATTAATTAATAAGTTTGAGTTTATATTTTCACATTTAAATACCGACATCAATTGTAATTATTATTAAGTGTTTGGGCTAATTTATCAGCCTCCTTTAATCTTCATCATAAATAACAGGTAAATTGATTTCTCGCTATCCGATCTGATTAGTGCAGAAATTTGTAGACGTTAAATTAGATCAAGAATATTTTATATTAGATCTATTGTATTTGCAAATTTTTGTCGCTCTAAAAACTGTCAATTAGACAAAAACGCATGATAACTTGAATGAACTCATAAAATTATATACTTTATTTCCCTAATAGTGCGTCTTGCTAAAAGTACTTGAATGATTTTGACAGCGATCATGAAATATATATCAAAAGAGAAACGACTGTTTTGTAATCACTTATGTATAAGCGAAGCATACTTTGAAAGAAAGACCAATTCGCAGAATTCTTAATTAATCTTATAATTCAAAATATCAAAATTATCTTATTCTCGTAAACTGTTAAATCTTTGATAGTCTGACGGTAACACCATTTAAAGTTTAACATGTGTTAAGGTACAATAAATACTAGTTTAGCCAGAAAGTCCTGACTACGTTAGGAAGCGGAAAGAAAATAATACATCTTCATCTCTATCTAGTGAAATTTCCAAGAAGTACTGCATTTTGACCTTGTTCCATGCGGACCTGCCATCAACGCTGAACTGTATTGCCAGCAGCTCGACCGCGTGTACGACAAACTAATGACGGAGTATCCTGCTTTGGTCACTGCAAGGTTGACTAAAGAGAAGTTCAGGCAGATGGACGACGTCGAGATCCTTCCACATCCATCATTCAGTCCCGATGCAGCTACGAGTGACGATGTCCTATTTCGCTCAATGGCACACTTTCTCTGCGACCGGCGATGCAACAATTTTGATGAAGTAAATAAAGTTTGTTTACAGTTTTGTTTTTATTTAGTGGCAGTGGACTAGTATTTAGGAGAGATTCGGATGCTGGTTGATCGCTGGAAGAAGATCGTCGAGAATGGTAGACTTTATTTTGATGAATATATGTTGGTGCTGCTCCATAAAATTTTATTGTTTTCTATCCGCTTCGTGAGTCAGGATTTTCTGGCCAACCTAACATAACATTTTATTTTGTTTCATAACGTTACGTTAGGATATATTTTCCTAGTCAATATAACAGTCAGTTACTTCTTATTTTTCAAAATTGTTATTCTCTCCAAGATCGATAAGGTAATGTATTTTGTCGGATGTTTGTTTTTCGATAATTCATCATCACATAATAAATTTTGCTCTAGGCGCTGCGACATCATTATCTTTACCGTCTTCATTAAAAAGTTTTTTTTTGTCTTCGTCATAATTAAATATCCGATGAATAAGGGCTTCAGCTCTTTGCGCCTATTATCAATACCAGTTCATAAAGCGAGATTAAATCAAATTATGCCAATTATATCGTTTCTCCAGACTTCGAATGGAATCGATTATCAAAAAGATTCCTGATATTCATTTCTCGCCGAAATAGTTCATTTATGTAGTGTTCATTAAATCAGTGATGCTGTCTATATAGTTTAATATAATAATTCTGTTCCTTTAAAACTAAGCCAAGTTTCATAGAGAGTTTACATTTGGCGTTTAATATCGACAATAAAGTCTTTTTTATAACGCCAATAAAAAACAGCATCTTGATTCAATACTAAGAGAAATTTGTAACATTTTCTTGAAAATTTTTGCGTATTGTTTAATATTAATGTGGCTATAATATTTGCGAACGTCCTAGTCACATAGTCATTATCAGCGCGTAAAATACAATCGGTGTGCCGACTTCAAATTTCCATCGAGTTCCTAACATTCACTTTCGTCTAAAAACCTTAGATAATGAAAGAAAAGAAGTCATCTCTTCTCACTCCATATATTAACTTTGGTTGTTAACCAATGCTGAAGAGGGACAAAACTACAGACACAACCAGTTAGGCATGGGTCTGGCCACTGCAACCCGTAAACACCCACGTGTTGCAGTGAGCACTGCTAACATCCAACATGATGAGGTGATGCCCCTATTCATCGCAGAGGATTCTAATAGCACTAAAGGTAAGAGAGAAATGGAAGATCTTATTTCGGACAGATTTTGCGTCTCAGTCGTATTTTTTTTATTCAGAATCTATTCGTCGTTAATATGTGGTGCGCTTAGGCCAGAGGTGAGTCGTAAAAGTAAATATTTATTAGATGCCACGTAAGGAAAAGAAACCAATGAACATTCATCACTCTCTCTCTCTCTCTCTCTCTCTCTCTATATATATATATATATATATATATATATATATATATATATATATATATATATATATATTAAAATAAAAGATCACACGTGTGCTACCTTATATAGATTTAATAAGCCAGTTAATGAAATTTGAGGAATAAAAAAGACAACAGATTGATAACAATATTGGCAATAATATCAATGGTATTTATTATATATTAACCTTTTGACTAAACTGACTAAAATGATAAAAAAAGATTTTAAAAAAAAGATGAAAAAAGTTTCAAATTCGATTTTCTCTTCGTGCTTCAATTTAATCTAATATATAATATCATTATATTTTATTGCCAATATTGTTATCATTTTGTTTTATACACACACGCACACACACACACACACACACACACACACACACACACACACACATATATATGTATGTATACAAATGTAATGGGGAAGGAAATAATATAAATTCAAAAGGTTCGCAGCATTAATTCAAAAGAGGGTTCAATACCAAGAATAGAGCAATAATTATTTATTATAAATTGTTACATTGGGATAAAACAATTACAGACGATACAGAAACAATTTTGTTTCAATGCATAGGCATTTGGACGGTGAGCAACAAAGATGGTTATGAACGATTCTATTTTAAAATGCCGCCTATGGAACATAACTTTCTTTTTCTCATTATTCAAATTGCTTTGGAAAAACCATAAGGAGAAACACCATTAAAGGAAAACGAAAAACATAAAAGTGTTTCCATAAAAGGAAAAGAAAATAATAATAATAATAATTATTATTATTATTATTATTATTTTCTTATAATAAAATAATAATAATAATAATAATAATAATAAGAAGAAGAAGAAGAAGAAGAAGAAGAAGAAGAAGAAGAAACAGTAAAAGAAATGCGAAAGGGTAAGGAAAAGTTGGAGGAAGAAAGAGAAATATAAGAGAAATATAAGAGTTAAAAAGATTTAAAAAATAAAATAACACGTCGAAAATTGCAAAGAAAAATAAGAAAAAAGGGGAAAAGAAGAGGACAGAATAATAGAACGAATAAAGGAAAAAAAAAACTACCTGAACACGAAGCCGAAAAAATAGGATAAAGAAAAAAGAGAGAAAAGAGAAAGAAAGACAAAAATTTGAGAGGAAGACAATAGTAGTTGTTGATAGCAGTTTAGGCGATGAAAGAAAGTTAGCATTAAGATAAAAACAGACCCGAAAGCTTTAAGTCTATGCGAAATTTCTGCCATAAGTTTTGATACTATACAATGGTAAAAGTTTAAACAAACACGTCAAATGTTTCCAAGAAAAAGGAGAAAAAGTTAAGATGATAATAGAATGTAAAAAAATAGGGAGAATAACTACATGAACAGCAAACCGAACAAAAGGGATAAAGAAGAAAGAAAAGAAAAAGGACAGAGGATTAGAATAGTAGTAATTGATATAGATTCAGCTGATGAAATAACGCCAACACTAGGATAAAAACAGAGTCAAACGGCCCAAATTCAAGCTGAAGTGCCTGCTATAAGTTCTGACACTATGCGGCGATCCAAATTTGACAATATTTAAAAACAGACATATCATTTACTGGAATAAAGTAGTATGTAAATCAATGAAGGACGATTTAGGAAGTAAATATATTAGATATACGAAATGCATTATTAAAAACGTTAAAATACAATTTATGTTTAGAATTTAAAATATCATTAAAAATACGTAAAAGTTATAAAATACTAATATAAATTTCTTTTAAAAAAATAAACTTATTAACAAACTATATAACATGTAAAATAAGTATAGCTATAAACTATTTATCTAATATTATTTCTAGTATTATACATGTACACATCAATTTAGAATCTCAGTTTAAGGTAGATCAGTAAAATGTATATAAGAAGGTAAAAAATATAAAGGTTTAGCGCGATTTTAATTTTAGCTCTTTAATATGCCTACAAAAACAGTAGTTTCAAATCTTTGGTTTAGCAATTGACTATTATTCAAAGGCTTTATAATACATATTTTTCTTGTAGATATAAAAACCAAGGTTCCTTCTGCAAGTTCTAGCTTGTTTGAGGATCCCCTACTTAACTTAGTTGTTTTGTTTTCTTCTTTCAATTTCCAGAAATAATTAGAAAGTGAAGTCATACTGCGTTTGCTAGCATTAGTAAAAGAAGATATATTGATATAATATCGTTATTTAAAGACATTCCTAGTGGAATTAACATAAAATTTAATATTACTGTGGGTTTCAATTGAAAAAATAGGAAAAATTATACAATGGATTTCGTTAAACATTTGCTAGATAATGTATATAGATCAGGAATTCTACAATTACATAGGTCAGTTACTCGGAGTATATTAAAAATTTGTGCTTGCATTACAGTTATTATCGCTATAAAGTTTCAGTGTTTATTATTGTGTGATTTAATAATTTTATCCAGATTTCTAGTACAACTATATTCAATTTTGAGGGTGTTACGATTGTAAATTTAACTTAATTGACTATTCTTACGAAAATGTTTATCAATCAAGTTTAAAAAGTTGTATTCCTTTTGGGTACAAACTAATTTCTTGTATGGAGGTGTATACCAAATTGTCTTTCTGCCTCTATTCTACTTTCTAGAATAATTATAATTCTCTACATATTTAATCTCGGAAGATCTATAGCCATTTTTCACTAAGGATTTTATTATAAACGGTTTTATGCTTATCGAATAACACTTTACTAGAGGAGTGCTGCTTAATACGACGTTCAACAGATGTTGAATAACAGATGTTAGGTGATTGGAGTTAGGATTTATATAAATGGAACTAGCGTTGATTTTCAAGAAAGGTTGAAAATTATTAAGGGCTAAGTTTATGTTTGTCAGGATTTTGTCTAAGAAATCCACTTGTTTAATATTAAAATTAATTTTAACCTTGAGATGTAAAGATTTAAAATCTCTATGAATTAATTTTCTCAGTTTATCTCCCATAATTCAAGTAGAATTATTTACTATCATTAGATCATCATCTCTATAAAGTCCTATATTATTTATATTAATTTCGTCATAGGCAGTAAGGTTGTACAAAATAAATAATCCGACCACATCATATGACTCACCAGAATCCAGTCAATGTCAAAAAATCAGATGAAGATTTTGACATATCTAAGATTTGAAACTACCGTTTTTTATACGCACGTTAAAGATCTAACATTAAAATCTTGCTAAGCCTTTAAATTTATAATTTACTTCCTATATATTATTTTACCTTCTTATATACATTTTACTGATATATCTTAAATTAAGATTCTAAATTGATCTCTACATATATAATACCAGCAATAATATTAGATAAATAGGTTTATACCTATACTTATTTTGCAAGTTATATAGTTTGGTAATAGATTTAATTTTTAAAAGAAATTTATATTAGTATTCTATACCTTATATGTATTTTTACTTATATTTTAAATTCTGAATTCAAATTTTATTCTAATGCTTTAAGCAACTTATTTATTTTGCATATCTAATATTTTTATTACTTACAAGGTCCTTTATATTTATATACTACTTTTATTCCAGTAAATAATATATTTATTTTAAAATATTATCAAATTTGTATCGCCGCATAGTGTTTGAACTTATAGCAGACACTTCAGCTTGGATTTGGTTCGTTCGGATCTGTTTTTGTCTTATTGTTGATGTTCTTTCATCAGCTGAATCTCTGTCAATTACTACTAATGTATTTTCTCTGTCCCTTTCTCTCTTTTTTCTATGTTCTTTATCCCTTTTTTTCGGTTTTGTGTTCATTTAGATATTCCCCCTATTTGTTTTTCCATTATATTTTCTTCTTCCCTTTTTCTCATTTTTCTTTGGAGCTTTTGACGTATTTGTTTACAACCATTTTATAGTATCAAGGTTTTTAGCAGACACTTCCGCTTAGATTTAAAGCTTTCAGGTCACTTTCTTATTGCTAACGCTCTTTCATCGTCTAAACTGCTATCAACAACTACTATTGAATTCCCTTGACCCTTTCTTTCTTTCTCTTCTCTCTTTATTTCTTTATCCTCCTTTTCAGCTCCGTATTCAGGTAGTTTTTCCCTTACTCGTTTTATTATTCTATCCTCTTCTTTTTTCCTATTTCTTGTTTCTCTTTGCAATTTTCAACGTGTTATTTTATCTTTAAAATTTTTCTTAACTCTTATATTTCTCTTTCTTTTTCCCCTTTTTCCCTTCTGTTGTTTTTTTACCTCCTTCTCTTTGCTATTACTGGTTTTTTCTTCTTCTTCTTCTTCTTCTTCTTCTTCTTATTATTATTATTATTATTATTATTATTATTATTTTTTATCATCATTATTATTATTATTATTATTATTATTATTTTATTTTCATTTTATGTAAAACCTTTTATGTTTTTCGTTTCCTTTTATGGTGTTTATCCTTATGGTTTTTCCCAAAACAATTTGAATAACAAAAAACAAAAAAGTTATGTTCCATAGGCGGCATTTTTAAATAGAATCGTTCATAACCATTTTTGTTGCTCACCGTCAAAATGCCTACGCATTGAAACAAAAATGCTTCTTTGTCATCAGTAATTGTTTTGTTCGTATATATATATATATATATATATATATATATAATAAACATATGAGTTAAAGATCAAATGCAGATCAAATATGGACCTGAATCCGACAGGGTGATGAGATAAGAACAAATAGGTTTTTAATGTAGTTTGCGGCCATTTTGTACTAGCCAGAGTGAGAGCCGGTTGCCACGAATAGGCAGGAAGATTCTATTGGCCAGCGTGAGAGCCAACAGCTGACTGACACAAATGTTAACTAGCATGCTAGCATGCAAAAAAAATCTATAGCTGCATTCGTCACAAGTGCGAAAAATTTAAATCTATATGGCACTTTACTCCAATTGGCTCAATCGCTTGCTTAAACTCAATGTTGATTCTGATTCCGCAGAACTGGGTTGAGTGTGAAAAAGTATTTGTTGTTAACATTCTTTTTTTCATTCGTTTTTTTCAGTTACGAATCTTTTTTAAAGCTTATTGGTTTGTGTTCATTTTGTTTAGTTCTTTTTTCGTAACAGATTTAATGTTTAGTATAGAGCTTAGAAAAAATTCGCAGTGTGAGATAGGCAAGAAGTAAGGCATGTAGCAACATCAACACGGCAAAGGGCACTTCTTTAAAGGCAAGGAAGGGCAAAAATATTTTAAGTCAAGTGATAGCGATTGCTGTACGATTTTTGAATCAAGCACAGGCAACGCTGGTCCATGCTGCTAGTATATATATATATATATATATATATATATATATATATATATATATATATATATATATAATATCATAAAGAAGGGAATATATAAATAATTAATTAGCAATGTTAATGTGATTAATGTTGTCAACTATCTTTTGGTCAACACTATATTTATATCATCCTGGTGTTTACCTGTAAATGGAGATATTACGCCTTGAAGATGACAATTTGTAATTGTCGAAATTACTCAGGCTAGGATCATAATTTCTATCTGACAACAATTTAAATATAAGCATCGTGTTATTCAAAGAATTGATAGTAAGTTAATGTGTCATTAAGTATTGTTAGCGAAGTGATTTCGCCATTAATCACATTAACATTGCTAAATAATTCTTTGTACAATTACATCTTAATACCGGCCTGCGCATTCGAGTGTCGGAGCGTACGTTATTTTTGTGAAGTTTTTCAGAAATACATAAAAATTGAAAATAATTTTTGGCTCTAAATAACCTGGGATGGGTTGATAAGCCATAATGAAACGAATCACTCAATCTTCTTGATCGTCAAAACAATTAGTGGAAACTGCTAAAGCCGGAATACAAACTTATTTCCAACATTTAGCAAATTGTAAGATGAGCTTGAAAACTCGCTGACGTATATTAAGTAAGCTGCTTAAATATGGAAACATAGTTTTCTTATTAACCAAAGAGCGCATTATCTTTGTGAAGTCTCTCGAATACACACGCCGGTAAGCATACGCAAATACATCACAAAAAGAAACTGCTCGCCGGCACTCGGTAGACGTAAATCACACTCTTTAAAATAACAATCAGGGCGTCTACTCAACCATGTATACCCACAAAAATAACGGCCAATCCAACTATCTCTCTATCGATATATCTCTCTATATATGGCTATCTCTCTGTCTAACTCTCAATCGATGTATCTCCCTCTATCTATATCTATTTCTCTCTCTATATATATCTATCTCTATCTATCTGATACGCTCTGCGCCTCCCACCTAACATTTCCAACAGTTTTTCTCTTCTTACTCTCGAGAGATTTGTCCTCGTTTATCGACCTCCCGTGACATGAATGTAGCATAAAATATTTACTGCTTCACACATGAGCTTTTATTGAATTTGTATCTAATATTTTTTCTGTTGTTGTTTATAAACTTTATTCAGAACGTTAGGAGAAAAACATCGTACGGGCAAAATATTTTGAAAATCTTGTTAAAAGCAAAATAAGTAAAACAGATTTTTTTTAGAATAAAAGAAAATCTATTTTCAACAGAATCATTAGATCTCAACGCTTGTTCTAAATCTAACAATATTATTCCGAGAACAGCCACACGCGTCTTCTTTCTCATCATCCCACGAATCTCGGTGACTGCACGCAGCGTCCACTTGCATATTTTGCAAAAACAGCAGACGTAGTATGTCACATGTGATTTTTGTATGGTCTTCTTAGTTTTTACCACTAGCTAAATAATATCTTATATATATATATATTTAAGACATCTACTGTTACGTATAGCAATTAAGCCCGATGCTATTATTTCAGTACGAATTTCAAGTAACGTATTTTCTGGACAAACCTACAAACGATGAAAAAAAAGGACAAAACAAAAATAAAATCGACAAAACCTTTAAGTTATATTAAGATGGAATATCGAAGCATATTTTATATAAAAATTGTTTTTTAATCCTTCTTAAGACCTTGGAAATGATTGTTAAAATTGTTTTTCTGCTATCAATGCGGTATAAATTATTGAAATTTCTACGGGAAATTTGAGCCTCATTTGTTGCGATGAAAAATATACTGTTGTGGATATTCTTGCAAAAATCACTTAATTGTCCGATTGAAATAAATTTTCAGGACATTCCGAAATGAATGAAATTATTTTTAAAATGTTTCTGTTTCAGTAAATCTTTGTAAAGTGTCTTTCTTTTACATCTGATACCGACTACTAATTAAATTTTATGAAATATCGAGAAATTCTTTTTGATATGTGTTATTAGAAATCCTCGGATATTTTGAATCGTCAATTTTTTTTTTGTCGATCAGGATACCTCCAGTTACAGAAATTCAGGTCTGAATCGTAGAATAAAAAAATGCAATATAAGAAAGACATTATTTAATTCGAAAAAAAACATTTAATTGCATTACATTTAAAATATATTATGGAAAATAATTTATTAAGAAAAAATGTGAATAAAACCAACACGCGAAACTCTGTCATACTCGTTCGAGATGTCTAAAATAACAGCCCGAGCTTCTTGTTAAAACTTGATAGACTTTTTCAGTAATCGAAAGATGATGTCAGGAAAACACAACGGCTTTTGCAACCGATTTATGTGTGGGGACATGACAACATGTTTTATCTTATACCCTTAGTTGAAATGTTTAATTTGCCTTGTATAATTCAAGATGTTGTAAATATAGAATACACGTGGAGAATACCGATGTCTGCACAGAGATAGTGGCTTTATAAAGTTTAAGGTAATATAAGTTCTCGCTCTCAACCTAATTACGAAGGATTATAAATGTCCATTCATATTTTTAATTTCATTTGAGAATCATATGAAAATATGAATACATTTGCGAGTGAGTATGAATGTTTATATATGTGCGTGAGTCTTTTACCTTTTGGCTGTAAATTTAATTACAAAAGATAATAATTTTTAATTCTATATTTCTATCCTCACCTGAAAGGCAAGTAAACATACAATCTCAATATCTGTGCAAGTGTGTGTAAGAAAATGAATTTTTGCGTGAGTTTATAAGAGTACCAGTCAAAATGTAGTTTAAAGTTTGCCATTACGGAAATTGCATTTAACATTTTTTTTTAATTTGTTGTTTGAAAATAATGTCTAATTTCAGAATAATCCTTTTGTGTTCTAAGATATCATTATAATAGTTTCACAAAAATATATTCAGTCATTATTGCGCCATGATAGATTTTTCCCGCAGCAGGTTGCTATTTCTTTCTGCGGTAAATCAGTTGCCATCCCAGACCATAGAACCCGGTCTGTTTTTCTATTTACCAGTAGCTGGGGGTGAAGATAAGGGTTCATAATTTCCTAAGGGTATTAGCATGTGAATGCAATGGTATTCGAACTCAGCTTTCCGATTCCTCAATCCGGACTGCTATCCATTACCCCACCCTGCCTTCTAAATATAAAATATTTGGGAGGCAATTTATATATAAAAATATATTACCCGTTCATAATTATTAACGTGCTCTCTTTGTTAATTTTACATCTTTTTCTATGTTAATATCAATATGTTCCTTTTATAATCATCAATATGTTAATTGATATCAATATTAAATTAAAAAAAAAATGTATATCTTCCTTTTCAATGTTGAATATTAGGAGTATATAATATAGGAGTATAATGTTTTAAATGACAGTCTGAAATGTAACTTAAACCATTATATACCTGTAATATTCAACGTGAAAAAAGAAGAGATACATTTATTTTATGCAGGAGTTTAAGCCTTGTAATAATGATTCTAAAACTGCTGCCAAAATTAACAGAGAATGGGGTGAACGACCCACTAGCGACCACATACTACGGCGCTGGTTTCTGAACTTCCGCAAACGAGATACTAGTCTTGATGATCAAAGTGGTAGAAGACGTTTATCTGCACATTGGCAATTAACGTCTGAAAATTCTAGTCGAATGATATCCACAGCAAAGTTTCAGATTTCTTTAATTTGAACACTACATCTAACATTAATATTTGTGTTCTGTATTAAGCTACTAAATTTATATCATTTGCTTTTGTTTCAAATAACTGTAACAAAAATTCAAACAATTAAATAAACTGTATCAAAATTTCTTTTTTTATGTGGGTCACCCTGTATGTTGCACGGGGTATAACGTCCGATTTTTGAATCACCCAGCAAAGTTTCAGACAAATATCTCATATAATGATGTCAGCATTTCAACACTATAGGAACATATCAAGAAAATTGGAAAGGTGAAAATTTTCGATAAATCGTTTCCACAATAACCTATTTATCGAGTTTCATGAACACAGGAAAGGTCAATGATTTTGACATTTGAAGTGTGTTTGATACTGCATCTGCGAAATTTGAGTGATTCATTTCTTGATCGAATAATAATTTGTGGTGAAAAATAGATCCCTTATGATAATCGTAAACGATCGACAAAATGACTTGATCATATGGAAACATCCAAACAGTTTCCAAAACCGAAAGTGGATCAACGGAGATTATGATGAATGTCTTTCTATTGGTGTTATCCATTACAGCTTGCTGGGAAAAGAACCAGAGAGTCACTGACGAAGTTTATTGCCAGTAAATGGATGAAATTCACATTCAGATAAGCAAAATGCGACCGGCACTAGTTAATCGATGTCCAATTCTGCTTCCTGATAATCTTCAGACACATGTTGCTAGGATGACACTACAGAAGCTCATCGATTTGGAATATGTAACTTTGCCATATTCACCATATTCCTCTGATCTCTCACCCACTGATTACCACTTTTTCAAGCATTTTGGAAATTTGTTTTAGCAAAAAAAAAAAAAAAAAAAAATTCAATTGTAAGGAAGATACAGAAACTGCATTCAAAGATTTCTTGATTTTCAAACGTGTAGAATTCTATTGTAAAGACAAAAATACCAATGTAACTCGATGCCAGAAATATACAAATGTTCAGATTTCCTCTTTTGATTGATTAATAGACTAACTATTAAGGACTGTGGCTAGAGCCGTGAAAACTTGTATGCATTAATTCAACACATAATAACTACATTGTTTCTTTCAAGAAAACAACTGACATCTGTCTGTTTGAAGAAGACTCAACAATAACTAGAAGCGACTGAGGCAGTTATGAAAGGCTATCAAGACCAAAGCTCTACGTAAACTGATGAAAGAGAACGCGTTCATTGGGACAATGCTCCAGCACACAAGCCATTGATTTCAATGGCTCCTGTGCGTGACTGTGGCAGAGAAGTTGTTGATCATCCTCCCTATTCTCCTGATGTGGACTCATTTTACTATAATATTGAAAAACATTTCGCTGGAAAAAAAGTATCACAGTGATGATGATGATGACGTTATATCTGCTGTTGATGACTTTTTACCAAAAGGATGGAAACCTCTTTACCAATGGGATCCAAGCACAGCAACGCCGATTGAAGAAATGTGTGGCCCGCAAAAAATAAACATCATTTGATTATATAACTTGGGAGTACTTTGGTCAGACTTTAAATTTTTCAGCCATCATTAAAAAATAAAGAGTGATTCAATCATCGGACATTATTTTCCGAGCAACATTCTGGGTTCCCCATAAAAACAGAACATTTGGTACAGTCTATTTAAGTGTCGTAATTTTCGTTACAGTTATTTGAAACAAAAGTAAAATATATAAATTTAGTAGCTTAAAACAGAACCAAAACAAAAATGTTAGATGCGGTGTTCAAATTAATGAACGCTGGTAAAATTTCTTTGCATCTTTTAGTCCACAAGTTAGATGTACTTTCTTCAAGAGGACAATCGCATCGAGTTGAACATTTGAAAACTGCATCATTCTGGAATAAGAAATCGCTAGAACATTTATTTGTTAGTTAAATTTTTAGTTCATTGATATAGTAAAGTATATAGTTAATTTTTATATGTTAGTTAATTCATTTTTATCATATAGTAAATCTAAAAGTTCTTGTTTTTTGTGGAGCCCGTTGTAGTTCCGTCGTATATCACATGTAAACATTCGAGACATGTAAACGTTCGTGAAAGCGCAAAGAAGCGTAAAAATGTTTCTGTGAGTATAACTACATGATGTCTATAGGTGCGCCACTGTGCCTAACACATTTCAGTGGAAATAAAAAAATCACTAAAGACATAGAAAATCACTAAAGAAAAGAACAGAAAACTAATATGAAATGTAATTATCTAGTAAACGTTAAGGTTGGTGTGAGTAGCAATCCGACATGAAGCGATTTCTGGTTGTTTACAACTTTCCCCCCACTTGTTGCGGTCTAGATTGAAACTACTCACTAGTATTACCTGCGGTAGCTGAATCTTAATTTGATTTCGTTTTAGAATTGTGCCTTCAAGTAGACTGAGTATAAAATGATAAATGGAATATTACGTTTCCTTTCTTATCCCAAATTTAATACCTAGGGCACAGTTAAGTTCACAATTATATCCCTCTGACAAGTTTACGAGAAAGCGATGAAACGTTATCGGCATGATTAAGAAACCCTTCAAAAAACAGTTCTGATGTTTTGTTATTTGTTATGGTTATTGTGAAGTGGATCGGCTTGAGAACCTATTTGCATCTTTGCATAGAAAGTCTGTTAAATGCTTACTCACTGGTAGATTCTAGCAATATATGATACCGTTTCTTTTGCAATTCTACACTGGCCTGTAAATTATTAAATAAGCTGTCTACTAGCCTTTATCTCGTTTTAGTTTCTAACAGGCTCATCGAAAATATATGCGTAGCGGCCTTTATATATTTTGAATACTGATTTTCTTGTTACGTCTATCTGATTTTAACTTAGGGCGACATCATATCCAACGCCGGTTCTTGTACCATCAGAGAAGTTAAGTAACATCGAGCCTGGTCATTATCAAAATGGGTGACCTATTGGGAATATCACGTGCTGTAAGCTAATGTAATTGATAATAGGTCGGAATAGGAAATCTGAGAACTGAATTTCAGTTCCAGTCAGATTCGTTATATTCACTTACGTGCAAATAGCTTTAGCTATGGGTTACATAGTAGAACTTGTATCAGAAAATCATTTTTTTTCCACAAAGAATTCTTAGTCCAGAAATATTTTCTGTTTTAAATAACCAGTTGGTAAACTGTAAAATAAGAAATCAATCAATGATGTATGTATTTGTGTTGGCTGAGTAGAATAGGTTATTCGAAAGATATTTTCATTAATATACTTACGGTATATTGCATTCTTTCAGTCTTAATATCGAAAATGGCCACATCTAAACCAATGATGCAGAAGGGTTCTCATGCTTTATCTTTGCAAGAATCGGATCAGACTAAAAATGAGATATTACTGCTTAATCCTGCTGGAACCGCCCAATCCTCACGTTCGGGCCTTGACAAATTTTATAATCGTTTCTTTTGTCTTTTGGGTGAAAACATATGTGTCTGTCGCTACTCAAAGTGATACTTACATAATAAATTTTCTAACGGTGTCCATTCTTTAGTACTACGAGTTAAGACCTTGACATCCACGCCCTACTTTTCTATATTACTAGAGTCGAATCCCTCTCATTCCTTATGTATTATATTGGTAGTAAGGATGATCCATTCAAACGGCTCTTTATCAAGAACCGGCACGTAGTGAAACAAAATACCACGTGGATGCTTCTCCGGACGCTACATACAATCTTTACCTTTTCACTTCTAGAGCTAGTCCTTATATATTCTCCATATCCTCATAATATAGTCTTCTTCCTCTTATGTTCATCTAACGCATCTCTGTCAGTAACTCTCTACGCTTCACGTCAAAATAACCATAAAATGCCAGAACTACTTTTAGAAGAGCTTCTTAATCATGGCGATAACGTTTCAAGGCTTTTTCGTAAACTTGTGTTGTCAGAGGGTAATAAGCAGTAGCAGAACATATATTACTTACTATAACATTTCATACTTTGCACTCTTGATCTTAGTTCAATTGTCAGCTTTGCGCCATCGATCTCTAGGTAACCTACGTAGCTTTGTTCGATCAAGTTATTCCATGTGTTCTTTCTTCAACACCCTGACATTCATCGCTTCCTTTCTTACACAAATATTTTTCTCGGATTTTTCACTGCTTCTGTGGCCCTTTATCGCATAGACAACTTTCTTAACCTTTTTATACTAATATTCATCGGATACAAGACCCAATATCCACCTAGCGTAGAGAGTTACTGACCGAGATGTGTTAGGTGAACATAAGAGGAAGAAGTAAGAAGATTATATTATGAGTAGATGGAGAATAGATAAGAACTAGCTCTAGAAATGAAAAGGTAAAGATTGTATGTAGTCAAGGTCTTAACACGTGGTACTAAAGTATGGACTCCGTTTGAAAATTTATTATGTAAGTATCACTTAAGTAACGTCAAGCACAGGTGGGAGGAGTGAGTTTTCACAAAAAAGACAACAGCCCCGAACGTGATGATTAGGTCGTTCCAGCAAGATAAGGCAGTTATATCTCATTTTTGGTCTGATCCGATTCTTGCATGACAGAAGCAATCAGATATTTCAGTCGCGGTTCTATTCACTTATGCGCAAATATACTTGGGGAAGGTATGAATGCATATTTTCTCGCAACTATTGCTTTAATAGCAAGGCAAACTGGCTCCTCTAGCCTTGGTTGGCAATCAGTCTACCGCAGAATGAAACGGCAACCTACTGTGGGAAAATTTACATAGTCAGCCCTGAAACGAAAGAGGCGCGATCGTTCAAGTGTTTATCACGCATGGCACTTAATTGATTGACTGGGACACCTTGAGGCGGTGTAATGGCTGGCAAGCTTGTCTTGCTACGAAAAATTACGACTGAGTAGTGAGTTCGATCCTCACTGGGTGCCCCAAACTTTCGGCCTTGTGCCACATTTAAGACACGCTAAGAAAATCATAAGTGGGCATCCCGACCTGGTGGAACGGTTACCAAGCTTGTCTCGCTAGAACAATTACGACTGAGTAGTGAGTTCAATCCTCACTGGGTGCCCTATGCTTTCGGCCTTGTGCCACATCTGAGCTACGCTTAGAAAATAATCTTAACTGATTGACTGACTGACAAGGTGCTGGCCATTTTTCCATCATCTTTATCAATGGATCACATATACGTTCCACTTTAGGATTAGAGCGAACGAGTCCCAATAAACATTCAAATCAAGAGGCCTTGTTTAAGGTGCAAACGTTCAGCAGGTGAAGTAAATGCATTATATGCTCGTTGATGTGCAAACGATACTAATTTGGTTTGGGGTTACTGGAAGGTACATGTTAGATTTCCCCCTTTGAGTTGATCATTTGCAAATATCGATTCTTGGCATTGCTCTAATAAACTCTGGTATCATCAGCATTATTAATATTTACGAATGGTTTGAAATGATCTTATCATGGAATGAAACAGATTTAAGCATACTTAATCACGTCCATATTCGGCATTTTAAAATAACGGAATATCCATGGCAACGACAGGATTATTTACTAGTTACAACCAACTGATAATTATACAGAAATAACAATACAAACAACTATTAATTTTGCTGTTTTCCAATAAACGATAATGTCGGTTAGTGAAATTTTGTTTCTGTGATGTTGTGGATGAGCCAGTTAAGGATTAGACGTGCACAGTAACGAATAAAACGAAACTTTAATCTTTCATATTTAACTTTACATTTTATTATATTCCAGTATTCCATCCATTAATCTTGGCCAGTATGTGTCTGAGGGATCATGTCGTCCGCATCCGATATGTGTATTCTTACATGTTCGTCCGCAATGTTTGAGAGACTGCGCAATGGCTCTCTCTCTCTCTCGTGTTTCTTATTCAGACGCTCCGGATGAAGCTGTGAGGTTACGACGTTTGTATTGGGCGCTCAGAAGTAAATCCAAGTAAATTCTGCGCCTAATTTCCCTCGAACGGTGGAAAATTGAATGCAAATACAATTTTGTTCTATGAACGTAAGTCGGAAAGGATTCCAAGTAACGTATATGATGCTACATTACATTTGAAACAAACCGAAATGCAAATCCATGTAACTACTTGGTGTTATCGATGCATCGACTTGAGGCCGAATGATAATTTTCATTGTCTTTAAGGAGCAATGTATATTATTCTTCCGCAACTAAAGATGCAACATCGCCGGGATCTTCCCATTAATTTTTCGCGAACTACTATAGCCTGGGGAATTTCGCGTATCTACCCAGAAATGAATTGTTTTTCGTGATATGAAGCGGTCCAAATGCACAAGTTGAAGATTTCGCTTTCAGGCAGACATGCAATATCCTTTCTGAATGCAAGCAAAGAAAGTCTGAGAAATGTGGGCGAAGAACGTCAACGACCATTGAGATATTTGGTCGCCATAATTATCATTTCCATTAAGATGAAGAAGAGAGTTTTTTTTTCATTATCCTATGTATATTCTGTGTTCCTTGAATGAAAGTTGATCAAGTAGGGCGTCGAAGTAAATTTCCCGTTGTTTAGGGAGATTAAGGTTGTCTATATAAATTCTCTGTTGTGCAAGGAGATATGTTGCTGTTTATATTATAAGTTTAAAAAAGAAATACTAAAATTTTATATCGGTTTTTAGTACTACTACTACTACTACAAAAGCGTCATTGATCACACCAGAAAAAAACAATAAAATGAAGAAATAAAACAGAACACTTTATTGATCATCAATATTCTCACTGTACTTTTCACACATTCCGGGAATCAAATTAAAACGATTCACATCGTGTCATGCCTGTCAAGTTATTCTGTCACGCTTAAGTGGAATTATGCACTAACTGGAAATTATTTAATTCATGTTCGGCGACATAGTGAGGGACGAATTTCTCCAATAGCGCCACTTCTTGCCGGAACTGACAATATGTCACCTTGGAAGGTTTTCTGAAGTTTTTGGCTAGTCAAAGAAACTAAAATAAGTGTGTTAAAATTTAACTTGACAGCATTATTTAGTTTCTATCATTCATGCTATATTAACTAAATATCTAGCAAGGGAATAATGAGGCATATTAAAAGAAGTAGTGAATCAAGTTTGAATATATTAATAATCTGTTATTTTCTAACAGTATCGATGTATCATATTCCAGGTGATGACTGCAAATACATCGTGAAGTTCGAAAAGATATCAAGTGCATTTTTGATATCAGCGAAAAAATCAGATTAATTTTTTTACCCTTTTCCTCTTTTTAACTTTTCATTTTTATTTATCAACTGCTACGCCTCAAAGATCACCACTTATCGTTTTCCTATCTTAAAACTGAATATGTAAAGAAGGAAAAAAAACCTTAAATTCGATATTTAAGTTAAAGGAAAAGATTATGCGTCTTGAGAACACGATTACCTACTATGTACGTATTTTAATAAGTATTGCTGCCCGTTGACTGCTGGGGGTACGTATACCTAATATTTTAATGAAATTAATAATTTTGTTTAAATATATTAATTGAAATGAAATAGAATGAAGGATTAACAATTTTAAATTAGAACATAACTAATGTTGTAACGGGAGAAAGATTTATACCGCCAATTATTTCGCGCGTTATGGACATTATTATATCCGCGATATAATAAAACTGTAGTTCACGGGTAGAGCAGAACGGATGCAAGAAAAAGGAATGAAAAACATGCTTAGGTCCCAGAGAGACTTTCATACTACATGCTACTAAGACATAAAAAATGTACATATACAGACACGTACCGTGCAGAGAATAACATATCACATATATCTACACAACAAAACAGTGTGTATGGAGAAAGAAAAAGAATTGCTTTACATATATGGCGATACTACTCTGTTTCTGGAGAAGCCATTTTTAGGATCCCAGTTTCAAACGAGCTGGATTCATCTATGTCCCAGGCGATGACATATTCCATGAACGGGAAACAATGTCTTGTGTTTTCCCAAATTGTGTACTGCAAGCAGGAGATTCTTTCTATATCAGGAAAGATATATCCCAAAATATACATTCCCAAAGGGAAACGGCGCCATGGACCTGTAAGCTGCTGGGAAGGGCAGATTCAGCCTCTCCTTGGGCTAAAAAAAGCAACCTTTCGCTTTGGATGCTATAAACAAAACTGAATTTAGCTGCCACTTTCATCACTGTATGGAGTAACGTCGCTTATCGGACGTCACGTGACCCATAGAAATTATCTCCTCCAAAGAGAGATAATTACCTTTTGCATCCTTATAATGTTATTAATTACATTTGTTTATTAAATATTTATTTTTAGTCTTTTTGTTTTTAGTTTTCATTTTGAAACCAATGCGAAAAACAATGTCTTTTAAAGGAAATTATAAAACCCATTAATAAAATTGTCGTAATTATGACGGAAAACGGAGTGTGTTATTGCTAACCAATCTTCTTCTATGTACCGTGTCGCGTCAGAGCGTAAGCGATTATGACTCTCCACAATTTCTTGTCCTTTATTGCTCTTAGTAAATTTTGAATTTTTGATATCTGTCCTTATGTCAACCATTTACACAAACTCATGGGGGGGGGTTATGCGCTGATTTCCTCTGTATCCCATATATTTAATTTATCAAACGTAAAATATTCTATACCCTCATTCCTCATTATTTGCCCTAAATATGTTATGTGTCTCTTTCGCATGTTAAATATAAATGTTTTTTTTTTTCTTGACATTTTCTCTAAAATTTTGTCGTTGCCATTATGTTTATTGCATAGTGTTTTCAGCAACATTTCGTTGGCCTAAGTCTCTTCTTCATTTGTGAGAAGATTTTCCAGCATTCACTACCATATAGGAGTACATGTAATGCATAAGAGTTTAGTGTATTTTCTTTTTTTCTAACGCGATTTTCCTATTCATTAATACTTTGCTTAGTTTTTGGAAGGTATCTTTCCGGCTTTTAATTTTCCGTCCTCTGTTATTACAATTCCGAGATACTTACATTTTTGTACTTCATTGATTTGGTATCTCCAATTTGTAATTTGAATGTTGGCCTGTTTCATTTTGCTGACAGCAGTACTATATGTTTTCTTACAATTGATATTTAGACTTTTCTTCTGGCCTTCTTTTTGTACCTCATGTAGGGATTGGTGCAGTTTCCTTTCTGTGTCTTCTATCAACACAGTATCATCTGCATATCCTAGTACTTTTAGTATATATGATTGGTTTGCTTTTACGGATTAGAACACTTTAAAACTAGAAAATATTTTGAGATTTTAAGGATTATTTGAAGATAATAATGATTGAATCATACACGTCCTATTAAATAACCCATAGCCAATAGTATTTCTGTATGTATATAACGGACATGACTGGAATTGAAACATGGCTGTCCGATTAACTATGTTATTATCAGACCCCACAAAGCAAACACTTTTCTTGTAATATACTACACCGAAGAGAATATATTGCATGATGATTTTATATAAAGGCTAAATCTTACTTCTCGCGTGCTGTCTTTATCTATCATATCCCTGCTCAGATCTTATGTGCAAATTCAGTTATCTCTACATAGGTCGCATGTGTAACGACCGACAAAATGGCCGCTTGCCTATCTGCCTAAGGGAAGAAAACAAAACTCGGACTCCCTTACATTTGCCATTTATTCTCACGAATCCACCAGTAAGGAAACTACTCTTGTTTGCTGTTACTCGCCGGTCATCAATGTAGTTACAACTGACATGCAATCCGATTTGAAAATTTCGAAACAAAATATATATATATATATATATATATATATATATATATATATATATATATATATATATATATATATATATATGATATATTTTCAATAGGATTCTCTTATATTCAGGGATTGATTACATATTCCTTTATTCCGAGTACTTTCGACATTAGTACAATTTCATCATTGCGGTGACGTTTTTTTTTCTAAGACATATTGTTATGTTCATCTGAAAGTTAAATTTATTTAACGGTGAAATGAAAAACACTCTAGGTTATGTACTGTATGGTTTAGATTTCATGGTGGAAACGTCACGAGAGGTAAATAAGTTTGAAATATCCATGTTTTTTTTTAAATATTAGATAAAATCTAGGTATTTTAAATTATCTCATGTAAACTTTTTTAAACATTTGTTAAGTATTCGTAATTAATTTTATTAAGGGTTGGTTTCAATTTTTTAATATAGATAAACAACACCATTGTGATGATATATACCAATAGTACCAAACTGCGAATCACGAGTCACACGCGGCCCTTTAAACTTAAATATGCTGGCTGAGCTCCTTTTTTTAATCACAGTTGGTATATACGGTAAATTCCCTTAGTTCACTACTGTGTTAAAGATGCCAGTATAGTCAAAATAATCATAAGTCAAGATTTTGAAAACATTTGGTATATATATGTGCACTTTGTGATTACTGTAACAAATACAAATTAAGAGTTTAAAAAACTCCATAAATAAATAAATATTATTGCATACATGCATTTCTTAATATTTATATAAAAATTTGGTAACAAACGTATGTGTAAATTTTGTTCATGTCTTTCTGCTCTCAAACATCTTTTGTGGTTCTTACATGAAGCAAGACTCTCCACACCTGATATATACGTTGCTCCAAAAATCGTACATCATTATCTGCCTAAAAACTACTGGAACTTAGATTAAAATTCGATTTTAAAATTTCATATTTGGAAAACTCTGCGAAGAATCGAAGGAAGGAACTACCATCTCATCACGTCAGCTATAGAGTTGAAAAATAAAACCAAATGTCTACCACCCATTTACAGACAGTTTAGTCATCTGCTCAGAAGAATCACCCTCCCCCGAAAACCTAAGCCCCTGGGTCATTCTCTCACTATCCTACCCCAGTAGGTCATGTTATGTAGACCATTGGTGTAAATTATTAAATAGATCACGCATACGAATGCCTGAAGTATATAACACGAACTTGCAATGATCTCATATATTTTCGTTCAAGAAACCAACAAAAAAATACATACACATACACACACAAACACACACACACACACACACACACACACACACATATATATATATATATATATATATATATATATATAGATAGATAGATAGATAGATAGATTTCTAAAGTACAAATGAATTTTATTTTGAATCCGACATTAATTTTCATTAATTTTAACTGACTATATGTTTGTGAGTAAATGCCCCTATTTTCAAGTAGTTGCATCTACTGGCTTGTGTATTCGAGAGTCTTAAAGAGGATGCAACTTCTGGAAAATTCAAATTTGAACACTCCTTCAGGTTACATTTTCTTTAACTCTCTCGAATATACAGGCCGGAAGAAGAAATGCAAAGTTTTTGAAAAAATAAGAAAAAAACGAAAACAAAAACAAAAACAGGTCGTCAACTCAAAACATTTAAAATTTACTTAGAGATTCACTTTTATATAAATACGTTCCGACCCATGTAACTATCTTCTTAAACTCTTATGAACTCAAGCGCAAAATTATTCTTTATATTTAATGTTTTCTTTTTTTTATTTGTATGATGTATGGAATAAAATGTATCAGTTTTTCTCTATGAGTGATATCTAGCTGATAATTAAGAAGACGCCAGATAAATTATATTTGTTACTTTCAAATAATCTTACGTAGATTTCATTTGAACGCAGAACATCATCATTTATATGAAGTTAATACCTAATTTATTCTACATAGAATAAGAAAAATATTCTATAGTAAATCTACAATTTCGTAAGATGATTCTTATTATTCCGTTTTATTGCTAAAACAATTTATTAAGAAAAACGCCATGATGTTAATAAAAATTAACATAGTAACATATTCTGCTGAGAATAAAAATTAATATCATTTTCCATTTAAAATGGCTAGATGTAACTGTAATCTCTATGCTAACAGTTTCTTCTATCGCACTTCTCGCTTGTGGAACTCTCTCCAACCCTTTGGCTTTTCAGTCAATACTTATATTCAAAAATGTAAATGCAATATCAATCTGTTTTCTTAATTTCTTAATACCTGTTGTGTTCTTTTTCTCTTTACTCAATATTTGTTTTCTTATCATTAACAGTAACCCCTTATGTCTTAGTGGCCTTTTTGCCTTGCATGGGTTAAAAAGATTACAAAGATTTCTGCCTTCTGTTAAAACTCTTCCCAGATACTTCAACTTAACTAACTGTTTGATTTTAACATCTCCAAGTACAAATAAAAATAGTTAAAGATTAGATAATTTTAATATAGTATTCATAGATTCTGACAATTGAAATAATATAGAACTAATAAATATTTATTGTATTTTGAGTTTAACTGTAAAATGCTTATTGTTCCTCTGTCAATGACTAGAGGCCTTTTCCCTGATAGCAATTTTTAATCAACATGAAATTCTGTCTTTTATCTCAACAAAAGAGAATAATAACTGTTCACAGGTAAATAATATTATTAAATAAAGAAATCTGATAATCTTTCTTTTGATTGTTTTTCTCACAGCAACTAAAATGTGAGGACACTTTCCTTTACACGTAAATATGCAACAGAGAAAAATCCTGTTGTTTGTAAAATCTACAATGACGTTGAAGATATCGCTGATTGATCAATGTTGCGTATTTATTAATAAACACATAGTAAGTGTGACTATTTATCACATAGTGACTCTTGGAGTGTCTCATTTATCCAGAAGAGACGAAGGATCAATCAGTTAGTTAAGTTTTATATGTAATTTCAGAAACTCCATTCATTTACTCATTTAAGTGTCATACGTAATACACACTTGACTGAATCAGCAGAAGATTTTCCCGTTGTAGCTTGCGGTTTCTTTCTGCGGTATATTGGGTGCAGACCAAGATTATAGGATCCAGTCTGTCTTGCTATTCTGCCCGTATCTCGGGGAAGAGTGATGGATTCATACCTTTCCCAAAGGTACTTGCACGTAAGTAAAGGTAATGGGTTCGAATTGGGGTCTCAGATTTCTCGTCCTGAGCGCATATCTATTATACTAAAACATGATAAATGACTTTAATATAGCAAACAAATTGTGGTCTGCAGTTTCTTTGGTAGAAACGATTGTCAATTACCTTAGTTTGCAGCCGTACGTCGAATAAATTAGAAATACTTCCGAAAATTAACAACGAATAATTTTCTTTTATGTCTATGACTCTTCAGTGCCTCTTATCTCTTTTAACCTTCTGTCATCCATTTACACAAGCTCATTAGATAGTTTATTCGCTGTTGCCCTCTGTCTGGTTTGCATTCAACATGTCCTGTCAGTGTTAAATTCTCCAAAGCCTATATCCTCATCATGTGTAAACTGTTGCTTTCTGATTCTACATATATATGTCCTTTTAGTTTCAATTTTCTTTACAAACGCCCTCCTTACTTACATGCTGTCATAAAGGAGTATTTACATTGCGTAGTTGTTCAACACTGTTTTTGCTGTTTCCAATCAGAACTGAGTAATGGTAAGCAGCCTGTTTTGAGGAATCGGATAGCGAAGTTCTAATTCCACTCGAGTTAATTGCATTCAATTACATGCTAATAATATTGGGAAAGGTAGAATCCATCACTTAACCCAAGCTATGTGTAAATAGTATAACAGACTGGAACCTATAGCTTTGGTTGGTAAACATTACAGGAGATGTGAAACTCTGAATTCAAATTATCTGCTGTCTTTTAGATTCTAACGTTTGAAAGGAGGAAAGGTGTAACCGCAATATCCTCTGTTCTGCCGTGAATGTCACCATGAAAGGCAATTGTGAGATAGAGGGGAGTAATGACCACAGCTGTGCAAGATGCGCTAACTGAATAAATAATGATGATGAATGAACGTTACCGGATTCTTAATAGTTTATTTAGATTTTGAAAATTATCTTTTGCTATTCCAGTAAGCGTTTGGAATTCTGTGTCACATTTTCTGCAGTTTTTAAAAAAAAACCTTCCAACATAGTTAAATTTATGTATTTAATTGATTTTAACATCAGCAATACGGTAGCTGGCATCTTGAGCTCCTCCTTTTACAACGACCAGGCATAATTGTCTTACAATTGATGTCATTTTCTCTCACTTTCCTGTAGTACATTGTCTATGTGTTATTGCAGATTCCATTGTGTCTGCTTTTAACACGCTTTATCGTTTGACATTTTCAACGAAGAAAGAAGACGTTAATAACTATAGTTTTCATGGATTTGTAAAGTAGATGCACATGTCGAAATAGAGTTTAGTATTACGTTACAATAACAAACTTTACAGTTCAAATATATGTAATCACGTGCCTGTTGAAGTTTTATTGATGGTGTGCTGTCGTCTAAAATGTTTAATCGGTTTTTAAAGTTGGATTAGTTGTTGGTTTACTAGATCAGATGAGAGGTTAATCTTTTCTGCTATTATATTGATATTTTTAAAATTATTGACGAAATGGCAAGAGAACCGGAATATAGCGGATTATATTTTCATTGCTTTACAATCTTTTATGACTTTTGAATGCATCAGGCTACAATAAAATAAATGTGACACTATTGGAAAGGCGTTAGTAAATTGAAAAAAAAACACTACTTTCAGATAGACTGAAGATATATTGATGACAAAGGAAAATGAAAGAAAAGGATTTAAAATTTAATTGAGAAAAAAACAAAAACAAACTAGAAGACAGAAAAAGAAACTTTCTGCTATCTGAAGATATAGCGATGACCAGACGAAGGAAAAATGAAAACAAGGTAATTTGTTTTTTTAATTGGAAAAAAAGAAGGTAATTAAATTTCTCGTCCGACGTAGTGGTAAAACAGAGACCACCTGGTTCCGGTTAGAAAGGAGATTAAGTGATGGGATACTCATGGAGGTGCAACGTCCTCCCGGAAAGAGGTGATAGTTTTCTTTTCAGCATCACTTAAACTGCTTTTACGGCCCATCTTTTCAGTAAATTCTTACACTTTTCTAATAATTTGGCACGCTCAAATCAGCGTGCTGATAACAAATATAGCGCCAGTTTGTTTACATTGCGCAGATCAGTACGAACATTTCAGTGATTGCGCAGGAGAGGTATTCCCAACATTGTGTGAAAATTTTGTGTGAATTGATTGGACGGTTTTTGAAATATTAGAAAAAAAGTTATCTCGATAATAATTTGGCACGCAGTGTAATCATTTCTATGATTATGAAACAAAGCTGATATGTTTTATTAAGAATCAGTAAATATAAAGCTGTGGCAGAAACGTTCTAATCATGAGCAAATGGTAATACACACACACACACACACACACACATATATATATATATATATATATATATATATATATATATATATATATATATATATATATATATATTCTGGAGACTCGGTGAAGCGACTTGTTAGTAGCTGATATAACAATGTGGTCTGTTCACCCGAGAATATTAACCCGAGAAACGCAGGGTCAGTTTCTTAGAGATTACATCAGCCATGATTATGGAAAGAAGAAAGAAGTTTCTCAGATGATTAATAGAGAGTAGTTTTTGTTTTAGGGGATTTAAAATTATCAAGCCATTCATACCCCAGTTAATAACAGACTGTAGGTCCTTTCAGAGATCAGCCGTCAATTGACCTTACTCAACGATTAAGAAAGACCGAATCAGTTCAATAATTGTGCGGAGGCATCATACATTTTCAACTAATGGAGAAGACCGGTATCCGAAACACTGCCGAACGCTTTCGAGATAACCAAAGTAACTTCCCGAGGTTCAACATTCTTATATCAAGCTTGGAAGTCTCAATAATAGTTAATAGATCAGCAGTTGACCTAGAGAAACGGAAGCAGTGTTGCTTGTCTGAAAAGTGGTCTGCGTTATGAGATGCTTAACAAATTCAGCATTATTAAGGTCATTAGTAGTTTGCTAAATAGAGGTAATGTCGATAATTAGAAGAACCGGATGGTTCATCTGAGTTCTAAGAGACTGGAAAAACAGATGAGAGTCCCCAACTACCACAAAAGCAAGTAGCATCGAACCATTTCTTCTACAGTTTCGAGAGAACTGGAGTCTGTTCGGGAGCATATTTCTTAAGAACTATTACCAGGTTCAACTTTGATTAGAGTTGATAGTGGAAACCCTAGAAGTGGTTATATGTATATCACTCAAAAGAGACTCAGTTCTAAGTGGAAAGTTAAGCAAGGATGCTCTAAATGAATCAAGAATACAGTTTAAAGAAAATTTTGGGCGAAAGAGTCAGCTTTATCCGAGTAAAATGTTAACACCTCAAATTGTTTGAAGAGAGTAGAACTAGAAAACTTACTCTTATTTAATACACGATTAAAGAGTCTACAGTAACCACGAGAGTCAGAGTTGTTACATGCAATACGGTGTCTTATTGTTTTGCTTACCTTTATCGTTATCAAATCAAAAGTAATAAAATAATATAAAGAATTGACATGAATCTTTATGAAAATGATAATAACGATTTCATTCTTACAAACTGCATATTCTGTAATGAGAAATAAAGACTTTATGGCTCTTAACACCACACGAATACCGTGTAACATGTGCTATTGAATAATAAAGCTTGCATGTTGTACTAAATGTTGTTATTTAACACCACAACTATAATGGATTTTATTTAGAAATATAGATTGTATATTACATTAAATGTTGTTATGTAACACTACTATAAGAAATAATGATTGGTGTGAACGTAGCCATAGCTCTACAAATCAAGAAGAAAAGATTTATTTACATTACTTGATACTTGGACGTCTTGCACCTTGAAAAGATTTGTAAATTGACGTGTAATTATCTATTTTAATGTGAAAGCAAGAAATAAAAGTAATTTAATTACATTTATAACTGTAGTACAGAGTTACAATGTGAATTGTTTCAACTAGAAATATTCACATCGGTTGTTAACATGCCGAGGTATTTGTTAGGGCGATCCAAGGCGCAAGTATACTAGCCTGCTTACTATTGCAGATACAACACGAGATTTAAGGTTAGCATTTGTAACTGTTATATTAGACAACCCTCTAATTTTTCAGAATTTAAACGTCGACGTATATGCGTAAATATACGGTATGTGGATTTCTATTGATATTTTTTGCGATTGCTCCGTATAGTGCTAAGAAGAAACGCTTTAGATCTGTAATGGCTACGAAACGATGTTTTTTCTTCATAAATCGTTCAACGGACATAGTATAAACTATTTGTCTAACTTACATGTACTTTTAAACGTTCTATCTAATGCGATCTTGTATACACAAATTATCTTGCTACCCCAAAGTAAAAAGGAACGAAAGCTTATGACTATTTAAAAATGTTCTTGCAGTTTTTAGTATTGAGAATTCCATAGTTTATGTTTGTGATCGTTTATAATAATTCATCATAACGTCATATATTTATTCTTAACTGATTATCACTTTGTCAATCTAATGTTGCACTTCAATTCTTGCAAACTACTCATGTTTAATCGTGTAAATGAGGGTGTACACGTATTATTAGAAAGAATAATGGCTTTTATCCGCTGTGATATTAATGATTACTTTTTAACATAAGCTTACAATTAGAATAAATCTATCAACAGGGGTAAGCTTCAATTTCATTGTACTTGCGATTGGGCGTGTGGCCGTCTGGTTAGATCTTTCGCTTTGCAATCATGAAACCCGGGTTCGAATCTCGCTAAAGGTCGATTTGTCAGAAAGTTGACGTCTTGATGTTATCGGTCTGTGAACACGATCCTAGCGTGCAGCACCTTTGTGAACACTGTTTCTTAGAAACTGTGTCTGCAAAAGTGATTGGTTAGCTGTCCTGGTAGATAGGCCTACTCAGATAGAGGCGTATGTATTAAACTTACCTTTTTAAAACTCTTATGTTTATGCAAAAACATCATTATCTTGCCTAATGCCAAAACGACAAATATATGTACTTTTATAGTTCATGTCGTCTCGTTGATCCACGATAAAATATTTCTGTCGTTTTGGTTGAAAATATACTCTTTTGAAATTATATTGTATCTGAAGTGAATGTAGTACCACCAAACTCGCAGTAAGTGTTTAAGCAGATGTTGTATTCTCAAATAGTAATTCTTTTCTTTTTGTGCATGAATCGATATTCTGCGTAAAATATCTATTATTCAAACACTAATTTTTTTGTGTGTGTTTTTTATCGGGAATATTTATATTTTAAGGATTTTTCCAATCATAAATACTTATATATTTAGTTAAAGTGCAAATGAAAAAAAGAGAATGAGGAGTAAATATTATTAGTGCTCGGTGTCTTAGTTTTAAATAGTTTTTCGCTATCCTCTAACTTTGTCAGCTATTTTATGTTATAACCACTAAATGTAAACTATATTTATAATGAAAGGCGACAGAGGGTTTAATTAAATGAAATGACTTATTTACTCATTTTCTAAATGATCAAATTTATGAGTTTAACGTCAGAAATTTCGTTTTTGGGAACCAATTCTAATGATGAATGTCTTACAAAAAACGACTAGACATACGTATCAGTTTTGAATGAAACTGAAGAAAACTAACATAGCTTTGTTTTTCAACGACAGTGGCAGAGTACACATTGGATTAAAAGAAAGATGTTGTCTCCTCCATGACAACAAAAGAAGGAAAACAACTAGGAATTCGTTCAGTCTGTTCTAACTTATCCTAATTATTCAGCTAATTTAGTTAGGTTAATAAAAGTTATATTAAAAGACAATTAGTGTTTGCAACGTCATGAAAAAACTTAAAGAGTAGTCAAATAAAAGTTGTTTTGGCTTGAAATCAACTGTTTTCAGCTAGTTTAGTTAGGTTAAGCAAAGTTATATTAATGTTTGAAGACCTATCTGAAGATTGGCCACAAGACATTGCAAATCATGTTGAATATATAACTGAATATAACGTAATTTGCAATTAGGTTTTGAAGAATAATTTTTTTAAACAAAATGCGAAAATTATTTATGATTCAACCTAATGTTTTCAGCGAAGTATTAATTTCAACGCAGTACTTTATTGGCGGGAAAGTCACATCATTTTACAGTTGAAATGGCTAGATGTAACCGTAAGTTCTTTGCTAACAGGTTCGTCTATCTCTTCCGGCTTCTAGCTTCCCAGTCAACTTTGAACTTTATATTAATTATATGTAATGTCAATTGTTAGCTTCTGTCTTTTTAAATACTTGTTTTATTCTCTCTCCTTAGCATTTTTTTTACATTCTCTCTAACACTCAGTAATACTTTGCGTGGCTTTATTGCTTTGCTTAGGATGAAATAATTGAAAAAAAAAACATGTTCTTTCTTTTAATTTTTAATCAAAATCACCGAATTTATATGATTATTAATTTGTGTTACACTGAGAACTGAATTTTTGGAATATCTTATTTGTCCTTGATTATAATGATTTCTATTCTCTTAATTTCAGTTGGGTTTTGTCGCATCTGAAATTACGAGAAAATAAATACTGGTCATATCATAATTAATAATAACAGGATTATATTAGAAGGAATATCTGGAAAGTATGAAAAGTCTTTTTTATTTGTTCTTTATTGACAGCAATGTTAATATATGCCAGCACTATTTTAATTTTCCATGCACGTATTTGACATTTAATGACACATAAGAACAGAGGGTTTGGAGAATTTAACACTACAGGATATGCTGAAGCCAGTCGGGCAAATGGAGACAGAGAGGAATCTATCTGACAATTTTCTGTGAGCAGGATAAAGAATAGAGTTTATGAGCCAAATGTCGCTCAGAACTACAAGAGATCACTTGCAACCTAAAGAGACACCACGTGTAAAATAAACAAAAATAACATTGTATATTCATGTAGAATAATGTATGTTTGCGTGTTTGCATATGTCTACTAAGAAAATAGAAAGTCAAAAACATGCAACACAAAAGAGTGATAGTGACAGGTGGAATATCAGTTAAAGTAAGGGAGGAAATCAGAATGTAAATTCAATTTCTATACAAGGCGTTTATTTTCACTGATGAAGAACAAATGCACATATCACTCTCTGACATGATATCCAACTGCACGTTAATCCACTTCTGATACCGTTGAACTGGTTTCTTCATCCCTTCCGAAAATAAGCTTTTCGACTGCTCACGGAGCCACGTCTGAACCGCGCGCTTGTTTGGGCACCCAACGTGCACAAACCTAACGATACGCCAAATCATATCATGCACTACAGATTTTGCAGATCTATAGCTGATATCAACTACTGACGTCTCTTGTGTTAACCTGATTCATTGGTTTTCTCTGGTCAAGACATTCACCCTTTGAATGTGTTCGTCCGTGCAAGATGTTGATGGGCGTCAGATCGGCTTTATTCCTTTACACATGTTTTTGCATCTTAAAATCGTTCTACCGACTCAAACATCTTTCGTTGATTCCTGGTGAGTGCTCCATACTGCGTCAAAACTAGGCGATGTATTTACACAAGTTTTACTCCATCTGTCCACAAAAAAGTGCAATACGGCGCATTGTTCCACGATAGTGCAATCGCTGAGTGGAGCATCCAACTGTATGATCTCGGTGCTCTCTACCACTCGAGTGAACGATGCATTGTTTCGCGTTGCTACCTATCAGCCATCCCTTGATCCCGCGTGGTGTCATGCATCATCACTGCTGCCTTTGTAATTTGAATAATTTGAAACTTGGCTTTACTTTAAGATTTACCCTCCTATTTTTAAGATTATTTTTATTCAGAAACTGTGTCCAAGAATTATGCGACACCGATTAATGTAATTTAAAAATAAATGTAAGCAATAAATACTAAAATCATTATTCAAATTGAACATCCTTGTTCATATATCTGTGTGTTTTAATATATATATATATATATATATATATATATATAAATATTCACAATAATTTATTTGTTGGAAAGAGAATAGCATAACTCGTGGAACACGTGAGATATGGAGAGACAATTCTTATTTTAATCTGTGACATATATGTCATAAATATTATATTTGTTGTATCACATATAACAAGATTTAAACCATTAAGAGAGTTTTTTTTTCGTATTCCAAATATAGTATATTTAAGTAAATTAAAACTCACCTATATAAATAAAGCCTTTTTATAAAACGATTTTCTCTTTCTTTCTTTATACTTATTGCACTTTCAATTTTACTTGTTAATATGATTAAGCGTTCTCTAGTTTGATGGTTTGTTTCTGTCTGAAATTATTTTATATCTGCCTTTTTTTATGCAAACATCAAAGTTCTTTGTTCGAAATAAATGCAATCGATTTTTTACAAAGAGAAAAAGAAAGAGCTAATTGAAATATTGCATCGAATCTTACAATTCAACTGACAAGCGCTGTCGTTGCACGATTGTAGGTTTTTAGTAGTTCTTTCTCATTTAAAACTGAAAGATCAATATCGAAAAAGTTTCTTCGACATTCTCATTAATATAGCATGTATTTTTACTGCTGTCGTTATTTACATATCAAGTATAAAAACTTTGACTAAACAAGCTCAATAATCTCTCTCTCTCTCTCTATATATATATATATATATATATATATATATATTAGTTAAAGAGTTGTTGGTCATAATTATATCATACCTGAAAACGGTAATATTAAAACGTGCTCGATACACAACTCCAAAAATTGAACGTGCCGATCTTTTAAATGTCTAAAAAATTTTCTCCAATATTTAGGCAGGTAGAAGCAATCTACTCAGATACCATTTAAAATGATGTTTAAGCAAATAAATTAAAAATATGTTGGATTTAATTCATTTCCTAAGAAGATGTCTTTGTTTACTTTAGGGTAGGTAACATAATAGATATGTATATTTCAGGAATCGTGAAGATATCTGTTTAAAAGCAGTATTCAGATCTAAGATACGTCAGATATAATGACGGTTTCCCCGTAAGAGACGCAGGTTCGAAACCAATCGGAGGGCGCATTCTTTCTAAAAGAATTTCTTGAATATTCAGACCAGTACATATAACTAAATATACAGTGTAATAAAAACAGAGCATCTACTGAAATATGAGTATCCATCTAAAATAACGTCTAAAAATAAATTGAAAATATCTATCGCTGTTCGTTCTTTATATATATATATATATATATATATATATATATATATATATATATATATATATATATATATATATATATATATATATATTAGAGTGTAACAGCAAAATTGGCGAATTAAGATTTGGACCGTTGTAGCTCAGAAATGATTAAAAAGTCTTACTGGAATTCTTCGAGATTTTTTATAACACTACTGGACACTTTGAACAATGAGAATGCATGATTATTCCTCTTGCTGTTATCGTATCCTGATTGAGTTTTCCTCTCTACTGTTCCCGCTTTTTGAAACCTATTAACTGTTCTCTTGATAATTCTTGAATTGACTTTGATGATGGAATCCAGAGTATGAAACTTAGTACCATTACTAAAAACCTGAATTAGATTTTTCATCTCAACATTTCTCAGTTGGGAAGACATAGTGAGGTTGACATAAAATGATTTTAACCTGTTCTCTTTCTAGCTGAATAACTCAAAGTCTTTTGTAGTGATTCTTACGATAAATCTTGTCATTACGGCTAAACAACTTATCTGAAAACCTGGAAAAAAGAAGCACAATTTGTTTAGTGTTTTTTTTGTTTTTGTTTTTTTAGATAGTAAACCTTTTGTTACGTGGACACTTATCCCATGCTGTTACACGATTTTGACAATTTTGTTGTTACACCCGGTATATATAAGTTTCCTTAAAGAGGCAAGGTGCTGTGGTTAATTTTCAAAAATTTTTCTACAGTTCGTATAATTTTCTTCTTTTCTGGATATAAATTATGTAGAAATGTCTGAATGTTCTGTATATATCCATTATGTAGGATGATTTTATTATTTTTTTTTTACTTTTAAGTGAATTTATGGATTTTTATGTATATATCTAAAGTTACAGGAATGTTTTATTTTCCAAACACGGTCAGCACATTGTGGCCGTGTTCATTATTTGTCAGGTTTTTGATTTTATTAAACATGCTTTCATTAAATTTCGCCTTATTTTACGTGTAGATGATGCTAGTATATATGTATTATTAACGTGTATGGAGTTTGGTAGATTTCCATGTGTATTCAAGTGAGAACTAATTGAGCTTTGTCAAATAGATGTAACGTGACTCTTCTTACTAGTCAAGTTGCACTATATCCAATATAATTATTTATGATTTTTTTTTATCAGAAACACAGTTCCTTAAGGGACATTTCAAATCGTAAATAATATTGGTTCTCTGTAATTTGAATCTTGCAGGTAAGTTAGTGTTGTTGAGTATGGGGTTAGCAATTTTAGATTTTATAGTAGATAATTAATTTAATTTTCTTGTTCTTTCCACTGGAGTTGTATATTTCTTTTTAATGCTTCTAAGGGAAGATTCATCCCGCTTATAGTTATCATGCATTTGAGTTTTATATAAAATGTTAATGTTTTCATTTGTGTGTTCAGTGTTGCTATTGGTTACATTAGAAAGAACAACTCTAATTTCATGATGTATGAATTAATTTTGGAAAACCATTATTGACTTTTTTCACGTTGTTATGTTTTTTTAAAGAAAAGCTGACGAGAGGATGAATTCCCATGCGCTGTCATGAGGATCTTTTTTTATAAAGTCTGTTTTATATCAAAATGGACATTGACTAGTAAAATTAAGCTGGCAAGAGTTTCTATTTGTGTGTTGTTTTGCTAGATGCATACATTCAGATAAAAATAAAAATAGTATATCATGGATAATAGCTAAAAGCAGAGAAGAATGTGCTTAGACATTCAGAATATTCGGTCAATTTCTACATAATTCACATTAGGAAATTAAGAAAATTATAAGAACAGAAGAAAAATTAAATAAAAAACTTAACCGCAGAAACTTGTCAGTGGTTTTTTAATGAAACTCATATATACAGTGGTGGGGGGAAATAAATATTCGTACACATGGAAAATTGTATTTTTATAAATGTAAAAGCCTTAACTAAAACAAATTTTGATACATTTTGTGTGTAAAGATACATTTTATTAAAAAATAGTAATAAACTTAATTAATTCTTGTTCTAACAGAAATTAATGCATTTTTTCTCATTGTAACTGATGAATAAAGTATTCGCACAAAACAAAAAAAAAGCATATTAACTTAATTTAATACTTTATTGAGTTCAACAGCTACCAGTCTATTCCTGTACATCTCAACTAATGATTTGCACACATTGAGTCGTATTTTGTCCCATTCTTCTTGGCATATTGTCTTCAAATTCTTGATATTTGTTGGTGCTCTTTTCCCGATTTGAATTTTCAAATATCGCCATAAATTCTCGATTGGGTTCAAGTCTGGGGAGTGACTTGGCCATTGCAAGACATCATTGTTACTTTCAGCTAACCATTTCCTTGTAGATCAAATGTATGCTTAGGATCATTATCCAGTTGGAAAACCCAATCAGGAGGTAGCCGAAGTCTCTCAACAGAACGCATTAAATTGTCTTGCAGAATTTTCTGCTATCTTTCGGCATTCATCTTGCCATCTATTATTGATATTCTGCCAAAAACTTTTGCAGACAACAGCCCAGGATCATGATACTGCCACCACCAAACTTTACAGTTGGCAACGCGTTATTTGGTAAGTAGGCTTCACTGTCCTTCCTCCACACATGATTTCGATAATTATGACCAAACAACTCTATTTTAGTTCATCTATCCATAGTAATTTTTCCCAAAACGAATATTCTTTAACCTTATGCTCTCTAATGAATTTTAGCCTAGCATCTCTGTGTCAAGAGGAGTGGAGTCTTCCTCGGTATGCGTGATTTCAGACTGTTTTTGTGTAGTTCATTACTTATTGCACGCTTGGTTACTTTAATCTCTAATGCACGCAGATGTTCCTGCAGCTCTTCTCGGGTAACCTGTGGATTTTCTTGGCATCCTAATATCCTTGCTGATCTTAGAGAAATCTTCCTCGAAGCACCTTTTCTTCTTTGGTTTTCGACGCTGTTACGAGTTTTAAACCTTGCAATGAACGAAGCAATTATAGTAAAAGGAATATTCAGGTTGTTAGAAATCATTCTGTAACTGTTCCCATCTTTCCAAAGAGACAAAATGTGTTGTTTTTGTGAAATAGTCAATTTTTTACCTTTAGGCATTATTAGAACCTTCTCGTAAGACTAGAAATTGCAGAATGCACTGATAATGGCTAATAGCGTTAACTATAATTACTGATAACATTACTGGAACATTCTAGAATATAATTTTTTCATAATTAATTGATTATTTTATTCTAATAATTGATTTGTACGAATACATTTTTCACCAGTTAGAATAAAAAATGCATTAATTTCTGTTAGAATAAGAATTAAGTTTATTATTATTTTTTAATTGTATGTGTCTTTAAACATAAAATGTGCCGAGATTTGTTTTATTTAAGGCTTTTACATTTATAAAAATACAATTTTTCAAGTGCACGAATATTCATTTCCCCATATATATATATATATATATATATATATATATATATATATATATATATATATATATATATGGGGGGTCGATGGTTCGTGTCTATATCTCTTTTCTGGCATTGCAGGCATTTTTATATTGTAAATGCCTGTATCTCCTGTGGTGTTAAATTTATGTTTATTGCTAACAAGACCTCTGATCTGCTTGCAGGTGATCGAAAGGATGTTCCTCTTAACGATTTTGTTCTCATTTTTTTTTATAGCGCGTTAGAAGGGGAATCATGAATTTTGTATTTTTGTTATCGATGGTGACTTTGTTGTCGGTAGTGACACTTTTTATTCTTGTAGACTTGTGTATACTTGTTTTAAATCATTGGAGATTAAATATTGTGGGTAGTGAAGAAGTCTAAATATGTTTTCCACTGTATTTCTCTTTTTCATCTAGGTATTCTGGACAAATAAGAGAATAGAATGACAAATAAATATCATCAATAACTATATTATCACGGATGAAGACCGAGAGTTTTAAATATAAAAATGTGGTGATTCGTAATATATGTAATAAATAGAAGATAAAAAAGAATTTGAATAAAGAAGAAAGTGAAAAACTATGCCAAGGGAGATAAAGTTAAAAGTTCACAAAGTTGGAGGCACAGTTTCCAATAGTTTGCGGACAATGCATTGTTAAAACATAACGGAATCCTGCCTTCAAATTTATTCTTATCGTTTTTTGTATTTCGTTTGCTGGTTAAATTCGGTGAAATATACAGTAAAGGAAAACGAGTTTCATGTTTTTTTTTGTCTTAGATTCATTTTTACCTCGGCAAAATGCAGACCAATGTCGTCAGTCAGTTATATTCCATGCATTACACACGTTTAAGCGATCATGTATCTTTCAATAAATGACTGACGAAGCAGATTTTTTCCGCAGTAAGTTGCCATTTCTTTCTGCAAGGCAATATCTTCATCCAAGACTATAAAATCCGGTCTGTCCTGCTATTTATCCATAAGTGGGGGAGAATAAAAAGATTTATACTTTTTTTCCAAGGATATTTCCCAAGTGAATGTAATGGATCTATCTGGAATTCGAAATTGGCTCTCCGATTTCTCAATCCGAGCCGCTATACATTACCTCCGATGAAATTACTCAGTAATATAATTTTCAAAAGGATCAAATTTATGAGGTTGAGTTAGGAGTTTCGTTTTTGGAAACCAATTATAATGAGAAATGTCTGACAAAAACTACTACACATAATTTGCAGTTTTGAGTGAATTTGAAGAACATTAACATAACTTTGTTTTTCAACAAATGACAGCAAAAGAAACAAAACAATTGAAAATAAAGCTAGTTTGTTATACCCGACGCGCATTATTCCCCAGAGCAAGCATAAACGGATTATTACGTTTTTATGAGGTAAATTTTCATTCCTCGAAAGATATTTCACTTCAAAACCTGATGAATTTTTAATAGCTTCCTAATGAGTGGCTACAAGACATTGGAAAAAATAGCGAATATAAAATCGAATAAAATGTAATTGTGAATTAGATTTTGAAGAATAAATTTGAGAAATAAAAGGGAAAATTATTTATGACCCCACCTAATATTTTTATAGACATATGAATTTAAGCGGAAATGTTGCACCATTTTACAATTGAAATGGCTAGATGTAATCGTAATTTCTATGTTAGCAGTTTACTCTATTATACTTATCGCTTGTGAAGAAGTTTTTTTCTAGCTTCCCGGTCAACTTTGATCTTCAAAGATTTATAATATCAATCATTAACTTCGGTTTCCTTAATTTTTGTTCTTTTATTCTAGGTGCTCTGAGGTATTAAAAAATATCTATGATTAGTCCTGATTTCATTGGAATAAAAATTGACTAAATCATTTTTGTTTGCGATAAACTTTAAATCAATAATTTTTGTATTAATAGGATGCCGAAGAATGATAGAATTTTGTTTATTTCGAGCCCATCTGTGAATTCGATGGCTAGTTCACCGTTATTTAATTTCTTCGTTAGTAGATGTTTATTGTAAGGATATAGCAGAAGAACGTCATCTATGAAGCAGCTGTAAGTGGAAATTTTAGGTATAAGATGTTTAAATCTGCCAGGAACAGACTAGCAAAACTACCACGTATTGGCCACCTCATTGCTAAACTGAATTTATTAAGTGAATCTTTTATTGAAAGATAAAAAAAAGATGGGTTATTTATTAGTTTGCACAATTGTATAATTTTCTGGACCGGTAGAAGAAGTTTTTCTTAGCAACTGTTGAGATTATTTCATAATATATTAAAGCATTTTGTGACGAGTATATTTGTGTATAATAATTTAACATTTAAGCTCGGCATAACCTTATTTCCCATGTCTATATTTCTTATTCTCTGGGTTAGGCCACCAGAGTTTTTTATGTGTATTGGTTTGATGATGCCTAGAAACGGAATTAAGAGTTTTGCGATTGCTTTAGCTAGTTTGTGATAAAAGCTGTTGATGATAGCCAATATAAATCTGATGGGTATGCTGGGTTTATGTCTTTCCGGTATGCTGTATAATGTGATCTTTTAAAGTGGTATTCTGTTAGTTTTTCACAGGATGCGTTTTTAATAGTTTCCTGACTAATATTGATTTTTTTGTTTCTGTATTTACCGTCTGTTTGTTTGTTTTCTTGTCATCATACAAAAAAGATTCTAATGTTTCCTATGTAGTTGTTGGTGTCCTTGTCGGATGGGGTTATAATTATGCGTTTATTTTTAGACACTTTTTTGTGCAGGTAGGTAGTGTTGTTTCCTCAGTGTTAGTAAGGGTAGCAGCAACGATACTCTGCGTTATGGATTTTTCAAAGTCGTTATGATCAAATCTATGGTTTTTGGTTAAGGTGTTTTGGGTGTCTTCTTTTCTTAATCTAGTCACAAATTTTAAGCCGAATCATAAATTGATAGAGGATAGATAGCACTAGGAATATTTTGAACAATATTCGGGTTATCGATCTTTTCCCATCTACTGTGGGTTTTAAGGTTACGTAACTTGTGCCTTAGGTGATTTATTTGTTTTTGTATAAAATGTTTTGTCTTAAGCATTCAGCTTTGGAGTTGGATAGGATGTTTTCCTTATGTTGCGTTTTGCCGATCGATATAGCCTTGTTGCTTGTGAGCTTTTCGTGGTGTTTAACTTCTGCGCATGTAAGAAGGTAGACAAGTATGTATTTGGGAATTATATCTGTTCTGGCTTTGAGTATTTTATAAGTGCTTTAGGAGATGACCTCAGCAATGCAGCTGACTAGAAAGTATCTTCTGATTCTTAGAAATTTTTGCATAGAGCTAAATGTTGATGCCTTGTTATGTAGGTTCCATTTTCGGACAAGATGAATTGGGAATATGGATCAAATATGGATAAGAATTGGTCAGAATTTTAGGATAAGGAAAAAATGTGAAACGGTTATAAATTTAATATATTTCGTTTTTATTTCTGCTTCATCGTACATTAAATTTGGAGTAGAAATTTCTTTTACTTTTTGTGTAGGTCGATTTTCATGATTTTACCTCAGAGCCATTGAAATATGCAGTCCAGAATATCTAGATGAAGAAGATATTGTTGATTAAATTTAGATGAGATTAATATGTCTTTTATACAGTGAGAAAGAAAATACTTAGAATTCTTCACTAGCCATTCATTTCCTTCTCAGTGCTATAAAATGAATATGAAAAGTCCACGAATACAAAACAAAGTCCACAAAAACAAAAACACAAACTCCACAGTCCTACCCACTAACACTCTATCTACAAAACTTAGAACATTATCAGCACCTCCAGGATGATCACAGATCTAGTAATCATTAAACATAGAAACAAAACCTAATGAGGTGCCGGATTTTACATATATATAGATGTATGAATATATAGTTATAATTAGGGACACATGCAAATGTATGTATAAAATATAAAATAAACTGAGGGTCCAATATATCTTAGAAATAATATATCATTACATTATTATTAATACAATATCAGAATTCGTTACTCAGAGCTTCATGAAATAATGATCAGTCGGATATAATATATTTTTATTTTATCCATCTGATGATTATTATTGCATGAAATTCTGAGTATCGGATTTTGATATTATTAGATATACACACACACATATATATATATATATATATATATATATATATATATATATATATATATATATATATATGTGTGTGTGTGTGTGTGTGTGTGTGTGTGTGTGTGTGTGTGTGTGCGCGCAAAAAGGAAGAGGTTATAGTTGTTCCAACGGGAGAAAAGACTTTATATTGAAAAGAAGAGAGAAACCGCAAACGTTTTTGGATGTAATGTGGATTTTTTTAAAAAAATGTGCTATGCTTTATTTTCCACAATTTTGAAACACATGGTTTGTGTCTCGCGACCTTATTCAGGCAAAGAGTTGATATTTCCATATAATATTAAAATGAATTAATTTTCCTTAAGTTTTTCGATGTTGTATATTCTTGATATTAAACATTCTCTTTTTTGTATAGTAGTGAACTGGCAGTGAGAAATTTCTGCTTAAAGTGTAAAAAAAATAATTAAGATTGGTCCGAGAAAGTGTGAGGAAAGATATCTGAATTCTTATCTTTTAATGTCCCCTGTGAGTTCTTAGATCTATTTCCATTTTTTGGCATTGTGTGTATTTGTCAACATGAGTATGCATACGTATATTCCTTCTCCATACATACATACTATTTTATTATAAGGAATTTGTATACACACATATACACACATGCATACATACACACAGATATATACATACATACGCATACACACACTTCCCAGGTTTTGTAGTGTTTGTGTGTGTGTGCTTGTGAATAGTCTATTATAGCCAATATGTGTATACATATTTGTGCTCTACAGATACCCACGTGTGAGTGTGTGCGCATGCATGCGAATAGTTCGGCCACTGTATTTGGCCATTATATGTGCATGTTGTGTGTTTTTGTGTGGGGGTTTATAATCTATTTAGCGCTGGTTTAAATTTGTTTATGAAGTTTTTTCTTGTATTTGTAGGTAAGAATAATTGTATGTTTGATATATTTGCATAAATTCACCCTGTGTGCATTTATAGATCTATTATGATACAAAGCGTTTTCTGTTGCTTTTGTGGAGGGAAACTATGTTGGTTATTTGTTGGCTGATACCTATATATGCCTTCTTGCATTTTGTGCATTTGAGTGCATAAATCACATTTTTGGAAAGGCAATTTAATTTTTTAGAATGAATTTCGTTTTAGGGTTTACAAAAGTGTAAGAGTTTCGTTCTATAATGATGTCACAAACCCTACATCTTTTGTTATATTTTGTGACTCCCTGTATTGTGTGTTGATTAAATTTAGATGAGATTAATGTCTTTCAGTTTTTTAGATTGGCTTCTGCTTTTAATTATTTTGGTTGTTTTTAGTATATTTCTCAGTTGGTCCTTGTCTAGACCTACTTGGCAATTCTTGCCAAGTAGGTCTAGATTTTTTGTAATTTCTGTAAATAGTTCTGAATTGTTATTGTATGTTGAGACATATGCTAGAGTTTGTTCGACGTTACGTTTCTTTCGATTTCGTGCTTGGTCTAAAGTAATTTTTTTGCGAGTTAAAAACCTTTGTTTATTAGTGTTATGGGATAGCCTCGTTTTCTTTTTAGAGTTTTATGTAGTTCTTCTAGGTGGGTTTTTCGGAGGTGTTTGGCAGTCACTATAATACAAACTGCTATATAATTGTTCTTATCCCCTAGTGTCTCTATAATTTCTGTTTTATAGTATGTTTTGGCCATGATCAATATAGCATTCCCTTTATATGCTTCTTTTATAATTATGTTATTATTTGCTCGGATGCTCTCTAAAGTTAATCTTTGTCTGTAGTTAAGATTGTTGAATCGTTTGGATTTTTCTTATAGGTTGAGGTTCCAGAGCTTTTTTTAAAAAGTATATTTAGCTTATTAGTATTATTATTTTTGTTTGGGAATAAATTGGATTTTTTAAAACATTTTTTACTAATGACTCATCTGTAATACTTTTTGTTATTATTAAATAATAATATTTCTTTTTGTCTGAATTTGCATCAAATTCGCTAAGGTCTTTTTTTTAGGTCTGTTATTGCTTTTTGGCAGAATTTTAGGCCTAATTTTAAATAGGTTGATTTCGTCCTTTGTAATTGTATATATAGATAGGTTTATTACTTTTGGTTTTGTGTCATCTAAATTGGTCTTCTTGTTCGGACTGTAGATTCTAAAAAATAAAGATTGTTTCTTTTCACATATTTCGGATTTTCTAACAGATAACCTCTTTCTGCACATTTCGGCTTTTCTAGCCAGTGTGAGTTTCTCTTGCTGAAATTGGGGTCGTTTTTTCTCGATGACCCTATGTAGTGTGTTTGTTTTTGTTATAAGGGGTGTTCAAGATGTTTCTAGATTTGTTGCATCTGTATGGATTGTATGTGGATTGTGTGTAGAATTTTTCGGGGAAATTTTATTGTATTCCTTAATATGAGTAGTATTTGTTAGGTTTGATTTGTTAGGCTATGTGGTATCTGTAAGTGTTTGTCAATGTACGTGCATTCTGACCTTTGGTTGTGTTATGGTGTGGTGGTCAGTTGTACATGTTTATGTGTTCGCTGTTAAGTATATTTTCATTACTGTTTTTGTTGTGTGGGTGTGTTTGTGTGAGTATGTATTAGGGTTCTTACTTTGTGGATGTGTTTGCGTATGGTAGAATGTATTAGGGTGCTTACCTTGTGGGTGTGTCTGTGTGTAGTAGTATGCATTCGGATCATAACGCTATTGTGTAGTTTTCTCTCTATTTGCTTATGTTTGTATGTAATTGTTTTGTGCTGCGTACGGTGTTTTATTGTGAGTTTGGATCGTTTTTTTTTTGTTCTATCTCATTATCCAATTTTTCTTTTCTTGGTAATGTTTTCAAACAGGTTATTTTTCTTTGCGATTTTTTCTCCTCTTCTTTGCATTTTGAATCTTATAACGCTGACAGAAATTGGTGAGTTTCTTTGGGACATAGTTCCTTGATTTCTGTTAACAATTTATTATCAATCTCTGTGTATCTTCTCGTAAAGCGTATTGTTTTGTCTTCTTATATTTCAATTTGGGCTTGCATTTTTGCTGTGTTTTGTTTATTTGTTTTTGGTTTTCCGTGTCTTATGGATTAACTTTTTCGAGAAAGAAATATTTCCTCCATTTTTATGAAGGTTTTGTATATTTTAATGGTTTTTTTATAGCATTGAAAAATGCTAGTTTTCTTTGATTAAGTTGGTTGTTACATTTCCAGATAATCTGTCTCTTCGTTTTGTACGCTTTCTCTTAGATGTATTATTTTTTGATATTTTCTAGATATCCGCACTGTGTTTTGAAATATCCCATAAATATTTCTGTGTTGCAGTTGTGCTCACTGGTTTGTTGTGATGTGATTTGTAAAAGCATAGTGACCATTTTCTTTTGTTCAATTTCTGTATTTCTTCCTCCAGAAGTTCCTGTTTTCTGTTGGTAATTTTGTATAACTCAAGGAGTTCTTCAACAGTTTTCTTTTCTGTTCGCGGCATTCTTTCGTTGTAGTTATATAAAGACAGTATGTATGTATAGAGAGCAAATATGCGCATACTAATATATATATATATATATATATATATATATATATATATACTGGCAAAAACAAGACTGCTCACAAGCACACACACGAACCCCTACACAACATAGGAAGTCTGTGTATGTGTGTATATGTGTATATATATATATATATATATATATATATATATATATATATATATATATGTGTGTGTGTGTGTGTATGTATGTATGTGTATATATGTGGGTATGCTAATTCCTTATAATGAGACATTATGCATGTATGGAGAGGGAATATACATATACATACTCATGCTGACAAAAACAGACAATACAAAAGAAATGAAATAGATCTAAGAACACACAGGGTTCATTAAAAGATAAGAATACAGATATGTTTCCTGACACTTTCTCGGACCAATCATAATTGTTTTATTACCTTTCAAGCAGAAGAAAAATCACACTGTCACTTCAAGAAAGAAATTTGTGTCACTACCCTGCAAAAAAGAGAATGCTTAACAGCGATAATGTTTAACATCGAAAAACATAAAGAAAATTAATTCATTTTAATAATATGTGAAAATATCCATCTTTGCCTGAATAAGGTCGCGAGGCCGGAAATACGTGCTGCAAAATTATGGAAAAGAAAGCAGAAATATATTTTAAAAACTCCACATTACAAGCAAAATCGTTATCGATTCCTGTCTTCTCTTTTTATATATATATATATATATATATATATATATATATATGTGTATATATATATATATATATATATATATATATATATATATATATACTTTGTGTTGTTCACAAATTTGAATGACTATTCAACCATCTGATTAATATTCATGAACTGTCTCAAATTCAAAAGCCTTGAAAAAGCAGTGACGTCCTTGCTCCTGTTTATAAACACGTGCAGCAAAAATAAATTCTAGATTCTCTTTGATAATGTTCGTCAGTAAATGAAACGCGTCAGCTAAGAATAGTTAAAAAGTTTTCTCGTTTGTCTTTTTATCCATTCTGTTACTTTATCGATACAGTCTATCTGAAAATAATTTACACACATATATATATATATATATATATATATATATATATATATATATATATATATATAATACATAAAAATTAATGTTTAAAGTTCAATGAATCAGACCAGTATTACAAAATGTTCAATACCTATCAACCTGGTTATTATAGTTGTTTAAGCACCGACGGCACAAAGCAAGGAAGAGGAGATCGAATCATTATACACCATGCTGGACAGTGCCAAGGTCCTATGCAAATAACAGGAATCATCCTTATCATGGGAAACCGAAATGCAAAATAGGCAGGGCAAATGTAGAGTATATAGTAGGAAAATTCGGACTAGGAACTCGCAACGAACGAGAGAAAAATAAATCTAATGTTGCACAGTCAATGGTCAGGTAATAGTCAACACATGGTTCCAAGATTATCCGAGTCGACTAGCGACATAGAGGAGTCCAGAAGAAACTAAAAAACAAATTGATTATATAGCCATCAACAAAAGATTCAAAAATGCAATGATTCACTACTGAAGCGATCATCGCCCTCTTATATGTAAAATACGAGTGAAACTGCGGAAATTGAAGGAGCCTAATGCTGCACCCAAACTGCAATACAACAGACTCCTGAGCGATCCTAACCTAAAAGAAATATGTATGGACAGAGAAGATACGAGGCACACAATGGAAACTCAAAATGAGACGCACTAAGAGACGCTTTAGTGACATCAGCACACGATATCATCCCACAGGAGACAGGACGAAGAAGGAAAAACGACTGGATGACTGATGAGATTCTAGACATGATGGAAAGGAGACAGAAAACCCTTCCAAGATACGGAATGGAGTAAAGAAAATTACACAATGAAATAAGGACCAAATGCAGGCAATCTAAAGAAGAATGGCTAAACGAAAAATGTGCAGAAATAGAAAGACTGAGTACTACCAACAAAAGAGACATGCACAACAGGACAACAGACTGCCTAAAATCAAAGGATGGAAAAGACATATTAGAAAAGGAAAAATTCTGCAAAGCGAGTATAGTGGAGAACTCTTCGAAAGGAAACAACCATCGATACGCAGTACCGACAAACCTGGAATTCTGAAAACCGAAGTAAAAGCCGCTTTGGCCAAATTGAGCTGAAACAAAGTAACTGGGCCAGACGGAATTTTAACGGAAATGCTGACAGCCTTAGATGATTTTGGCATAGACAAGATCACCGAAATAACAAATGAAATCTTCAACAACGGGAATACACCGGAAGACCTCAGCACATCTATCTTCATTGCTATGCCTAAGAAACCAGGCGCAAACGAATGAGAACTCCACCGACAAAACTCATCATCCGAATTCTGTTGAAGAGAGCGTAGCAGAATCTGGCCTGAGATAGGACAAGAACAGCGGGTTCGTTAAAAACACCGAAACAAGGAACGCGATATTCATGCTCAGAATGTTATCAGAAAGAGCGATACAAATGCAGAAGGACGTGTACCTATGTTTCATAGACTACATATAGGCCTTCGACAAAGTAGGCCACAAGGATCTGTTGGAATTGCTCAGCAACCTTGATATATTCGGGAAAGACATCAAAATAATCAAGAATCCATACAGGCAGCAAACAGCAAGCATGGACTAAGCATAAACTACAAGAAGACAGAATGTATGGTCATCAGTAAAAGGAAGAGCCAGAATTGTGATTTGCAGGGTGGAAAGACTAGAATCAAGCAGAGGCGGAAGTGTAAATATCTGGGAAGTGTCTTGACAGAGTAAGGTTAGTGCGACACTGAGATCTGGAGACGTATTTGGATGGCCAAGGGCACATTCCGAAAGCTGTACAGAGTATTGCGAGACAAGAGGATTTCTTTGGTAACAAAGAAAAAAATAGTAAGCTGTTACGTTTTATTCTACGACTGAGAATGCTGGACGATTTCCTCAAAGATGAAGAAGTGACTCGAAGCGACGAAAATGTGGTTTAAAAAAAAATGCTAAGGATAACATGGACTGAGCGTGTGAGCAACGATACATTTTTAGCGAAGTTTAAAACAAGAAGGAGGCTTATACTTAACATCAGAAAGAGGCAGCTTAAGTTTCTGGGACACATAATGAGGAAGGAGGGCCTAGAGAATCTGATACTTACAGGCCGAATAGAGGGAAAGAGACACAATGCGTGACATACCTGTCGGGCTGAAGCAGGTGGATGGCAGAACTTGGTCTGGGGGAGGAAGCATAGGAAAGGATCTTGTTGAGAGCTACAAGGGATGGAGGGAGGTGGAGAGTCATGATCGCCTACCTCCTGAAAGGACATGGAGCATAAAAAGAAAAGAATATTTAAATAAATGTAACTTGTTATTACCCGCTATAATCTATCAATCTAATCCTTACCCTTTTGTTGATAAAGTTAAAATAAATATTAGCCCAAGCCCCAGGGAGCCATCTCCCAGCCAGTACCACTTGTCCGAGAGGGGTCTGGGTCATTGCTCCGTACCTGCGGCCTCCTCTAATAAGGAAGTGCTAAGATAGCTTGACCAATTTTTCCAAGGCATCTCAGTCATAATCAAAAGCCATTGTGGTGTCTATTTGGTAGTTAGAATGGGTTCTTGATAAATACTGCAATTATTGAAAGTACTTGAACAAGAATAACAAAATGATAACTTCGGGCCGTTCATAGCTTCGATCACAATACGGAAGACCTTATCCGAAAATTGGAAAGATACAATAAAAAAATGAAACAAACCTTTTTAATCAGACTACTTTGGATGAATACTCGCATATATATATATATATATATATATATATATATATATATATATATATATATATATATATATATGTGTGTGTGTGTGTGTGTGTGTGTGTTGCGTGTGTTTTGCGTGTTATGGATGTATGTGCTATATTTAGGCAGCGAGTATTCATCCAAAGTAGTCTGATTAAAAAGGTTTGTTTCACACGCTCGTAGCAAGCTTGTCTCGCTAGGAATAGTTACGACTGAATAGTGAGTTCGATCCTCATTGGGTGCCTCCTTCTTTCGGCCTTGTGCCACATCTAAGCTACGCTTAGAAAATCATTGGGGCACCTCGAAGCGGTGTAATGATTAGCAATCTTGTCTTGCTAGGACAATTACGACTGAATGGTGTGTTCGATTCTCACTGGGTGTCACATACTTTTGGTCTTGTGCTACATCTAAGCTACGCTTGGAATATATATATATATATATATATATATATATATATATATATATATATATATATATATATATAATAAAACTCTTAAAATGATGGGATGCATTCTTTTTCGTCCAACATTTCTTCAGAAAGGGTCGTTCAAATGAAAATAATGAAAACGGGGTAAACGGAAAATAGCTAGACAAATTGGTGTAAATAATCTCATAGTAAGTATAAAACAAAAATACTCACAACCTACCTATGAGACGCAGAGAACGAAGAAATGTACTGTCTGTCGATGAAGCTTTATGTAAACACCCTTCTAAAAGCCTTAAATGTTTAACTGTTTGAACATTTGCATCTTCGTCAACATATGCTGAACCGCAACCAAGGTTGTTAATCAAATGATGTTCAATGGCTGACTCACAAACTGAGTCATGCAATTTCTGTTACGAGCTCGATCCTGCCTTATAGAGCCAGGCACGTGTTGTCCAATCCTGGTCTTCAGAGGCAAGTTGGATCGCCCCACAAAGACAGCTTCACACCGACATTTAAAATGATAAATCACTTTAGGGAAAACCATCCTTAGCAAGAGATGGGAACAGCAGAATATTATAAAATACAACACGCAGCTTGACAGAAATAATGCGAGAAGACATACAGGTCGATATTCTGTGACCAAGTGTCTGAAAGCTTTAACCCAACCATAGTAGTTTTAGATAAAAATCATGTCTAAAATATATAGGGGCCTTAAAACGCTTAACATTACGTCCCAGCGTACGTTTAAGAACATTCTCCTGGTAACCGTTATGACGGGAAATATTACAAATGTTCGTCAATTCTTCCTGCATATTATTATATATATATATATATATATATATATATATATATATATATATATATATATATATTCGTTTAAACAAGATTCATCGACAATAACAAGCCCAGTATATTTTGATTGGCATTAATCGTTCTGACAGATTAAACGTATGACTTTAATTTATCTCATTCCTGATAAAAGCAGAAACCAACTACACGCACACACACACACGCACGCGCGTGCGCATGCGCTCGTTTGTGCTTTGGGTGAGTAGATAACTATAACAAAACTTATACAATCTTATTGAATAGAAAATCAGTATAATTCCCTCACAAAAAGCCAAAAAAATACTTATGTTCAAAAGGTTATTCAATAAAAGCGCCACACTAGTCAGTGTCTTTGTTGTCTAAGGCCATGATCACGGCCTGCTTTTTCATTTCCTCTGTCAGACTGAAATATGCCACGTTAATGCCCTCTATATGTCTGGAAAAAGAACAGGGAATGTTATAATTTGGCGCAGAACGCGTAAGATTATTTTAGGTCATCTTCCATTTATGACCCGCTATATGTGCATTATCAAACACATGGTGCATACTCTCTTCCACTCCATTATATATACAGAAATATATCTGAAGTTGAGTAGGTACGATACTACAAACGTATTGATTAAAATATTAAAGCACAAAAGAATAATTATTTACTTGTGAACACTATAGATAAAATGTCTATTTCGTTTTTGAAATTTACGATGATGGTATTGTAAGCTAGTTATAATTATTTTTTCTATTTTTTTCGAATAATTATAGTCCGAGCCAGACTTATTTAATTATTCTTTGTAAATGACTTGAAGCAGTCTGTCTTTCTCATTTTTACGCGTCTGCTGAATTCGTTTTTGATTACACTTTCAGATGCAGAACTACTTCGATGTCCATCTATCAACTCTGTCATTGCAAGTTGAGAATAAGCTATTTGACTATCCTTATTCTAATGATTATTTCATTATTCTACGTGCTCTTCACACAACTTAGTATTATAACTTATTAAGCCTTTATGCTTTCCATAATATTCCTTGGAAGTTTATTGCAGATATATGTCTCCCTTAAAGAGATTTCATTATTATGAACAGAATAATAGACGAGAAGATTCAATAATTTTCCATATATTTTACTGATTCATTTAGGTAGCTGTATAGAGTGGTACATAGAATTAGAATAGCAAAATTGGGATATTGATAAAACGTGTAATTTCTACTTAAAACTGAAGCTTGATTAAATATAATGAACAATGAAATTTGGAATAATTCGAAAAGTGATTCTTGGAACGATATATCCAACAGTGAAATTTGGAACAGTATATTGAACAGTGAAGAATGGAACCAGTGAAGCTTGGAACAATACACTGAACAGTGAAGCTTGGGCCAGATTATTGAATATTGATACTTGGAACCATATATCTAACAGTGAAGCTTGGAACAATATAGTGAACAGTGATGCTTGTTACCATATATTTAACAGTGGAGTTTTAGACACTATATTGAACAGTGAAGCTTGGACCAAACTATTGAACAATGAAGCATGGAACGGTATACTGAACTGTTATGGAACAATAGATTGAACTGTGAATGAACAGTGAATCTATGGAAATCACTAATATTTTCACCACTTGTATTTTTACTGATAACAAATTCCCATAGATCCCAATACATAGTTTATATATTAGATTCAGGGAAATTAATTTTGCCAGAATTATCAAACAATTAGGCATTTCATACGAAATGTTATTTCCTCATGTCTCTCTTTTGCCAAACACTGAATCATATTCTTAATGTCTGGCTTATTGTTGATTATAATCAACGAAGTCATAAAATTGGATAAATAATAAAACTTGCTAATTTTGCGATTGTTTTAAAAATCCAATAACATCTAAGCATTTTGTGTGAATAAATGTGACCAATTTTTATTAATGTCTCATAAATCAAGAAACATTAATGTAATTTTGTGCAGAGATAAAAAGAGCAAAATGCGTCAAGAATCAAACGCATTTTTAGCTACAACTTATCCTATTAATTTGAATTTGTTATCTCCACCCACACAGACACTGCTCATTCATCAGAATCTAATTTGTGAGTAAGATGAGTTTGAAGAACTTCAGTCAGCAGAAACAGGTATGGAGATCAAGAAATACATAACAATAAAAATACATAATCAACCTCCAATAGTGACTAGTTCCGTTAATGCTCTGAACACTATAATATCCGATAGAAATTTCGTACCCAATATTACTGTCCGTTAATTCTGGGAACGAGTAATAGGAAGGATTTTATGCGATGTGAACGTTCCAAGGTATTGTGGACATTCAACGCTAGTCCATGCTTAGTCCATGTAGCCGTGTCGAATATATATCTATTTTATATTTTATATTCTAGCTCTGCTAATAATTGAACTGCTACTAGAGTAAAACCAGTAAATAACTAATGCTTATCTATCTATCTATCTATCTATCTATCTATCTATCTATCTATCTATCTATCTATCTATCTTCACATAGACACACATACACACACACACACATATAGATATGATGGAAAAGACAAATATCAATAAATTTGGCTAATTGCAAAAAAGATCTTTCAAACATTTTTAAAGTACCGGCGTCTTTCATTCATGAGTATGTGTAGGCAACAACAACATAGCAAACCCAGTCAGATGAAGTCCTAACGGATGAAATGCATCACAGATCTTTTCCAGTTGTTTCATTCATCTTTTGTTTTAAAAAAGGGTTCTTGATATCGACACACACACACACACACACACACACACATATATATATATATATATATATATATATATATATATATATATATATATATATATATATACGTCCAGGAGGATTATTCTTTTGGGGACAAAAATTCAACCCTGACATCTTTATTTTTCAGTACTCATTTTATTTAAATATTCAGAAAACTTTCTTAAACCAATAATTAATATTGTGAACATTCTCTGACAAAACCGTTCATTACTTAAAATACCCACAAAAATATTCCATCAACCCCGTCTATTGGAAACTCGTGTTTATGTGAATCAGCACCAGGAATGAAAAATCCCGTATAATGTATTGTAAATAAACGCTATAATTCTAAGTAATAATTATTGTAATAGGCGTATTAACATAATTGAACCTCATTTTATAAAAAAAAAACTAAGTTAAATCTCAATCTACCCTATATGGTGGTAAGATGTTGACAGAATTTCAAACATACTTCCGACATGGATTTACCACATCAAGCACAGCTTAGTATTACTACTTCCACAAAATCCAACATACAGAATAAATACAGGAAAGCATATTAACAAAAAAAAGAAAACAACTTTTTAAAATGGACAAGGAATTGGCGGAAAGCGTTTGGAAATATAATCAATCCTGCGCTCTCTTAGTTCCCAAAAAGGAAAAGTTCAATAACTTTAGAAAAAAATGAATAATTCTTTCTAAGATTTTTCTTTTTAGTTTCATTTAATGAGACGTATATAAAAAAGGTTGCTACAAACACACACACACACACACACACACACACACACACACACACACACACATATATATATATATATATATATATATATATATATATTGTCATGTTTTTGTACTGATAACATCGTTACCCTTTCGTTTGACTTTGTTTTATTGACCAACTTATCTATTCTCTCTCTCTCTCTCTCTCTCTCTATATATATATATATATATATATATATATATATATATATATATATATATGTTTCATATTGGCATTCTTTTCAAAAAACTTATCGTATGAATCAAATAACAATGGATCTTCTTAAATAGGCAACTTCGAAATAGATACATTTAAGACTTTCTCATTGAAAAAAAGTGAGACGAGGCACATAAATTCAGTAAACTAAACATTTTAAATTGAGTACAGAATTTGATTTGTGTCTGATAAATCGGGAAAGATAATACTGCAAAATGGAATGTCAAGAAATTTATTGTCACAGGAAGGGAATTCAAAACACATGCGCATCAAAAGTTATTATTACTTTCTCTTTTTAAAATTGTTTTAACATTTTTAACATGTAAAATGCCTCATTAAATAACAAATTATCTTCATGGATCCATTTTTCAATAATCACTATATCATACTTGAAGAGTTTCAATTATTTCTTTTTAAAATAAAAAAGTAATTTAAAAGTATTAAATTGTATAAATGAAATACAGGAATAATACATCCAACTAAGTTTTTATCGCAGTTGGAAATATTTGGCTAAGCGTTCGAGAATTACGCAATTTAAAATGAAAACCTGGTAGATTTTATGATGCTGGCCTGGCATCCGTATACTTTCTGAGAGTTAGTTATCGAGTTCCTGTTTGCCTATATTGTGGGAAATTGGATGCAAATGGCTTTTTCGAAATAGGCACTTAAAGGGCTGCGGTTGAATGCTATTCAGCTTATGGCGATCCATTATACTTTCGTTCAAGCCACCACGAAACAGGTTTGATTGCCGCTATGCTGATTTAAAGATATATAGAGATAACTAATGAATGTTTTTGCTCCATCAACCAATTTCAATGTGCTCTATTAAGAACGCAGTATTTGAAATGAATGAACACCGGGGACACAGTTAATACTCACATAATTTCTCATGAACAAAGGATAATTTGTCAAAAAAAAAAAAAAAAATCTACCACAATATGCTCGCACCTATTTATATAATAAATTTATTTCCGGCATTATAGATATTGTAGATAAAAGCTATCATTCTAAAGAATGTTTATTGTAAAAGCCGTGTTACGAAAATTGAAGCGCTTTGTATAAAATAGTTTTAGCCAAGTCTCAGTCTTACCCTACAAAATGGTGGTTAGGTATTGAATAATTTTTGAACACACCTCCGACAGGGAATTACCAGGTCTTATAAAGCGCAGCTTAGAATTAGTACTACCACAAAAATCAAACATTGTGAATAAACAGAGGAAGTATACTAACAAAAACCTCTTGAAAATAGGTAATAAATTGGGGGAAAGTGTTAGGAAGAATAATAATTCCTGCACTCTGTAAGTTCCTAAAAATAGACAATTAAATGATTATTAGAAAAAACTGGATAAAGAATTGTAATATTTTTCTTGTCATTCAATCAGACATATATAAATGAAAGCTTGCTACCTGAATAGCAAAGTCAAACTACTGTTTTTATGAAATAAATCTACTTTATACTTTTTAATATAAACAGAACATTTACTTAAATATTTGTATGTATAAAATAACATATATACAGAAAATATATTAAAATAGTTGCCCATTTCATAATATATGTTGTCATTTGTTTACGTTAATATACGCTTTGAGTAGATATTTGCGTTCGGGAAAAACATGGGAAATTTGTTGTTTAAAACGAGTATTTTCACTTTGATAAACACGCTTCCTCTGTAGCTAAATACGATAGCACGGTGGGCTATATGACTGTTCGGTGTAGGATATCTATAAAAATAACGTATAAATAGAAAATATATTAAAATAATTGTCGTACTTAGTGCATTTCATTATATATATATATATATATATATATATATATATATATATATATATATATATATATATATATATATATATATATGAGTGTTTCTTGCATTTAGATAGAGATTCCGCAGTGAGTGTCAATTTTAGGATTTTATTGGCCTTCATTGATTTATGATTTTCTATTTTGCAACCATCATCTTTGCTAATCTAGGCGTAGTTTTCTTGCTTCAACCTGTCAACATTAAGAAAATTATTTTTTTTACAATTTAACAGAAGCCAGCCAAAAAGAAAAGTCATCATTTGCATTTCTTTGCAGTCCGTTGAACGCGTCTCGCTTTTTTTGACAGAGTAATGATAGGAAGAAATATTTTAGAAGAATATCAATTTTAGATGATACAAACCAGCCTAAAAGCCCAGAGTGTAATCCCAACCTGGATTACAATACCTCTGGAAATTGTATGCTTGGCTTTATACCAGATTATAGTGTATGAAATTGGCTAATGTAGAATATGCCCAATATAGAATAAAGCCTTTTTTCTATAGAATAATTATTTTGCCTATCAATGATACTCAGGGAAATTATGGATTATGCAGAGTCACACGCCCGCAGAGATTTCTTATTTGCATTCTACTACCGATTTTATTCCAATTCCATGTTTAGCATATTTTTGAATTTCATTGATTAGATTTCTGTTTAGTTTGTATCAGTTCTTTCCGAGAATGTTGCATACCAGAAGTAGTTCGTATCAGACTAACGTGATATATATATATATATATATATATATATATATATATATATATATATATATATATATATATATAATTATTTATTTAAAAATATGATTCCAAAACGCTACATAAGAAGTCTCATGTTTCAAAACAAGAGCCTAAAACTTCAATATAATTATTTAAATTAAATTGAGTTAAAATAAGCTCTGTTCCATCTTCAAGCGAATTTTTTTTTTTTTTTTGAATAACGTATATCTGAAATTTACGTGTTTTAAAAATTGAAATCAAAATTTCCATGGTAACAGCTAGGGCGAATTGTTTAAATTGGGTAGGCGAGTGTTGGGTTAGTAAACTTTATTTTTTTTATATATATATAAACTTAGTAATATATAGTTTCACATGTATGTACAAAGGACATGGGTCATTCAATGGCCTACATCCTCTAGCTTTTCGTCATAAATTCATTTTTCGGTAGGTGTTTTATTGGATACATTTGAGTGTCGGTATTACTTTTTGAGAGGTGTTTAGGTTAGAATACGTTTTATTTAACTACAATTTTAAAAGATGTTTAAGTTAGAATTCGTATTAACTACAATTTTAAATACAACTTTAAAATATTTTCACTGTTATTTTAATAGACTATTTTTTATGAAAAATCAAGTAAATGTAATAGGATTACTTACAGTATATAAGATTCATTTTTCATGTTAAATATAAGTATGTATATTACCTGATCGCACTTTTATAAATTTATTTTTATTTTTGAATATTATTTAAGGAAAATTTTTGACAATGACGGCATAAAATAGCTATTTCATTTCTCTGGTTCAGTAAATTTTTATTTTTTATAAACTTAGTAATATATAGTTTCTCATGTATGCACAAAGGGCATGGTTCATTTAATGATCAACATATTCTAGCTTTTCTTATTAACTTCCATTTTACTGTAGGTGTTTTATTTGATTCTTTTAGGTGCCAGAAGTATTTCGATAGAGATGTTTGATTTTTATATTTATTTATCCTAAATAAGGTTTGATGTTGGTTGAATCTTTTTTTGAACTCATGGCTAGTGCAACCTATATATATTTTTATGTTTTCCGGACTCTCAATCGAAGAGATATTGCATTGGTATACTATTGATTCAGTGCGACATTTATTTTGTAGATGGCAATTATGAGGGTTTCTACAGTTACATAATTTTTGTTTATTTTCATCAGTTTTTATTTTTATTCTTCCATTGTCTAATATTTTTTTTGATTTTGGTATAAGTGTTTGTTTAAGATATTAGCATTATGGTTCTTAATAATTTTTTCTAAGTTTTCCGTACAGCCGTAACTCAATTTTAGTGTGTTTTTATTGAAAATATTACTTAGTTTACTTCCACTAGGAAAGCGAGGAATTTATGTCTTAATTTGTTCTTTACCATTTGGTTGTATGGGGGCGTATACCAAATTATTTTTCTACATCTGTTTTATCTATGCTTTGCATTTTCATTTTTTATATAAGTTAGTTTTGGGTTTTTGTAGCCACTCTCTTTTAGAGCCTTATTATAGGAATTGATATGCTCATCGAACATCTTGTCATTTGCTGAATTTGTTCTAATTCGTTTACTGATAGATAACGGTATATGTTTAATTATAGATGGGGGTGATTCGATTTAGGGTGTATATATAATGGATTGGTGTTGGGTTTTTTATAAGGTGTGTATGTATTTTTATTTAGATCTAATGTTATATCTAGGAAGTTCACTTTTTTAAGTTTAGTGCTAACCGTAATTTTTAAGCCCATGCTTTTAAATTATTTATATAAAACCTTTCTAATTCTATCTATTTTAAAGTTAGTTGCGTTTCTAATAACCATAAGTCCATCGTCTCTGTACAAACCAATGCCATTTATATTCATATCACGGTGCGCTGTAAGGTTGTATAATATAAAAAGACCAATGAGATCAGAAGACTCAGCTGAGTCTAGTGATCCCATTGTGATGTCAAAGTGGTCATAAGAATTCTTAATCCATTGCTCACCTTTGTGTATAAGTACCGATTTTTTCGCATATAGAATAATGTTCTTTTCATCAATGAAATTATGACGAAAAGCTAGAGGATGTAGGCCATTGAATGACCCATGTCCTTTGAACATACATGTGAAACTATATATTACTAAGTTTATATATATAAAAAAATTAAAGTTTACTAAATCAGAGAAATGAATCAGCTATTTTTGCCGTAAGTGCCAAAAATTTTACTTAAATACTATTTAAATATAAAATTTAAAAAATCGTAATAGACATATACTTGATATGGAAAAATAATTTTATTTACAGTAGGTAATTCTAATACATTTACTTCTATTAAATGAAATATAGTCTATAAAAACTAAAAATGAAAATATTTTAAAGTTGTAATTTAAATTGTAGTTAATTAAAATGTATTCTAACCTAAACTTCTTTTAAATTGTAATTAAATGAATAAATAAAGTTTACTAAAAGAGAGAAATGAAGTAGCTTTTTTGCCGTAAGTACAAAAAAAAATTACTTAAATAATATTTAAATATAATTTTTTTTTAAAATCGTAATATACTTGATGTGATAATAATTCTACAAACTGTAAGGGATTCTCATTAAATTTAATTGTTCTTAAAAGAAATATAGTATGTTAAAAATTAAAAGTAAAAATATTTCAAATCGTAGTTAAATAAAAAGTATTCTAACCTAAACACCCCCCCAAAATTTTTAACTATACGAAGGGAAAAAAATGCCGTAAGAATTTTTGCCGTTAACAATGAAATTTTAAAAAAATCCAGACGACACGCTTTTAACGGATGTTAGATTTCATTGAAAAATACATCCCTACCCACTACCAAAACGTAGCAATAACTGATACATTAAAATATATACATAATGAACACCCAGACACCCCTTGTCTAGTAAACTAGATTCATTTGTAACCTTGGAAACATGAATTATGATTTTAGCTGTGTCTTTAAAACCCAGTAATTTTAAAAGTTACTCCAAAATTCGCTTGAGGATGAAATGGAACTAATGTCTTTAATTTAATTACAAAATTAAATTGGGGGCTTTTAACTTCCATTTTTGAAGAACTGTGTAACGGAAAAAACATATTTTAAATCAATTAATTTATAATATATATATATATATGTGTGTGTGTGCTGCTTGACGATTGCTTCTAGCGTGAAACAGTCTGTCAGTTCTGTGTGTGTTTCAATGTTCACTCTTATATTTATATTAACATACCGTCTATCTCTGATATTGATCACTTTATCCCATAAATATAGCAGACCTTAAAACTATATTTCTTCATATATATATATATATATATATATATATATATATATATATATATATATATATATATATATATATATATGCATGTTTCATTAAAAATGACAGACAAGGTACTACGGTTAAGATTTTTATTTAATTTTTCTTGTGTTAAAAAAGAGCTGTCTTTTCTGGACAAAGAGTGTGTAAAAACTGTTAAAATGTTTTATATTTCCGAGCGCTTTCAGCTATACCTTTAGCCATTATCAAAGATTATTCAAGGTTAACGTATGTACGGGTATCACTTGAGGTCGGGTGTAATTTTAAGGTCCAATTGTCTCTCAAGGCATGGTGCCTCTCCGAGGGGACATCCATTCATGGTGACTGATACCTTAGGATTTTGTAATCTTGAGCCGTCATATAACATTCTCGTTACGAAATACAGATGCTCATCCCAACAGTAAATATGTGTAACAGCAGACATATGGCGAGAGATTTTAGACTCGGCTATTTTATCCGTGGAGTTATGAAATTGGCTACCCCCAAGTGTACGCCATGGACTATTCTAAACTAGGCTAAGCTAAACCCGTTATATTCTGGCAGGGTTTTATTCTCGTCTCCTACGGCGGTAATAAAAAGAAAACAAAATGGATACCCATTCAAGAAAAAAATATTGCTAAAACATATCTGGAGTAGTTTGCATATTATTCCAGTTTTATTCTTCTGAATATATTTGATATCGTCTTATGTTACAAGTTAGTTGAGAAAAAAGAATTATATTTCCATGCGATTCGATGATAACAGAAATCTGAAGAAAAGAAATAATATAATGAAATACTGATTATAAGCGGATAAACATTGGGATAAAACGTATGCTTTAATCGGAAAATATTTACAGTATGAATATAATGGAAATAAATTAAATATGAACCCGATGTGCACAGATGATAAAATTATTTCATGAACCCCCCTTCTCCCCCCCAAAAAAAAAACATAAAGAGAACTTTGGCTGCTGAAAGGAAAATAAAAGAAAATTCAATACAGATTAAAAAGTTTTATATGAAAAGTAAATATACAGAATTCGGAAGTTATTGTCTGTAATTAATGGGCAGTGTACAGGCAATTCCTTTGAAGTTCGGAAAACACTGACACACACTTATGAAAACGAGCTCAAAGACAATATAATCATATATATATATATATATATATATATATATATATATATATATATATATATATATATATATATATATATATATATATATATATATATACGTGTGTGTGTCTGTGTGTATAAGAAAGTGGGTGTATGGGCATGCAAGGATGAATATATACAGTGAATCGGATGATAATTTTCTATGAAGATGCGACATATATATATATATATATATATATATATATATAATGTCGATATGTATATATTTATTATATAATATATAATGATATAATTTTGTCGTAATATAATTGCATACACAATAGCATTTATGCATGCACATATGTGTATAAAAGTTATCATGTACAGGAGAAAAGAAATACAAATTTTAGTAACTAAGAAACTATGTATATATTTAATACGATTTTTATAAATTTAAATATATGTACAAATGTATAATTTTTCATTTTTTTAATCATTTCACTACAAGCAAGGGGATATTGTGTCTAACACTTAAGAAGAGTGAAAGAGAATTAAAAGAATTTAAATAGACCCGGAAACTCGATCCCATACAAGCAACAAGTGATAAGCATCTACTCGTGTTAAACAAAGGTGGAGAAGTGTGAACCGGACGACAACCGAAACTAGCTAGGCCTATTGAGATGAAAAATATATGGAATAACATTGCAGGTGGAAACCTTAGAAGATTAACTTCAGAAGAAACCGAAAATTAAATACTAAACAGGAAACAAGGAATAAACACCTCTTTATTTACAGTATTTATATACAGGCTATTGGCTCCATCTTTGTTGGTGTTATCAAAAAGTTTCGACCGTTGTGCCCTCCAACTTTCCTTAGGTGTATATCTACCTGGGACAATGGCCTAATGGAAAAAAGTATCGAAAATTAAAGTTGGAAGTTTAAAGATATAGGGATTGTGAGTTCAATCCCTAGGTCGGGCAGTGCACTCAGTCGAAATGGGCGACCAGTAACTGAATAGTACTAAATAAAATAAGATCTAGATGATATCTCTAGACATGAGCAGTGGAACGAGAACAATCTACTCGCATAAATTAAATAAAGGGTTCTGTTGAGAATTTCCTCTAGACCCCAAATCTATGTACACCAGTGGGAGGTCAAAAACGGAGTGATAATAACAACAACGATGAAGACAATAGTCCGAATATAAAGAGTCTAAATGGTGTTAACTCCTTATCTCAATAATTCAGACATTTTTTTTTATTCCCGTTCAAAAGAATAAATAATAATAAAATAATCAAATAATTTGTTAGAATGCATAAGAACATGGCTTATTTTCCTTATATTTAATTTCGTCATAAACTTTTTGGTTAATCTCTTAATTTGGAAATATAATATAAATTTGAAAATATTCCCTCCAACTCTTCATAGAATGCTTTTTTAAAAAATATTTCAATAATTTAAGCAATTTATTACCATGCGATCTCTATGCTAATAGATGTGCCACCTCTTAACCTTGATTTCCATTAATCTATTTTTTTTTTTTTTCGGAGTCATCTTTGACACCTGGGCATAAAGAATGCTATTCTGTTTTGCGTTTTTCAAATACATATTACTTTTTTTTATAAACGTATCAGTATTCAGTGCCTAAAAAACTGCTGGAATTATGTTTTTATAATTCTTGGGAAAATATTGAAATTTAATAAACTCTAGTCACTTAAGTGCCATGCTTTCGACACATGACTTTTCCTAAGGATATTTGCGCGTAACTGAATGTATGGAAGGTGATTGGAATTAGAACTTGGTTGTCCGATTTATCTTTCCGTGGCGTTATCCATTAGACTACACTGCACATTCACTAATCTTGCCACATATACAATTAAAAAAAAACAATACATTTTGAAAATTAACAAAATATTTAACATTTTTGTCGAGATTTACAAACTCTGTATAGTAATGGATAGCGGCTTGGATTGATGAATTGGAGAGCCAAGCTCGAATTCCAGTTGAATATATTACATTCACGTACGTGCTAATACACTTGGGAAAGGTATTAATCCTATTCCCCCCCCCCCGGCCGCCAGCAATAGGAGAGTACCAGAACAGACTGGGTTCTATAGCCTTGAATGGCAACTGGTCAAATCGCTGAAAGAAGAGGCAATACACGCGTTTATATAAATATCCACCCTAGAAAAGACTAGGCCAAGCTGGTACATCAGAGACGAGAATGCAGCTTCCGCGTGTCGAATGACGAGATGAGTCCGCATAAAGGCACTAAAAACAAGTAAGTGACGAAGTATTAGAATGAAATAAAATTTTAAGTTAAATACGAAAGATTAGTCTCGTGTTCCTTTGATCAATAGTTGTTATAGATTTAATGGCACAAAGACTTCATTACATAGGTACTTAATTGGTTTTTGCAACAATTAATGTTTTTCCAAAATGTTTACTATAATAATTTGTTTAGCTTTTTAGGGATTTACAAAATAAAAAAAAAAAACTGTACATTTGTCTCCTGACTAAAAAAGAAAATAGAAATGAGAGATTAATGTTAAAAATACTGCCGAGAAAATCTGTTACGATCCATGTCCGTTTCCAAAAAGCCTCACACACTCCACATCATTTCGACAGATGCTTAACCCAGAAATGTTGAAAAAGCCTATTTCATAGATGAATTTCTGTGGCGTTTTATTTCTCATATTAAATTATTATTACTATTTCCCGTAAGCTAAGACGATTTTTTCCTGAAATGTGCCCTCGAATATCACCCTTAGTTTTAGCATTGTCAAATTGTAAAGAGGATTTTGCCAATCCTCACGAATCCCTGTCACGAGACACCATTCATATAAGACATATAATATAAGGCAAACATCCGACATATAAGCCAATCAATATTCATAAGTAATAAATACCTTTAATATTATACAATTTATACATTTTTGCTTTGAGTAATGATGAACATAACCGCCTCTATGTTCGAACGTATTGTATTTTTGTATTTCAAGTTTTACTAAATTATAAATTTACTGGAATAATACAATTTGCTCGTTGATTATAGATTCATACAGTAATAGCGGACTGTGGTGGTGATGAATCAAAAAACAACACAACGTTTAAAAAACAGGTGGGAGTTGTATTGAGGCACCTTGTGTTTTTTGGTGGCAAGTATGAATTGTTTTTATGTGAATATATATAACCCCTGGTGGCATCCTACGGATTCGCACCAGTTTACGTGAACAGATTCATAAAATTATCGAAACTTTGCAAACCGGTTGTTGAATTATCCGAAACTAATCTTATATAATAATAGTCGATGGTCTGGGTAAACGTTAATTACGTTCGCGAGCACGCGCTTAGTGGAACTCTCGCCCTCTTATATGTGAAGTAAGAGTGAAACTGCAGAAATTGAAAAAGCTCAATGTGACAAACAAACTGCAATACAATAAACTACTGTACGATCGTAACATAAAAGAAAATGCATGGACAATGGGAAAAAAGGTACGAGGTACACAATAAAAATTCAAAATGGGACGCACTAAGAGACGCTGTAGTGACATCAGCAAACGATATCATTCCAGAGGATACAGGATGAAGAAGAAAAAAAAACAAATGCATGACTGTTGAGATTATCGACATGATGGAAAGGAAACATAAAGATACCGATTTGAATACAGAAAATTACACGATGAAATAAGGTTCAAATGCAGGCAATCTAAAGAAACGAAAAATGTGCAGAAATAGAAAGATTGAGTACTACCAACAAAAGAGACATGCACAAACAAATAAGACAACTAACAGGACAGAAGACATGCTCGTCAACAGGCTGCCTAAAATCAAAGGTTGGAACACACACATTAGAGAAGGTAAAAAAAATCTGCAACGCTGGAGAACGCAAAGGGATTAACCAGCAACACACAGAACTACCGACGAATCTGGAATCCTGAAAGCCAAAGTAAAAACCGTACTGGCCAAATTGAACAGAAACAAGGCAGCTGGGCCAGACGGAGTTGTAACGGAAATGCTGACAGCCTTAGATAAATTTCACATAGACAAGATCACCGAAATAAGAAATGAAATCTACAACAACGGGGATATACCGGATGAGCTTAGAAGATCTATCTTCATGGCTATGCCTAAGAAACCAGGTGCAAACGAATGCCAACTCCACCTAACACTAAGTTTAATGAGCCACATCACAAAACTCATCATCCGTATTCTGATGAATAGAGCGCGCAGCAGAATCAGGACAAGAACAGTTCGGGTTCGTTAAAAACACCGGAAGAATGAACGCGATATTCATGCTCAGAATGTTATTAGAAAGAGCGATACGAATGCAAAAGGACGTGCACATAGACTATATGCAAAGACCTTCGACAAAGTACGCTACAAGGATCTGATGGAACTGCTCAGCAACCTTGATATATTCGGGAAAACTATCAGAATAATCAAGAATCCCTACTGGCAGCAAACAGCAAGCATGCGCACAGAGAACGAGTTCATTGAATATACAAAAATATAAAGGGGCGTAAGACAAGGATGGGTTTTAGACCTGACCTTTTCACCCTATACACCGAGGCAATTCTAAGAAAATTGAAAACCCTACCGGGATTTATCATTGGCGGCTACAATCTTAACAGCATAAGATAGACAGATGACACAGTACTGATTGCAGACACAGAAAAGTAATTACAAAATCTCCTAGAGAAGCCAGCGACAGAGAGTGAGAAGAGAGGACTAAGCATAAACTACATGAAGACAGAATGCATGGTCATCAGTAAGAGGATGGGCCCGAAATGCAATTTGCAGGTCGGGAAAACTTGAATCAAGCAGAGGCGGAAGTTTATATATCTGGGAAGCGTCTCCACAGAGGACAGCAAATGCGACACTGAGATCCGTAGACATATTGGGAAAGCCAAGGACGCATTCTAAAAGCTAGGCAGAGTATTGTAAGACAGGGGAGTTTCTTTGATAACAAAGAAAAGTATACTGAACTGTTACGTGATATCTGTCATTCTTTAAGACAGCAAATATTGGACGATTTCCTCAAAGATGAAGAACTGACTCGGGGCGACCGAGATATGGGTGTCAGAAAGATACTGGAGATATCATTGACGGAGCGTGTGAGCAAAGATGAGTTCTTAGGGAGGTTGCAAACAAGGAAGAGTCATATACTTAACATCAGAAAAAGGCAGCTGAAATTCTTGGGGCATATAATGAGGAAGGAGGCCCTGGAGAATCTGATACTCACGGGTCGAATAGGGGGAAAGACAGACAAGGGAAAACAACGCGTGACATCCCGGGAAGGCTTAAGCAAGTGGATGACAGAACGTGATCTGGGGGAGGAAGGAACTTGTTGAGAGGAATGACGGATATAGGAATGTGTAGAGCCATGATCGTCTACGTCCTGAAAGAACATGGCCCATAAAAAGAAAAGAATGGACACCTACCACAACAATAAGCAGCCGTCAGCGGGGGAGTAAAAAGTAAAGAGAGACAGTTACATAACGGTAACTGTGTTGCAAAATAGGCGAAGGTTCTTTGAGACAGTTCGAATGTGATTTAGAAGCCATAACACAGCTGATGGCACTAGAGTCAAAAAGAATTATATTTCTGAAGAGAAATATGATAAGAACAGAATTTCAATCTGGAAATATCTTAATAAATAAATGTTTTCTATTAAATTATCAAAGTGATTTGTCTCCATTTAAAAACAATAAGCAGAATAGATTGCTTACCTGTCTTTATATAACCGGTTCCTGGAAATTTGGGATGCTCTTGTTGTGCTAAACATTTAGAACTTAATTAATAATAAACAAACATATTTAATTATCGGCCTAAAATATATCATGTGACAGAAATTAAAAATGACACCGTAGTTTCGGTGAACTGGGCTTTACTATTTTATTTTGTTTAAATATATATATATATATATATATATATATATATATATATATATATATATATATATATATATATAGCTAATTATAGCATGCATCTTACCACTTGACGCGTCTTGGCATACAGGATATACGTTTTTCTCGCCCTCTATAATGACACAAAAGTAATTTCAAGAATAAATAATATGGTGTTTATTTGGTGATACATAGCGTTATAACTTAGTAATTTATGAAACACGATGCTATTAATTTTGAAGGTTTGTTTATATATATATATATATATATATATATATATATATATATATTTATGTGGTATTCGTAAACGTCCATCATTTATTGTGTTCAACTATTTCACATTTACTTTCATTATACTAACACTTCATTCACTAGAAATGTTCAATTTAAACAAAGATAATTTATTACCTTCAAATTAACTTAGAAATATCAAAATGTACAATTATAATGGAGTTTTAGCCAGCATTGGACATTTCTCGAAAGCTTCCCACCAAATCCAAGGTTATGAGGTCACTCTCTTGTTTAGATGCAATTAGCCTTCCGCCACTCAATCACTTCAGATGAGCACGAATAGAGATTACACCGAGCGAACGATTTAACTTCCGCAAGAAATAAAGAGACAGGTTTCTTGCTCTTTGTGCAACACGGCTGCTTGAAAGTACACCCAATACACTCATCCTTAAGCAAATGGCGAACAGCGCAGTGATCGATTACATGTACCTATTTCAGCAAATTCCCTTACGTGCACTTTTGTAGCAAAGAGAAGTTGATGGCCTGTGAACAGAACAAATGAAATTATTCATCTGAACATTTCAGTCTATAAAGCGTTTTTTTTTTCCTACGCGGTGAAGGCACCATTTTTTGGTTGACTGATGATTCCGCTTGTCTAAATACAAATTTCCTCTCGCTTCATCGATGCATTCTTTCGACTATTTATCTTCTTGTTATATCAATTCTATCCTCCGTCATCGGAAGTATATTCTCTAGGTCAATATGTCTCTGATGAATTTACCATATTCGATTTTGTTTTCTAATATTTTCACATTCCTAGCAGAACTCTAGCTGGCTTCACGTTTGGCCACTGTATACGAAATAGTGACATTTACCATATCTTCAGTACTAAATACAAGCTGACTTCCGCAAGTCTTCCATTACTGACAAAAGAACTGCCAGCTAGAAGCTGCTAAGCAGTATTCTTTTACAAACCCCAAGTAATTCATGGATTTTCGTACAAAAAAAAAAAAAAAATTGCTTAACACACACACATGCAGAAAGACAGACAGACAGACAGACAGAGAAAGATATAACGAAACAGTATTGTGGTATAAAATCTAGACAGAGTTTAATTTTAATTCAAACATCAATGGCATAAATTAAAAAAGAAAAGATATCATAAGTTCAACAAAATGGGACATAGTTTTCGATTAGGTTTGATTTGGTTTATTTTGTTTTACGGCATATCAATCTCAATTGATTATTTAAAGCTCACAACATTTTTAGGATATGTTCATATGAATTGAATAATTCTTTGTAAGAAATCAGTTTGTAGATCAAGTTTCATTGCCGTATTATTGTAAAGGCTTTTTTGTCTAGAATCAAATGTATTCCTGGTAATATTTTTTTTCAAATATGTATTGCTGGTAATTTTACTGTAAAAATCTATTTTTATACGTTCATATAGTTTTGGGGTTTAACCATTTGCTAACAACTGGTAACCTAATAGGTTCTACCAATCCGGGTCAGGGTGGATCTGGAAAGGACAACAATTAAGATGTGGTTACATGCTCCACGTTACCTCCCGATTACATTTTCATTTAGGTTACGAACTTTACAAAAAATTATATTAAAGGAGGGATGGATAATTTTAATATCATGCCACTTGAGAATATAAGCGACTATGGCTCTACACATTTCTTTTTATAAGCATGGATTAACTAACATTATAGGAAATATATTGCTGAGCATTGTAATTACGAAGACAAGGTTATCGGTTTTCCTTTTAGACTGGATGCAATCTAAGCGACTATTTTAAGATATTTAAATTTGTTTCAGATTTATCAGCAACTGGCTTCTCCTTATGGGCTTATAATAAAAAAAATAACCTTCCCAATTTACCAGCATCAGCTGAAGCGAATAACAGGAGAATTAGATATTGGCATACAGATATCACCACTGATGGGTCTCTGCATTGCAAAGAAAGGCATTTTGAAAGTTGAAAATGAAGATTAATTTGATAATATAATTCGAACTGATTTTAGACATTCATGCAAGAATATGGGATAGGTATTAGCATAATACAGAGACTATACTAGCAGCAAATAGCTTGCATGTATCAAAATACTTGCCTATGGATAGAAAATGGATTCAGTAAATATATAAAAATAGAAAGGGGTGTAAGACAAGGATATCTCTTCTCAGTGAAATTATTCAACCATAACACTGAGGTGATTCTGAGATAATAAGAAGTCCTACCAGGATTCAATATTAAGGGCCACAATCTTAAGAATATAAGATATGTTGAAAACGCAATGTTGATAGAAAATGCAGAAAACGAACTACAAGAACTTTGACATGATGTAAATGAAGGGAAAAGAATAGAAAGGACTAAACATTAAGTGTACAAAGACAGAATGCATGGTTGTTAGCAAATGGAACAGCTAATATGCAAATTACCGATTATAGATACGAAACTCAATTAAGTACAATAAGTTAAAAATCAGGGAAATGTTTTTTGCAGAGAAACGAAAGTTTGATACTGATAGCCGAAGATGCACGGAGAAAGTGAAAGGTGCCTTCCAAAATCTAAGTAAAGTATGGAGAAACAGAAAAATTAAGTTAGAAAAAGTAGAGTTCTGAACTGCTGCTTAATATCAGTTCCCTTATATGGAAGTGAATGCTAAAAACATATCATCAGATATGAAGAAGAGGCTTGAAGCAACAGAAATGTGGTTCTACAGAAGGATGCTGAGGATAATATTGACAAAACATGTGAGCAACGATAAAAATTTAGATAACGCGAAACAAAATGTTCGCCTATACTTAACCTCAGGAAAAGAACGTTGAAATTTCTAGGGCACATGAAGAAAGATGGTTTGGAAAATGGGATACTCAGAGAACATATGGAAAGCAAGAAAGCATAAGCTATCTAGTGATCTTGAGTAAATGGATGGCGGGACAAGATTTAGGGGAGATAATAAAAAGACAAATATCATTAAGAGTTATAAAGAACAGGAAATTGTGGTAATTATGATCGCCAACTCTCTGAGGGGATATGGCACATAAAAGTAGAATATATAAATATGTATAAATCGGAATCCAGACTGTAACATTTACACAATACCCTTCTTGTGATTTTCATTTAATTTAGGTATGAATCCCTCTCTTCTGCAGTTATGGGCAGTCTAACACTTCATATTTGTGGTTAGGTGTCAGCCTCTTTATTCTCTCTCTCTCTCTCTCTCTCTCTCTCTCTCTATATATATATATATATATATATATATATATATATATATATATATATATATATATATATTTGAATAAAAACAGACCATTTTAAGTTTCCATGTAATAAATTATTTCACCACAGCCCTTTTAAAGGGCTTTGGATCATCAGACTTTACTTCCAAAGGTTGAAATGAAAAATGAAAAGAAATTTACATATTTTGACGGGCCGTATTAAGTATATGTAAATTAACGAAGTGAGGAATTGAGTGGGGGAGAGAAGACATGAGTGAGTTAGATGTATCATTTCAATTCTTTATCCTTAAGCTCACTTGGTGTGGGCCAGACATCGCTTAACGTATCCAGAGCCCTTTAAAAGCGCTGTGGTGAAATAATCTATTACATGGAACCTTAAAGTGGTCTGTTTGTATTCAAATTTATTTGCTCTGAATTTACATTGAGCTCTCTGGATATAATCCTCCTTGCGTCTACCCATACGGATTATCTAGTTTTGCATAAACTATATATATATATATATATATATATATATATATATATATATAATACAGTTTCACTTTTAACTTTTATAATTTGAGAAATCTTTGCAAAAAGAATTCTCAAAAGTTATGCTGCAGTAACCAAGTCGAAAGGAGTATATTTTGACGAGAGCAAGATTTAATCATAAAATGGTTTAAGCATGTATAATTGTTCTATCTTATTTAAAGTAGGAAACAACTACTTTTTGGGGCTAATTTAAAAATTTACCAAAGGTGGCCTCAAACGTTTCAACTGTAGAGCATATAGTGATAATATAAATTAAAATTTCATTGATTTATTTTCCGACTAGCAGTTTCTCTGAATCAAGTTCACTTAGCGGAGTAAGATAAATAAATCTATGGAATTTATAGACAGATATCACTTTTATTTTAAATATACAAATTAATGATATCATCTACATTATTTTAATTATTAATATTTTTATTAGTATATATTATTATTTCTGTTCCATTATTTTTCTTCCTATATTTATTTATATATTTAGTAATTTAAATTATTTGTTTCTTTCATTTCACCTAAGCATAATCATAATCGCAGTGGCAGCTGTAAATAAGCCTTATATCAGCAGCAAATTTCGAATATAAAAACACATGAATCTTAAAGTAACTCTCCCTTCGTCCGGGTTTCCTCTTTCGAACTGTGGGATAGGAACTTTCTACGCTGAACCAAAAAAGGCTGCGAATGCATAAAACTAAAACACACCAATACAGTAAGTTCTACTGTAACACACTCATGAATATTTCGTTATGCTTGTAATTTATATCTAGTAGAAGAAACTCTGGTTTTACATTTTATTTTTCTTAATTTTCTTTAAATTATTGTTATATCTGCATTGCAAATCAATTGGTCTGTTATTTTGTGCATAGTCTATTTACATCATCATTATTCCATGTGCTATAAAATGTTCCAGTAAGAAACCTTACAAATTTAATTATTGAAGTAATTAATCAGTAAAAATGCAATAGATGCCACTCGGATGCAAGATCTTCTTGATAGTGAAAGAAAGAGAAGGAACAATAACAGAACAGCATTAAATGCAACAGAACAGGACAATTGGCAATGCATTTAGAGTTGTAAGACAATAAAGAGTAGGCAAACAGGAAGCCATGAGAGAGTTCTACAAGTGAAAATTACAAAGGCAGGAACTACTGCCATAGAATTTATGGTAACAACTACAAGTTTCAACAGTGTGCTTATATATATATATATATATATATATATATATATATATATATATAATTATTTTTTATAAAAAAAATTATAACATAAGTATGTTATAAAATCACTACAAAAATAGCCATTTTGTTTCAACACACTCTGTGTCTTATCAAGTGATTATGTTGAAAATAAAATAAATGGTTTTAAAAGTTTCAGATTAATTAATGATCTTACACTAGGGGGAAACATTGTTACAAAAGCTAGAATAACCAATCAAAAACCAAGTATAGAAAGATTCAAAAGATTGACAACGAAATCATGTTATAATAGCTATTCAGATCTTTAAAATACGTGTAATATTAAAAACAATTTATACTAACAAATAATTATAAAATTATATGATAAAATTTAATATTAAAATTAAAAACTGGCAATTTTAAAATCCAAATTTAATCACTATTAAATTTAAAAACTACAAAATTATTGAGAAAAGAAAAAATATATATGTTTATTCAATTCATTTCTTCATTGAAATTACGTTCGACAAGACGCTACAATATATCCGGTCATTTGACAATACATGTATATATTTTTTTTTCTTTTCCCTTTCTTTTCCTTTTTTTATTTTAAAGTGTGTGAATAGGGTCTTAAACTCACGCGCAAAACAACGAAAACACAATCAGATTATAATACATAAGCACCCAGACATAATTAGATATACACACACACAAAAAGCGAGACATGAACATCTCTACAGCCCTTAATGAAAAAAGGAGACGTGGAAACCAACATTTATACACACACACAGTTAAATGTGAATACACTCTACATACATATAGACACCGATAGATACATACATACATCCACAGACAATGACATAGACAATCAGATACCACAACCAATAAATATTTCAGACTTAAAGTATCATTAAATAAATGCTAACCACTTATTAAATTATAACTTAAGGGAGCAAATATACAAAGGTAAAAATGGTTAAAAATAATATTATTTAATATATTAAAACGAAAATTCCCAAACCATAAATATCAATAAAAATATATATTAATCATATAAGTTGATAATAGTTTCATTATATATTAGGCAAAGAAAAACAGGATAAATAAACCCACAGATACACACACATATATATATATATATATACGCGGCAGCAAACACAAATTAACACACATAAACATACACTCATACATACATATACATACAGAAATACATACAAATAAATATATAAACATAAACATATACGCACATATACATATCTATGATAACAAGTACACATGCACACACATATACATATAAACCTAAATACACACATATATACACAGATTTTTATGCACACATACTTACATATATAAAAATAGTCATGTTATACCAAAGTTTCCATACCCACACATACACACAAACAAACTCATACATAATAGGTGCCAACACACACATATATACATACACAAACATACATAAATATATATATACACATACATACATATCTACAAATAAACATATATATAAATATATCTATCTACAATAACAACTACCAATATATACATGCATACATAAAAATACAACAACACTCAACCAAATACATATATAAACGTACTAACATATAGATACATAAATATACATTCAAATACCAACACACAACAATATACATATAGCCTAACATACAAATATATAAACACATTCATACAAACAGAAATATACTTAAATATAAATATACATACACAATAAAATAGGACACATACAGATATATACATATATACACACACAGATATATATATATACACACATACATACACACACACATACATATATATACAAATATATCGTGACACAAAGCCGAAATTAGGGGGCACCCAGTAAGGAACGAACTCATTACTCAGTCGCAATTGATCTAGCGAACCATGCTTGCCAACCATTATACCGCCGTGATGTTATCATACATACACATATACATATTTATATATATATACACATACACACCCATACATACATATACACACATACACACATACATACATATATATATATATACACACACTCACATATATATATATATACATACATATATATATTTACACATATACATACATATATACATACATATACACACATATACATACAAATACACACACACATACACACATACATATATAGACACACACATACACATCAATAATTATTAACTTTTTCTCTTCTAATCTACCATACCTTCCCACATTATATATATATATATATATATATATATATATATATATAAATATATATACACGCACACCCATATATACACACACACACACATATATATATATATAAATATATATATATATTGAACAATAAAAAATATTAAAAATTAAAATCTTCAGACACACTGGGTTGTAGATTAATATTCATTCGTTTTTTTATTATTATTTCATTTAGATTCCTCGACTAGTTTCAGCCAAGATGGCCATCATCAGGAGAAGAAATATTTCTGCTTGCTGGTAGCAGTAAACTACAGAAAGGAATGTTTTGATGGAGAAAATGAACTTTTGTCTGTAGTTTTCATTTGTTTCTTTTTATTTTTCTATCTTTTTAACATTCCTTGTGTTGGTCAAACAGTCTCTTTTAAGTTGTTATTTGAGATAAGAGCTGAATGGATCTATGCTTCTCTGAATTCCCGTGGTCATTTTGACAGTTTTTTTGGTCCTGGAGAGGGGATGTGCCTCTGTTTAGTGTTTGTGTGTGTGTTATTTGATTCTTAGGGAGTGAGTGAGTATGATATGTTTAAGCGTGTGTATTGCTGTGGGTGTGTGTTTTCATTTGGCTCATTAGGGTGTGAGTGTGTATGTATGTGTAAGTGTATATATATATATATATATATATATATATATATATATATATATATATATATATATATGTTTATTTTTAACTGAATGTGTGGTTATTTTTGTATGTGTCTGGAGTTACAGGAATATTTTTTCTCCAAAGAGTATTAGCACGTTGTGGCCATGTTCATATATAATATTGATTGTTGGGTTAACCTTTTTTTATTATCAGTGCTTACATTATTATTTATAATTTTTGTATGTTGATGAGGCTATTAAACATGTATTTTACTAGTATGTTGTGTGTAGAGTTGGTAGTTTTTCTTCTGTTTTTAAATGAAATATCTTCTTCATATATATATATATATATATATATATATATATATATATATATATATATATATATATATATATATATATATATATATATATATATATATGTATATATATATATATGCGCGTATGTGGAGGCGCACCTTAATTTCGTGTTTTTGATACCCCTGAGGTTATAAAAATAAATAACTCAGATGGTTCCTGTTGCGTGAACATACGCTTTATTGTTTGTGAAATGGAAGCGTATTTGCCCATTTCACAGATCGCTCCGCATTTCCGATTCAAAAGAAATAATTCACATAATAAACGTTTTAACAGAGGCTTGCAAAATCGCTCTCTCATCCGTAACTTAACTCTCTTTGTTAGCATCGGACATTATTCTATTTTAAATAAATCTCCTAAGTGAATATTTTGTCTATTTTATGATTTTGTGAATCGTTTTTGCCTCTGTGTATGTTGAATAATTGCTTCTTTTTTAAAGGCAGTAAAATAAACCTTGATAATTTCTGAGGTTATAAAAATAAATTCAGTTCTGGCTTAAGAATGAAATGAGACTGTTAAAAATAATTTAGAAATGATTATGTTTAGGTTAAAAAATCACCCTTCCATTTTTAATTCCACGTTTATGTATTTTATTTTTATTTTATTTATTTATTTATTTTTGTTTTATATTTATGGAATCTGAATTTATTTTTATAACAATTGATTTAGTGAGTTTCCGGAAATATAAATTCTTATGTTAATATTAAAATATTTGTACTGCAAATTGTTGCCATATCCACAACTCTCACTTTTCAGCCACGGCTAAATCTATATGTTTTCACGTTACTTTGGGTAATAAATTGTTTTCTTCGTTTCAATCCCTTTTCTCACAAAAACAATGTTGCCAACCTTTCGATGTACTACTCTTTACGTTCATGTCAGTTGTTCTACCTGTCCACACTTCACATCTAAGACATATCATATGCCATCTACGCTGAAGTAACTCATCCTCACCCCTTCATATTCTATTAGTAAAGAGAAGATTCCATCCAGCGTCTTTTCTACAACCGTTGGAATGTGAAATGAACGCCTGAGGGTTGCTTCCCCGCTTACGACAATCTTATCCTCTTCAAGTCGAAAGTCAATCGTTATCTATCCTGCATATACTCATAATATACACCCCTTGCTCACTCCCTGCACTCACCCACAACATATCAATTCAATAACCCTCTACTTTGAGTAGCACTTAAGACTTGTATTTAGTGAATAATGATGTAAAAAAAAAATTAAATCTGTGTATTTATATCAGAACTGATAGATCGGAGTTAGCAAAAATATAAGTAATTCCATTGTTAATATAAAAAAAATATATATATTTATACCCCAATTTGCTGTCACACTTGGAACAGTGCTGCCCACTCAAAACTTTACAGCCACGAGCGAGTTCAAAAGCGTTTACAAGCTTTTGTGGTTGATAAATTGGTTACTCTTCTTCAACCAATTTCCCACAGACAGAACGTTGCTAACTTCGTGCTCTACCGCTATTTTCTTTGTTAATATTTGTGCGTACGACATTTCTTGGCTCCACAGGTCCATGCGGTCGAATCATTTTCATTCCCTTCAAATGCAATTGGTAAGGAGGAAGTTTAATAATGGTCAGTATTAAGGTGTCGGTTTTGTATATGACATCTTTTGAATTTCAGACCAAACGCTTCATCCAGTCCACGGGGCTAAATTGATTTCTTTCTACTCTCTATTAGGGGATATTTCTAATAGAAATAGAGATAAAAACTACTAGACCTGAGAAACATGTTTTCGTAAGAATTTTGTTTAAGGGAAATGTTTTATAAATTTCAATCGAAAGCAGTATTCAGTACTCGGCCAATGAATGTCAAATGTTTTCTTGTGGGGAAACGAATATTATTATTGTGAACGTTACTATACTTTGCGGTTATAACAACTAAGATTAACATGTTGGTTTGAAGAGCAACGTATGTAATAATGATAATTCCTTAATTAACAAGTTCCGATAATTCTGTAGTAAGTTACTCATTTTCTGACTAGATTCTTTGGACTTATTTTTCTAAAATTTCTTGAGTAAATGAGATATCCGTTGAACTTATGGCATATATTGCACAAGGATTTCAACATTCTTCATCGAGAATTATATTTTAGTCCAGTTTATGGGTTAGAGTTATAAATTTATAATTAATACCAGATTTGTATTTAGGAATCCAAAATTAATTTTCGGTTCAGTTTTTATTATCAATTCCGGATTTAATTTTTTTTCTTATTAATGCGGATATTTATTTGCTTGGTTTGGTTATAAATAATATTTATTTGAATTTTCACAATTAATAACATGATCTTAATTTATTTTTGTTTTAATAATTCACGTTTATTTTAATTTTTATAATTAATATCGGATATTAAATTGTTAACTATCATATGATAAATATTAAGAATACCAATTAACAATTTCATGCATTATTAAAATCATTTTGTGCCGCTAAGAAGAAAGTTAATGATATCAAAGTGTTTTGTTTTGTATGCAGCATTGCAGAAAAATACTTAATGCATAAGTGGTTTGAATTATCATTTAACAATTGAACTGATTGTGCTCAATTATCAATAATACGGGATAATCTTTATCCGATTTAATGATTGCATGTCTGTAATACAAATATCTCAATTTTGTGGGAGTAGAGTCTTTCTAATTTTGATAAACTGCATTAACATTAATCTCTCCGCATATAAGAGCGAAGCTCATTTGGTTTCTAGGATGCAAAACAGGTTGAAAGTCAATTCCATGTTTAGAAATTGCATTTATTTTTCTTTTACTTGTTTTTTTGGAAAATTAATTGCAATTCTGTTTCTCGCTTTTATTTTGTGAGCTGAATAGCTTAAAACTTGAATAGGAACTGATTTTGTGTAAAAGAGATGCCGGTGTAATCTGAACATAGAGTTATAATTTATTGCTGTCACAAGAGTGATAAAAGAATCTTAAGCTGATTTCTACCTGGTGTTTATCCATCCAAAGCCATATACTATATACATACTGATTGAAAACTAACTCCCTAGTCTATGTTTGACTGGCCAGCCAGGAGTCCTGACTTCCCAACCTGTTATTTTTTCTAAGGGAGTGGGGTTAAAGGAGCAAGTCTACTGTACCAAATCAAAACTTTGGAAGAATTTGAAGACCGAATTCAAGAAGTTATGTCTTCCATACCACAATAGTTCATGGTGAAATCAGTTTACGCGATTCATGGACGGCTCGTAAAACTGGTAGCGAAATCTGATGCCCATATAGAATTTAAAAAAAAAACCCATGCTAAATGCTTTCCTCTCATATCGATTTCTTGTAACGATTATAGTTAATAAATAAATTATAAGGATTTTAAAATTGTGAGTTACTTTTTAGTCACCCTGTATATGAGATCTAAAATATTTTCACTGTGTATTATACGAAATTTCCCTGTAAGTGTTGGTTTGATCAACAGTAAAATCGATCACACGTGGCTGCATATTTATTAATAATCGGATAGCATGATATTTGCCATAATCTTCTGGATAGACGTAAATGCTAATGATTAAAATAACCTTTGAAGAAGCTGTTATGTCAGATTTTTAAAGGCAATGACTGATGGCATATTTCATTTTTTCTAGTATATTTATTCAAAAGTGTTTGATTAATTACGCCACAAAAGCCTGCTGGAACTGCTTAGTAACCCTGACATATTTGCGAAGGACATTAGAATAATCAAAAGTCTATACTGTTGGCAACCCGACTGCATTTGAATGGAACATGAGTTCAGTAGATATACAAAAATAAAAAGCGAGTGTAAGACAAGGGAATGTCTTCTCACAAACATCTTTAACCTATACAGTGAGGCGATTCTGAGATAATTAGAAAACGTATCAGGATTGGCGGCCACAGATGTTAAGAACATAAAATATACAGATGATACTATTGATAAAAGACTCGAAAACGAGGCTATAACAGCTGCTACAAAAGATATTGAAGGAAAGAGAGAAGAGAGGACTAATCATCAATTGCAAGAAGAGAGAATACATTATTATTAGAAAAAGAATGCGCCCAACATGCAAATTACATATCCGAGATACCAAAATGCAACAATTTAAATATCTGGTAGGTGTTTTAGCAGTGGACAGAAACTACTCCACTCAAATCAGCAAGTTCATTAAGATTGTGAATAATTCATTCGAAACCTAAGCAGAGAATTAAAAAATAGAAAAATTTCGTTAGAAACAAAGAAAACACGATTGATCTGTCATGCAATTTCAGTTCTCCTTTATGGCAGTGAATGCTGGACAATTCCATTACAGATAAATGAAAGACTTAAAACAACAGTAATATCGATCTTCATAAAGTTGCTGACGTTACCATATAAGGACAATTTTTTTACAGAAAATCGAAACGTAAAAGAAAACTTAGAATTAACATAAAAAAGATAAAGGCTTATATTTATAGAGAAAATAATAAAGAAAGCGGGTTTCAAAAACGTGATACTGACAGAGAAGGTTCTAGGCAAGAGGGACAGAGGAAAACAACGATGTAACCTATTTAGTGCATTTGAGTAAATGGATGGCGGAGATAAGAACCATACAGCTAAAAAGGTCAGGATAATGATCGTCTGCTTGTTGAAGAGACACGACAAACAGAAGAAGCACCTTCGAATCAATCAACAGATAACTTATGTGATAAAACTAAGATTAATTTCTCTTTAGTTTTTATGAACTTATAGAAATTTTACAAGCTAGTTTGAAGATTAATATATAAGAACATCGATTATACTCAGATAGCCGATCTGGTAGATCACTTCGGTTATATAATGATTTCCATCCTTAACGGCTGATTCGATGTGTTCGTGGACCAAGTTTACTCAATCTTTCAGTTAAATTGCGTATTTTATCATGAGAAACATATGTTACAAAATAAAGTATAACTGCATTTGAATTAAAGGAACAAGAGAATAAAGGCATTGCGTAAGAAGACGATATATATTCAGTAAACAAGAGTAAGTATTATAACAGACGACGGAGCATCTTTCACATAAAGCCGAAGACGTGTTGAAATATCCAATGATAACTTTCAAAAGCGAAGAAGAATATTGACAAATAGTAGTACTTCGTTAGAAACAAAAAAAAAGAGATCTGAACGGCTACGTAATACCAATCATCCTACTTGGTAGTAAATTCTGGGTAATTTCCTTACAAATAAAGAAGATGCATAACGCAACTGATATGTGTTTCTACAGAAGGAAGCTGAGAATACCACAGGCGGGATATGTTAGAAGAGAAACAATTAACAAAATGGACAATTGTACTTAGAATCAGAAAGGGTGAATTAAAATTTCTGGTACATATATGCCCTATAAATATTAGCTCTCTGTATTTTTGGGGAGAATTTAACGAGCACAATTCATATTGAAGGCAAGATGGTCAGGGGGAAAACCACGGATTAGCTGCCTAACGAGATTTTGTAAATTGATGGCAAAAAAAAAAAATATACCAGGATTGGTTGTAGAGGTAGAGATATGCTTAGAGCTACAAGGGACGAGAAGATGTGATCACCTAAATCCCCAAGGAATACCGCATAAAAAATACATTGAAAGAAGTTAAATCTGGGTTAGATGTATAACAAGGCTAAAAGAATGGAACATTCATTAAGAATCGCACCCAGTAAACAGCTGCAGTTGATCCACTGAGAAAAACTGTCTAACCATTACGCAACGCCGAATTCCAAAGACTTTGTTAGAAATAAACTGATATCAAGATGACAACGAATGAGATAGAATCGCCATTATTAAAAACTCAAAACAATTCTAAGCATTAATAACTATACTGTATATGACTAAGTAAAATAGTAAATGTCGCCTCTGGAGAAAATGATATTAGGTCATTACTCAGTAAATTACCTTACAAGTACAAAAATAAACATGAATGGGTAGGAGCAGTGATTCATTAAAATTTTTATAAAACTAATTTGAAGTGATTCCATTGTAAAAGTGTAGATTTCGGCCTGAAATCTAGGATGAGGAGTCATCCTAACATTATTTACATGCAGAATGTTGTCACCATCTGTGTTAGTGTACGGTCACATCACATTGAAACACTGATACCTGTACGTTTACCGAAGCTAAGCAACATCCAGCCTGGTCAGTACCTCGATGAGTGACTGCTTGTTAATACCAGGTACTGCTTGGATGTGCAGGTGGTATAATGGTTCGCAATTGTTAATCGGAGATCGAAGTTTCAATTTCCATTGGGTTCGTTATATAGACTTGGGAAAAGTATGAATCCATCCCCCCTAGCTATGAGTTAATTAGTAAGACCTTTATCACTAAAGAAAAAGAATTCAATCCATCAATTTGTAAAAAGAATTCAATCCATCAATGTAAACTAGGAAATGCTATTTTGTTAAATGAATATCGCTTTTACAGCAGACTATAAAATATAACTGAAATAAACTGAAAATAAAGTTCATTGAAAAACTGAAAGCAAACGCAATATGTGTAAAAATCACCTATTTTGAAATTGAGAGAATCTTGCAGAGCCTTTAAAGAGAGCTGGAATACATAAACATGCTGGAAATTATAAAAAATCTCCGTGATAACAGAATTACCAGGATAAGCAAGAATACTTTGGGGAGTATGGGAGTAGTGACCTGACTTATTATCATCTGATTTTTAAAGAAACCCCATCAGACACTGATGCAAATATTATGATTTGTAGTTTAAAATAAATAATTTTCATAATTAGGATGCTAAGGTGCGTATCTTTATGATAATACAGTCAGCAATTATTAATGTGCTTTATGAGACAAAAAAGAAATGTTTTCATTATATTATCTTTATATACATATAACATTATATATTCTATGTATAAATATTTAATATATATTTGTTTTCGTTCCATTATAAGTTACCACTGAATACATTTATTAGCGTCTGTAATGAAAGCTTTGAAAATAAACGAATGGAGAAAAAGTAAAAATAAGTTATGCTATCTTTATTGTTTGAAAGAAAATTAAAAATAATGATTATATTAAATGATCGTGTCTTAGTTCCGTCAAGGAATGGATTTTTTTTTAATAAAAAAAAATCCTTTTTCCTGTTATCGGTAATGATACAAATTAATAGTTTTACCAGAATCATAATCATCATCCCGCTGCCGCCGCTCATAATGTCGTTGTACAATACTAGAGATGGATTCTTATCTTAATTAGTAATTTATTGGTGTTGTTAACGTGTATATGACCTCTTTTGTTCAGCAATACAGATTTTTTTGTTAGATTTTCTACGTGTCGGTTAGTTGTCAAACTGTCAACAGTTGGGACTCTCTGCATTAGTGAGGGTACCCCTTAGAAAAGGTTCGAGTTTATTTTTAGGTTGGAGACAACCAAAGTGACTTGGGAGACATATCTCGATAATTGGAAATATTCTCAAACGTAGTTTGATTTAGCGGACTGGGTTACTCGGGATGCAGCTATTTTAACTGGACCATAGTTAAAAGCATTCAATTTAAAGTTAGTTAAAATTAATGGATATCATTATAGCAGATCATATTCAAATCGTGGAATTTATAAATACTAAATATCCCGGTGTATGGATCAGTTATAACAAAATTTTGTATAGAGCATAAGAAACTTGAACATAACTCGGTGGTATTAGCTGCAATTTTCCAAAATATCGTAACGTGCTACAGAATAAAAATATTAACATTTGCGCGGCATGTATTTAAATAGTCTCATCAAAGCTAGAATTTCTTGTGGAAGCCATATATGTCCTCCAAATCGTTCGGAAATATCTAAGCAGCCAGCTATTTGCAACCGTTTTCGTTTTAGGTCAATGATTAAAGATTGCTTCAAGTGAATGAATCCCCTCGGTCTTAAAGAAGATAATCATTCATCGGAGGTATAGAATCACAAAGAAACAAAAACGCATCACTTGAAAAGTTTCAACAGGAACAACAAGTAAATCGGATATAATATGCAATTAGAAGGGTAAATAATATTATAACTAAGATGTTGATTCTCCACACTATATCGCACTATATTAAGGAAACTTTCGTCAGGGGTTGAAACAACGATAGCTGTAATAGAACTGAGAAAACTATTTTCTTTTAAATGTTTTATTTACACATATAGAGTGTTTCCAGTATTATCATTACAATAATTCTGGCAATTTAAGGAAATTATAAACAAATTTGAAATAATTTAAATGGGAATAATCTAAGCAGAGATTCGTATCGAACCTTCAAACAACAACCATCAAAACTAAATGATCACACTGTGAATGATTAAATCAATTAGACAGGAAGCAGAGAGATAATGTCTCCCAGCAATTCGATACAGTGTAACCCACAAAATCATTCTTAACTTTATTCATATAAAAAATGATTGAATTTTTACAAAGTCAAATTCAAGATTCACAACAGCGATTGTACATACTTCATCTAAACAGTATTTAAGCAAGAACATATAAGCTTTAAAAAGGGCAAGCAATTTAAGAATATACGAAAATTTCTCTCAGGCAATAATTATTTAGATAGAGATATTTTATTATAGAATTATTTCTAAATTAGTAAAGTAAAAAAAAAAAAAAAAATTTAGAAAGATTTCCATATGCAAAATAGACATGATATCAATCGATAATGGATCCACAGAGATGAGAAGTAAAAAAAAATGATAAAAGCCAGATTACCAATCAAATCTTGCAAGCCAAAAATGTGCAGAAAAACACAATTATGTGTGGATTACTTCCAACTCCACAAAAATACCAGGTATCTCCATAATATCTTCCTGGTAACCAAAAATAAACAACAAATAGCAAACCAATTTCATAAATATATGAGAGGAAGCTCACTATAAAACTAGAAGTTAAATCCCAAATAAGTAAACATAAGAATAACAGAAATAAAAATAAATTTAATTCATGATAGTAGTGATTTTAAAAGAAAACAGTTATATGTAAAAATAAGATATGTTGCGGATTAAAACAGTTATTGCTCTTCTTTGTTTTATTCGTAATATAATATCTGATTCAGAATAAACGTTTTGTGTTCTAATATATTAATATAATAATGCCCAAAAATATATTACCCATACCTGATGGGTAAAGTGTTAATTTTATATCAATCTCCTTCAGAATTTAACTTAAAATATTATATACCTCTATTCATAGACAAAGAAGAGAGACGTATACTTTTTTGTATCAGTTCAAACTTGATCATAATGATTTTCAAATTACTACCATCATTAACAGAACATGGGGCCAGGGATTTACTTTTGATCGGAATGCACGGCGTTGATTTTTGAAGTTCCATTGGCAACTATTTTTAGAAAACAAACAATAGTTTAAAATTTATATATACCTTTTGCTCAAATATGATACATACACGACTGTTTGTACAGTATTTCGTCTAAACACGAAAGGAAAAGAACGAACAATAATGCAGACGAGAAGACGTAAATGCCATCCTGCGTATGACGATAAACTACTTCTGTCAACAAAGGCCTCTGATCGAGAGTTTTTGTGGAGAATGGAAACAACTCGTAAATGCTGTGGTCCCAGAGTCCAACCTGATATGGGGTGGTAGTATCTGTTAAGGTCCCAACTATGGGCAAAACTGGAGTCAAAACATTATTTAAGTACAGACGTATATTTTCAAAGTAAAAAAAAAAAAATACCAGAAACGCGCTTTTGTCAAAATATTTAAAAAAATATTACCAGTAATACAGTTTTCTAAGGAAAACATATATATTATCAGCTATACATTTTCATAAGGAAAAAAATTATCAGGAAGACATTTTTGAAGGAAAAAATATTATCAGAAAAAACAATTTAATAAAAAATTATTATCAGCAATACTTTTTTTTATAAGGAAAAAATATTACCAGAAAAAAAAAAGAAAAAAAAAAAAGAAAAATATTATCGAAATACATTTTTATATCGAAAAAAAAAATATACCAGAAAAACATTTTTATAAAGACAAAATATTTTCAGCAATACATTTTTATAAGTAAAACATATCAGTAAAAATATGTTATCAGTAAAACATTTTTATGTAGAAAAATATTATCAGCAATACTTTAAAAAAAGGGAAAAAATAAAAATATTACCAGCAATACATTTTCATACATTTTTGGAGTACATAAGCCTTTAAACAAATAAAGCAATGGAGTTGATATGCCGTTAAGCAAACAAATCAAATACACGGAAGTGATTGCGATGACGAACAGCGAAAAAATGCTTGATTCTTTGGCATTACCAGTCTATAAAATATTATCATGTCGAGAAAAAAATCAATAATAAAATAGATTCATAGAAACCGTATGCTGTGTTAGTCCCAATCAACCAACTAACTGGCCCCGTCTTCAAGCTTGCTATTCGAGCTTTTTCTATTCATAAAGAGAACGATAATTTGTTTTTTTTGTACATAAAATGCATGGTTATGAAACAATGGAGAAGATCTATAATGAACATTTACAACATTGATAACATCCTTTCAAGAAAACTTCAGATTAATAGAGCAGCAACTTTATCTTGTAGAAAAAAATAAAAACAACTGTTTCACAAGCCATACACATACTAACGTAACTAGTGATAATGACAACATTAGCCATTTCCTTTTAAGGAAATAGTCTGCACTCATTAACCAAGCAGTTAGTATTCCTGTCGGTTGAAATTTATGAAATCCTTCATGTAAAACAGTTTTTTTTAGGAAAATAGGTTTCTCAGGTCCAGTAGCGGTTATAGTTCTTTCCAGTATTTATGGGAGTTTCCTTCCCAACCTTTTATTTGAATTGGTGTGGAATTTCATAGTTTTGATTATGTCATTATTTTCTCTTGGATTTACATGTGATGTCTATTTTAGCTGTTGAAACTGTTGAAATTCCTCAAGTGATGAGATTTCTGCTATCTGGTACATTTATCTGCTTCTGATTCTGCCGTGTCTGTCCACAAGGGTCGAAGAGGCGTGGTCTTCACCAAAATCCACAGGCTTCACTCACTCAAAGCCACTTGATTTTGGAAATTAATTGTATACAGTTGACAGTTTATATATTTCTGAATTGGTTTGGCGCCATACATGGCATCCATATGAAAATGTCTCTTTGACGAGACTCGTGTTTTCAAATAACGTTAAATGTCTCCTATGCAACCTATATTACAAAACTACGACGAATCGATATTCAAATTTTAGTTACGTAATATAGAATGTATCTGAAATGCGACAACCAAACAGTCACCTGCAAAAATAAAATAATTATATTTGAACGAATAACAATCTAGACAAGAAACACATTGAGACATCCACTATTCAATTTGATGCACGACATTCACAGACAATCCTAATCAAATTAAGTTGAACAAACATCAACAAAAGAGAAATGTTCAAAGGCGTATTCAATCCGTATTTACGCAAGACAACATAACTTTTCTAAAGAAGTAACAATTCCAGGATATAAATAGACAAAGAAACTATTTTTACAAATAAAATTTCAAGAAAACAAAATGATGAATTTTCAAAGAAATAGGGTGTTATCAGTTAAGTGTTATATGGGAAATCATATCTATTCCTCCCCGCAGAAGAAAAAATGGTAAAAGTTTTTCATTTGATATTTAGTCAATATTTCTAGAAATATAAAACATTTCCTTATGCCCAGCAAAGAACAGATAAATCAGTGGTTAAGATATTGGCAAATGATTGTGTTTATACCTATGTACTTATCGATGTAAACTGCCTTTCCATATCTCTACTGCCCTCAATATGCCCCGCGAGGGTTACGTTTACCAAGCTCTCCTCATTATGTGTCAAAGTAATTTTAGCTCTTCCTTATTCTGAGAAGTGTTCTTTCAGACTTGTTGCTTACCCGCGCCGACCATGGAAACTTCAAAATCCCTGAAAATAGCTTATGAATTATTTTATAAATTGAATTTTTGACAACCACATACATTGGTCTTTTCAGCACAGTTTCCTCGTTAAAGTTAGCAATCATCTTATACAGAATTGCATAAAGCAAATGGAGTCATTATTCCCCAAACTAGTCGATGATACTGGCTAAAAGGCGGGAGAATTGAGGAGATATAGTCGTCATTTGTTATAACTGATATTTTCCTAGGATTGGTTAGACACTTTTTACCTTCAGTAATATTAACTGAGGTAAGAAAGTGTCTACTCAATCTACAAACCTCGTTGAATCAATGACATACGAAACACCTGGGCACGGTTTATATGTTTACTGTCTAGCCTGTGTTACACATTATGAACAAGTGTCAAATGATGATTGATTATTTACATTATTTACATGGGGAAAATTGTCTTCATCTTTGTTCGTGTTATAAAGCTTGGACCGTTGGTCTCTCCAGTCTTCACCAAGTGCATGTCGATCCAGGTAGCTTAGAGGAAATTCCAAATTATACTCTTTATTTAACATACGGGGATAGACCGTTCTAGTTCCACTGCCTATGTCTAGGGATATCTCGTGTAGTTCTTATTTTTGGCCTGCTCAGTTATTGCTCTGCCTTTTCCACTGAGTTCAAGTACACACTGCCCGACCCAGGGATTGAATTCACAATGACAATGTCACCGATTTCACGAAACAACGCTTTAAACCATGGGGCAATATAGCGGACTAAATTAATATCCTTCCGCGGCCCATGCCGAGTAGGGTTATTATCTCTCAGTTGTATCTCTGTCCGCGGACAAAAACGCAGCTGAGTGAAAAATACTGAGAGGCGCCCGATCCCGAGGAACATACTCGCGCGGCTGTACCCTCCTCACTTGACTAGAGAGTGGGGATTTGTAGTCCTAGTCCACCTATAGGTGCGGGTGCTGGGCAATATTTGGCTCTGGCCCGGGTGTACCACCTTGGCTCGTGTTAACACATTAAACTGGGCTTTGTGTCTCATTGCGTCTCAGTGTGGAAAGTGGGTAAATAGTGGATTAAATAGTTAAATTTTCTCAGTATTCGATTTTCGTTATAAATTCATGTTTTATCTCCAGTGAAATTTCGTCTAAAAATGTGAAAAACTTTTTTTTCAACGCTGACCAATAACTATTTCTTCCATTTTATATGCAATGCATTTTCTTTTTTTAAAAAAAAAGCCTTACGGGGAAGCTAAGTAAATGCCAAAGACATTTTAAATCATGATAACATACATTTGTATCATCTTAGAATTTGAAGTCAGGATGAATAAAGATAAAATCTTTCATCCACATTGAGCTTAGGAATGACACCGGTATTAATTGTGAACATCCTACTGTTATCATCTCATGAATACGATTTGTCACCAAGTATAATAAAAGGTCTTTTGGTACGAGTTTAAACTGATATTCATTTTATTATATCTAAATATTCAGCGGTAATATATTTACGGTACCGCATTCCCTAATATTTTAATAGAATAGCTACGTCAGAGATCTGATTTCACTGAAGTGTGCACAGCTGATGACTAACTTTACCATCTATATAAGTTTGAAACTTCGGCGCAATGTATCGCAAAGAAGACAGACAGAGACAATTTAGTGTGTCTATGATTGCCTGGCGATGATTGCTCTAACTTAGTGTCGTGCAAAACATTCAGACGATTGATGAGCAATAAAGACAGCGTTATGACGGATAAAATCTCATTTGCAAAGTAACGAAATAATGAAAACGCTCCCTATAGTTCCTGTTGACGAGTCATTCACCGAACTAATGTTGCTACAGAATGGCAGGAAGAAATGACATGACAGAGGTCTCACATATCATGGATTGGACAAGTACTGTCATCATCATATTCCGTCACACAGATTTTATTGTTAAACTTGAAATAACGTCTGAATAATATCTCCAAACTTTTTTTAAAGTTAGGCATCGATTACTTACGATATATCACAGCACACATAGCAAATGCAAATTCATATTTGGATGCAGTCATCGTAAGAATTGCAATTTAAATATATTTGACTAACTTACTATTCAACCACATTAACTACATATTTAATTTATCAGTATAAATTGTTGTTTTTTGTTTTTGTTATTAATCCCATATCTCTTTTGGACAAAGCGATCATGGCTTTCCTTACATCACCTTCAATTATTATATGTGAACATCCAAGTTTTTAATCATTTCACCCAACAAGACAATAAAGCCTCTAAAATACCAGGATCTACTGAGTATAAAAGGGTATGGTAAAAATAAAAACATTATCAAGGAGTGAGAACAATAAAAGAACAGAATTTAAGAAGATAACGATTGACGTTGGATTTATTTTTTTTAAAATCAAACTTAACTAGAAAGCAAAAGGTCGGAAGAGATTTCCACGAGAGCGAAGTGCAGAAGAAACTGTTAGCATATGACTTACGTTTACATTAAACATTTACGTTAGCCATTTCAACGATATAATGATGAGTTCTAGCTGCCAATCTCGTACTGCGTTTACATTCGTAAATTTCAGGTATCACAGAGGAAAGTTCATCGGAAAAATTACGATGGAAATATTTATAGAAAAGGCCCAGAGAAGCTATATTACGATGATGGGGAAGTCACTGAAACTGAGATGTCAATTCACGATGACATTGCAGATTCTTCTTTGGATTTTATTAGGAATAACTAAATACAGCACACCAGATGTGAAGACAATATCAAAAACTTGGACAAATGGTATATCTATAAATGTATAAGATAGATTCCGACGAAGAAAATAGTCTAGAATGACATACGGAAAAAAAGCTTTCCTAACAACAGACGTAAAAACTGATTGTGTATAATCTTTCCACTTCATATTGTCATCATATCTTCTCTGAAGTGATAAAGGAGAGAATTGCCATTGTGTTCTCCAGAATTTGGAATTCAAAATTTTTCTGGTAGGCTGCATTCGATTCAAGTCGAAAAAGCATAATCTACCATGATCTGTAACTCATAAATGGTTGAAAGAATGGCTTCGAAAGTGAAGTCAGAAAACGAGGAGATGATTTGATGTTGGCTTGCAGAATACACTTTCCTAGTGTATAACTGTTTCAAAATTTCTTATTACTTTCACGTTGAGAAGAATGGGAAACTACGATTAATTAGAATTTGGAATTGATTTTGGTGATGACTGTTTCTGCAGAATCGACAATAGAGCGTAAAAACAGAAAAAAATACTTGAAAGAGCTTAAAAGAAGAACAATAATCTAGTATAGAATACCTTTAAAATATATCCGTTAGAGACATATATATATATATATATATATATATATATATATATATATATATATATATATATATATGTGTGTGTGTGTGTTTTTGTGTGTGTGTGTATGTATGCGTGTATGTGTGTGTAGAAAACCTTAAGATTTAGTTCACTTATATATCTATGAATTTTGATTAAGCTATCAATTATTAGTAGTTGTAATACTAAATGTAGCACGGAACGTAAAGACAATCAATCGTATCTTTGCTATATACACCGTTTACACTATTTACATTGTTCGGATTGTTTCCCTCACTCCTTATTCACGACATTTCAGGTGATATACGTTGGAATTTCGAACCGAACCCTTTATTTTGTCCACCGGGATAGATTGATCTAGTAGCTCAAATCTCCAAGTTTTTGTTCAGCTCTTTTGTGCCCAAGTATTAAACTCACAACTCTTTAAGACAAGTCACTCTATTATTTCAATCAACGCTATATACAAGCGTTTTCTCAGATTAATGAGTAAAATGGCTTCAAGCAAATGAATTCCCTAGGTCCTAAAGATAAATCTTTATTAGAAACTATGGACTGACACAACAAACTCACAACCAAAGAACTTTACTAAATAAAGAAGAAACTTGAAGTTGAATTAAGTGATAAAAATATTTTCTCAAGGTTTTGAAATTAAAGAAGCTATTCATTATAAAATTTATTTATTAATGAATAAAATACCAAAAATTTCTTTAAAATTTCAACATGTTCACAATAATTTTTGAAACCATCGAAAAATTTTCGGACATTTTTTTTTTTTTATAAAAATAATTTAAAATGATCCAAAAATTATTTAGGTCGACTATCGCAATACAAAAACATGGGCGGGGTGCGGTAAATATATATATATATATATATATATATATATATATATATATATATATATATATTGATTGGTTGTACATAATATACAATACAGTGTGGATGTCTCTTGAAATATCTCCGTGTGGTCTTGTAGTATCTGCGAGATCTCTCTAACAATAGGGTGTGACGTCACCCCGTGCTGTCTGCCCCGTCGCCGTTCTAGCCTGCGGCAACCAATGTGATTTGGTATTGGTCGCGGCACCAAATGTGACGTTCTAACATTTTGCTGATTCGGATGGGAATCTGGTTAGATTCGGTATCAGGTTTCTCGTTCTCAGCTCGCCTCCAACGTCTGATTACCGAAGTAACTGCTTTGATTTCCAGTCTAACCTACCCACGTTGTGATTTGATCTTAGGTAGACGAAATCAATCAGTCGCTGGGCCGCAATGCAAGTCGAGTCCGAACAAGGGTAATACCGCACAAGTATATGTAAAAGAAAATAAAGTAACAACTCGAAAAGTTCAAATGTGTTAAAAAAAGAATAACAATATTTTATATCTGCATCTTTCGCCCAAACCGCTAATATGGATACGTGACACTTTGCGTTTGTTAGGCGAGTCTTAACATCTTAAGTTGTTTTTTTCAAGAAACTGGTTTTTGGTGTATCTTCAGGCGATATTCGTAAAACTTGTTTTGGTGGTGTGAGTCTAAGTCGTTCTTCAAAAATAAACTGTTCTTGGTTAGAAGTTGAGGTCGTGATTGCGTGGGATCTTTCAGTCAGCTTTCTGCGAGGTGGGTCTCAGGGCTCACAGCTCAACTCTGTCTACGTCTGCCAACTGCGTCTGTGTTACTCACTCTGCAACTGCTTGCCTGACTCTTCAACTCCAACTGCCGTCCACTCGCTGCGACTCTGCTTATATGGACGCCGACCAAAACCGGGGTGGGCTTGTCGGGGTTTGAGGTTCCTTGATAATTCTAAATCCACAATAAGGATTTTCTTTGTTCTCGGATAGGAAAATTTATTACTTTCCATTTTTGGAAGTCCTTACTTTCTACTTAAAGGGAATCGTCCTCCCAAATTCTTCCTTTCTCATATTGGTATCTCACACCATTACCCTCAGAGGTCGTCAACAGTTTCCCCCTCTCTCACAGTGGAATCTCACACCAATCCCTTCAGGGGGCGTCAACAGGCCTCCCCCTCGTTCTTCATAGTTTACCTTCGCCTACAGCTCACGCCACCATTCAGCCAATGAACGCTCAGCAGCGTGGGTGTTTGCAATTATCGCTCAAAGGAAAAAAATTATCTTCCCTTTTTCTTTTTTTTTCTTTCTTTTCTTCTTCCCGAGAACAAACCCTTACGACTCTTATCTTAACCGAACGTCGTCTGGAATTTGTCAACGAGATTTTAGTCAAATAATCATTGAGGTTGGTCAATGATTTTCCGCACTCTGTCGCCAATTATCTGTTCCGATAAAATAATTTTTCTATCATGGCCAGCTCTGACATAAAACAGGTGTTTTCCCCAATTGATATCTCCACAGATAGTTAATGGTTTAATCTTTCCTTCTTCGTAACTTGTGGGTGGTCCAGCTGACATTTTTCTCGGTCAGTGCGTGACCTAATTAATATTATCTCTTAGCATTCTGTTTTGTAGGCCACTTGACCAATTTGAAATTTTCATTATTGCCATGGGCAGAAGGATATCTTTTATTCGCTCCGTCGTAACATAAATCAAATTAAATCCGACAGATTCGAGATCTTACTTTCTTCGCTAATGAAAATAAAATCTTTACCACTTTTCTTTGTTAGAAAAAAATAACATCGATCAGTGTCTTTTCGTGATAGCTTCTTATCACCTTAATTAATTCTCGCCTCTTTTTTTTTACGCAACTCTAAATAGTGTCACAGGGCCATATAATAGTATAGATATTTAAGACAATTTCCCGAGATTATTAAAAGCTGAGGTCGCCAACAGGGCGGAATGTCATGTGTTTGTGATCTTCAAAAAAAAAAAAAAAAAAATCGGAATGAATGGGAAAAATGAATTAAAAATGATATTAGATTTCCTTTTTGAAACACCATAACAAAAAATGAATGATCACGTATTCATTTTTTTCACCCGCAAAATGCTGCCCCATAATGTGCCGTCTGCTCCATCCTTTGGTTCGCCACTGACGTGAAGACTTCCAAAGGTAACGACAACTAATATAGGTAGCACATATAATGAGAACATAAATTACTGATAATCAGCCAACTTGACTTCCAACACTTTCTTAAGCAAAAGTTTAGACAGGAAACTCTCATCAGTGATACAAAGAACGATGGTCGTATCTTCGTCCTAATCATTTTGCAAAACTGTTTCAAGATAAATATTTTACCAATTTCAGTCCAAAAGCAAGGGTTCTGATCGGGAGATTGGAGGTTATACGGAACGTGAAACCACTTCTTAATTACTGTTGTTCCCAAATCCACCTTGACCCAGAGTGGTTACGGTTCCAGCTATGAAGCCCCAAACAAATGAAAATATTATGAAAGTATAAAAATACATTGTTATATTAAAAATACCAGTAATACATATTTATATAAAAGTTACCAACATTGCATATTTATAGTGAAATTACCAACGATATAAAATTAATGTAAAATGACCAGCAATACATGAAGAAATCTCATTTTCCGATCTGATAATCTCTAGTTTCCACGAATATCATTTTAAACGTTAAACGCATTCATACCTTCTAGTTACTTCATTTTATAAATTTACACAATTAATATTTATTTTGATTTCTTCAATTCTTTTGTATATTCCTATTGAGATTGCGAATAAAAATTCTGATGTAGACATTCAAACTAAATATAATCTAAAGACATTTAAAGATGTGACTATATTTCGGAGATGAGGTATTATAACTAGTTACAATCTTTACATTGTTCGGTAATTTCAACCTCTGTCAGCTGAAGAAGGTCGGAGGGTATAATAGCCTAAACGTCGCATGATGAGGACAACAAAAAAATATGTAAAAAAAAAATGTAAATAGTGTAAATACATGTAAAGATGTCTACAAATCTTTGCCTGTTGGTGATTTTAACCGGAATAATAAAGCATATACCTCATTTTATAAACTTACACGATGAATCTTAGTATCAAATAGCAATTTTTATTGTGATTCTCACTGTATATCTGTCAGTACTGAATTTGGCCAGAACATCACGCGGGAAAGGTCTGCTTTCAGATACCCATTGCATTGAAAATTAGTTTTTTCAGACGGTTAATAGGGAATAGTTTTGCTTTGGAAGCAATATTAACAAGTTATTCAACATAATGTGGATATTTTTTTATATCAACTGCCAATTTAACCTGATCAAACCGCTTAAGATTAACAGATAAATAAATGTTTGCGTCATCAACATAGATACCGAGTTGAGAACTGATTCCAGTAAAGTCAAACCAAATATGACAAATATTCAAAGCAAGAACGAATGGCAGACTTATAAATATGTGAGATAGATTCTGGTGAGAAGAAGACATCACAGTGAACGAAGTTTCCTAACATCTGACTTAGAAATTGAGTCAATATAAACTTTTCACTTCATGTCAGTGGAGAACATTAGTCTAAGAAGGCACAACAATGAGTCACTCCCTGGAGGTTAGCATCAGCAATGTTGATGGAAGTTAAAAAATGCTTCTTTTAGATGATTGAAAGGGAGCCGTTTTGTTTTGAAGGTATTACAATTAACAAGCACTTCCTTGCCCCAGTTAACAGTATGTTGATAATTTGATATCAGCTGCCAATTTGACTTTATTGAACCACATACTTACCATTAAGACAGGAATAAATGGTTATGTCATCACCATAGATACAGAGTTGAGAACAGATGCCATCAGGAAGACTGTTGATGAAAATTTCGAATAACATAAGCCCAAGGATAGAGCCCTGGAAGACATCTGCATTAATGCAAAAAAAAAATCTAGAAGAGTGGCCATTCAAGACCACTTTCATCTATCCAGTGAGAGCTTCTTGAATTGGTTTTTGTTATGATAATTTTTTAAATATTTATTTACACTCCTGTTTCTACCTCCATACTAGACAACGTTAAACAATGTTGGATTTCTGTTAAGCACTTTAATGTCAGTTTTATGACTTAGTAAATTTGCCTTGTTCAATTTCAGTATTGTCTTATAACATGAAAAAAATCTGTCATGTTTGTTTATAGTAGTTGCTTCTAAAATACTGAGAAAACTTTTCAAGTAATGTTAGATGTGAATTAATTTAAGATTATTTTCTTTATTATATATTTTCAAGACTACTATTTTCTGTGATGTGATAAATAAACATATTTCTCTGTTTTGCATCTTTTGTGTCAATACAAATTATTTTTTTCTATTTACTTTTTAACTTGAATAATACAATTAGTTTTCTCATATATTCTTTCCTATTTTTATATGAAATGGATTAAATCCGACAGATTTTTTTCATTTATTTGGATGCATATTATCTAATAAGATTTCTCGAATATCCAGTCCGGTAAGATGTAAATAAATACTCTTACGACCCTCCCACTTCCTCCAACCTTATCGATAGCGGAGGTAGAGGAGGATCGTAATCTGTGTTATTTTTTTTAACATTTTACTTAATTTTTGTAAAATATATTTCTTTCCCAAGGGTCTCTTTCCGATTGATCACACATGGCCGAGCGGAACCGATTAAGGAATAAACACGATAGGCGACAAACAACAATGGGGACAGGAAATAAAAATTTATTAACAAACGTAAAAATGTGGGAAAGGCAAAACAAAAAAAAAAACCCAAAATGGCCAAAACAAAAATGACAATGTGTCAAGAATAAATATTTAAGCATTGTGGACAAAATAGGGGGAAGAGAACATCTTCTAAGAAAGGTAAAACACAAATCAACGTATGGCCTTGTGCCATACTTGCATGAAAGTACAAACATGAAAAAGAGGTACATTTAAACAAAAATGAAGCACAAGAAAAACAACGAACTTATCTCATAGTAAAAGTTTTTTTTCACTAATGTCTTTTATATTTACTTCTTTTTTTTCTCTTTTTCCTTTTCTATTTCTTTTTATAAGCGTCTTCTTTTGAGGTCTTTTCTTACTTCCCCTCTTTCTCTTTTCGTCGTCTAGGGGCTTGGCCGCCAATTAAGCTGAAAATGCCCTTCCCCTCTCTTTCGCCTCGGCGTAGAAACATTCACAATTGAGGTGGTACTTTTCTTTCTTTCTTTCTTTCTTTCTTTCTTTCTTTCTTTCTTTCTTTTCCTTTTCGTCCTTCGTTTAAGGGTTCGGTGACAGTTGAAACTGCTTTCTTTCTCCTTCTTCTCCTTAATCTCGGTGTGGCATCCTTCGAGACATTTTCTTCCTCTCTTCCCTTTTGCTATATTTATCTCCTTTTGAGATCTTTCCTCGCTTTCTTCTTTTCTTTTTCTATAAGCTGTCTTCTGTCTCTCTTTCATCCCCGATGTAGCGGCATTCTGCATACGTCGTCAAACGGATACATCTATTCCACTCGGAGACGAATTCTCCTCGCAATTTCGCGAACACGTCTTTAGACCCGGACATAACTCTTGCATTTTCCGCAAACACGTCTTTTCAGCCTACAGACCTGGGCAAATTTCGCGGACACGTATCTTTTCAGTCTTTTGACCTGGACAAATGTCGCGAACACGTCTTTTCGGCCCATATGTCTAGGCAAATTTCGCGAGCTTGTCTTTTCGGCCCGCAGGCCTAGACGAAACTGACTTTTCCATTTCAATATTCGCTTCCCTTCTTTTCTTGTCACGTGGTCAATTTTCAAATACGAACTCTTTCCCATTATGAGTGAAATGATGTCATTGACCCCCCTCTCTCTACTGCAGGGTCAGAGAAAGTTTAGTTTAAAGTGTTTCAACTTCTCCTATCTGGAATCTATCCGTGTAAATCATACTGTCAACACGTTGAACAAAAGAGAAGGAAAGGTTACATTCTTGTTAATCTTTGTCGCCACTAAGTCTACCTATCTCTTTGGGTTTAACGTATTTACGTTTCTGCAAGTACTGGGCTCTTTATTTCAGAATGCTTCTAAAATATAAGCAATCGTATACATTTTATAATAAATTAAGATGGGGGTTCGTAACAATACATATACTGTTTGATAAATAAATAAAAACAGAGCATCTACTCAAATACAAGTATCTATTTAAAAAATAAAATTCCTTCCTGTATTTACATTTTATAAAAAAATTCATAGCAGTTGCGTGCAGATTGTCTCTCCTTTGATATTCAACTTCCGCAAAAATATTGCTTTCTCTTTTTATGCAACGTTTGACGATAAAGATTTCCGATTTTATTTAACTATATATATTTTATTTTGTATATTTTTGATGAGAAAACTTATGCATCAACTGAAGATGTTCCGATATCTACCAATTTTGGAGAACTGAAGAAGTAACTTTCTATGCGAATAGCTCTTGAAATTTACCTATAAATTCATATCGAAATTAAAATAAATTTGCATGGATATTAATAAAGAAATTAACATATTCAACAACTGATGCACATATCCTGCGTTATTTGGAAACTAGAACATCATGACTGCAGCCAGTTACAGTTAAAATAAGTTAAAAAACGAATGTGATGCTTTATATGAATGAAAGAAGTGTTGACAGGAAGTAAAGGTTAAAAGGGGTAAAGCTGAAAGATAACGTTTAATTCTTATCTTGAAAAATTCAAGATTGTTGTGTTCATAGAAGCATCCATGCCGAAGCCTGTTACAAAAAATGGAAGATTGTGGGAAAAATCATTCTGAGTCGAAATTTCTTCTTATATTTAGAACACAGAGTAAATGAGGGTGATTCGACTCTGTGGAAGTGCTTTGTCTTTTCTTAGCTGTAAATATCTATACTAGTGGAACAAAAGGAAAAGGCTCATCTGAATATTTGATATGGAAATAGCGATATTGTAGTGACAGGTTAGTAGCGGTTCGTCTGTGAGTAAGAGATATATCCTAATCGTGGAAAATAAGTATCCCCCTCACAAAACTGGGTAGAAGATTATGTGTTCTATCTAGGCTAGAAAGCGAAGACTGTGTAGCTCTAAGCCAGATATGGTAAAGAAGTACATTTAAAGATGCTTTATATGAATGAAAGAAGTGTTTTTTAAATGTTGGTTAGGATAAGCTAAGGCATCGCAGGTTTCAGAAAATTCCTTGATCAATTTTACCGGCAGTTTTTACAATATCTTTAATAATCAATTATCCATATGAGGGTTAGATATAGGCAGCGTTGTGAGCCGAACCGTCCATTTTGTCTGGTTTAATTTTCTTTACCTTTCTTATATCATATCAACCTCAGTGGGTTATTTGATGCCAACAAGATTTTTACGATAGGTTCTTACGAATAGAATATGTATTTTTTTTTTCACAAATGTATTGCTAGTCATTCATTTTCCCCCACATGTATTGCTGGTAATATTTTCTTTCAAAAATGTACATATTTTTCACAAAGTATTGCTGGTAATATTTTTTCACACATGTATTACGTGTACTTTTACTACAAGAATCAATTTCTACACTTTCAGAGATTTTTGACCCCAATTTAGGCGTTACCTATTTGCTGGGACCCTAACCGGTGCTACTATCCCGGGTCAGGTTTGACCAGGGAACAACAACAATTAAAAGGGGATTTTGTCTGGAGAAAATTCTGATTTCATAGATAACTCTGAAATGATACGAGCTAGGTTTTCATGGGAATAAAGAAGAAAAAAACTGACTGACGACGGTTATTTGTAAATTACTATAACCATTTTTACCAACTTATGTTGGATTTGTATATTTTAGTTTATAAATTTGCTTAAATTTATTCAGTAGCAGTTCTTCATGGTACATTTTTTTAAAAATTTTACTTTTGTATATGTTTTTATTTGCTTCCGCAAATTCTCTATGCCGAGTCCCTTCATGACATTGGCATTCATGGCTCTCCACAATTTTGTCTCTTAGTAAAATTGCCTTTTTATCTCTCCTAAACCTCATTCCACCATCCATTTACTCAAGCTCGTTTGGTAGTTTATTCGTAATTTTCTCTATCTTGCCCTCAATCTTGGGTATGACAATAAACTGCACCCGGCAGCATGGCTTCTGATCAGGAGGTTTTGAAGAACGTAAAACCACCTCTTAATTGCTGTTCCCAGGTCCAACCTAACCCAGAGTGGAAGAACCTATTAGGGTCCTAACTGTGGGAAAACAGTTAAACCCAAAACTTGGCTTACACCACTATGAAACTATAAAAAATACTTTTTTTTTAATTTTGTCTATTAGCAATATATTTTCATAGTAAAAAAATACCAGCATTACTTTTTTCTAACAGAAATTCCTAATACTCCCAAGAAAATTAATTTCAGGATTAGATGAATGGTAAGTTGATATGCCGTTAAACAAACACAAACAAAAAGGCTTCAATCTGCCATAGTGTCTCTACTTTTCTAAGTTTGCTTTTCTTATTATGTGCTCTGGAAATTTCGATTGTCTTTTCCTTTTTGTTTCAATTTTTTCTAAAATTTCGTTCGGTCCATGGATTTCTCAGTATCCTTCTGTAGATCCACATTTCTGTTGCTTCGCGTCTCCTCATCATTTGTAATTAAATTACCCAGGATTCACTGCATTATAGGAAGAGCGATATTGCAAAACAGTTCTATACTCTTTCCTTTTTCCCCAACATAATTTTTCTATTTCTTAATATTTTGTTTAGATAGAATCTTTAATTGTAATCTTCGAATATCAATGTCACACTTTCTGTCGTCTGTTAAAACGCTTCCCAGATAATTACATTATTCTACTTGTTTGATTTTGGTATCTGCAATTTATTATTTGCCTGTTGGGTTGTTCCTTTTGCTCACAGCCATTTTCTATTCTCTTTTAAACTGCTTTATGCATTTTCGGTTAATGCATGCATTTCTTATGCTTTCAACAGAGTTGAGAGATCCTTTCTAGTTATTTATTTACATACTATTCTCAGATGTTGCTGAAAAGAGAAAGTTATTATTTTCTTTTCTATTCTTCTTTACCACTGATAAATGCTGTCTCAACATGCATTTCTATTTTGTTGAACTTGTTTACTTTTTGTTTTTCATCTACATGCTTTTGTTCACTTCATTGCAATATGACCTTCTTCTATTTTCTGTGTTCTTATAAGGATTGATTCAAATTCAGCATCCTCTTCAAGATTTCATTTTCCTGGGTTCCAGGATTATGGCCTTCCGATACTGAAGGGCAATATACTTTAGCATATTTCTAGCATTTATACTCGAGTTCAAAATGCAATAAATATATTACCTGTTGACGTCTTTTCTCACATTGCTACGTTCAGCCAACAGTCGATTTACAACAAAACATTTCCAGATAACTATGAAAAATAATATACAATATAAAACGCCAGAGTTTCACATCCATCCTATATATTATTTATCAGTATCATGATATGTGCACGTAAATACAACTAAATTCTACAGAGTGATGTATATAATCTTGGTACGGTGATAACGTGTTTCCAGTGGTCTAAATATGGCGTCCTGGGCATCATATTTTTGTACAATGAGAATAGGGTCCACAGAAATAAATATTTCAAAGATGAAACATTATGAATAAAATGTTAAAAAACTGCCAGTACTTCAAAGAAATATTTAGGAAGGAAGACCAACAGCATTAACAGTTAATAGACTTGAGAAAATTATTTTCCTGAAAAGTTGTTTTAATGAAGCATTTTATAGTTTTCAGCCGACAGAACTGTCTACGTGGTCAATGAATGGCGAATGTTTCCTCATAAGGATACGGCTAATATTACTATTACGATTTAGCAACACATTTTAGCAGATAGTTAAGAAATAGACAAACTTGGAAAAATATCTTTAGACAAACTATTATTATTGTCTTTAGTAGTGATCAAGGAAAAGACTTCAAAATTATCGATGCTGTACTTACTTAAATTCAAAGAGAAATAAAACTTATTTGATGAACGAATGTAGAATATCAGGGAAAGTTTCGAAGTTCTCTCAATTCTGTAGGAGTATAATTTAGTTTAGTTACAAATTGATTATCGTCATAATAAATGCAGCACGTTTATAACTCTACTATTCGTCCGTGAATTCAATATTGTTACCATAGTTAGGCTGGTACTCCTGCTATATATCTGGCAATTCTCGACAAAATCCAAACAAGTGTTCGTAATGTTATGGGTCATGACCTGGAATCACTATATTCTCATCACCCTGACCTGGCTTCACCCTGTTTTTCTATAACATTTTTTAAAGGTAGTTGTTCAAATGTGCTCTCCACCTGTGTATCTCTATCTCGTGGATTTATGCGTACTACTAAACTGGCTAATTAGTTTCGTCGTTTTACTGTTGAAATAGCAAGACGTAACTGGAAGTTCTAATAACTTATTTTCTTGCACTTCACACATTCGCAAATCACCTCCGATTTTGTGACTCCTTGACACCCACAATCTACCAAAGATTAAATGCAACATTAGTCTTCAAAGAACCTGTTTTTTGATCAGCATTTCTTTTCTGTGAAACCATTTGCACCTTAGTAGTATTAACACCTTAATTGGGGGAAAATGATTTAAATATATCGTCTGTTTATACGTAATACAAAATTCATTTATATTCATGTAGATCATAGGGCATATTTGTATGTTTGTTTGTTTAGCGGCATATTAAATACTTATGGGTCATTTAATGCCGAAATTTATGAGTATTGTTGATTTTATTTAACAAAAATGAATTGCTTGGTAGATTTGTATTTTCAAAAATTTATCGCTGGTAATTTGAAAAATATATATATTGCAGGAATTTTTTTTTAAATGTATTGATGGTAATATATATCTTTTTTACTATGAAAATGAATTGCTAGTATTTTTACTATAAAATATGTTTTTATATTTTCACTGTGTTTTGACTCCAGTTTGAGATTTAACTATTTGTCCATAGATAAGAAGCTCTATTAGGTGCTATCATCCTTGGTCAGGGTGGACATAGGAACAACGGCAATTAAGTGGTGGTTCCACACACTCCAAAACCTTTCGATCAAAGATCTTGCTACCGGATGTTATTTATTGTCATACCCAGGACGGTATAATGTATGACCTTAGTTAGTTAAGCATTGTGTTTAATAGAATATCAAACGCAATGCTTAACTATCAAACACAATTCTCCTGAATGCAAATTAAATTCTTCCTGCAAGTGAAAGGACAAACAAAACTTTCAAAAAGTTAATGAAAAAATAGAATTAAAAATGGTTATAGGAAAATTATTTCTTTCAATTGTTTTCTCTTTGATTATTTATCGACGATAGAGAAAAGACAAAAAGCATAATGGAAAAAGACAGTTCGCTTCCGGCAGTTACGCAAGGAGTTCGCTATGTTGATATCATCAGATGACAGATGGCGGGATTAGACGATTCTCCCACCAGCAAAGATTCTGTCAATACTGAAATTTCAATTAAACATAGACGAGCTTCTTTTAAGTCGTGATCTAAAAATGCCATAATTTCTAAGTTTCTTCAAAATTCTTTGATACAACGTTTTTTAGCATTTTTTACATTTATTCTTTGTACTTTTTTTGATCGATTGGGGATTGATTTTACAATTAAAATACATTTTCATCTAAATAGAGTCTAATACTAGTGTTCAAAACAAGGAAGCTTTATAAGTAAGCAAGTACATTGTGTGGATAGTTGCAATAATATATCTTTCAGGATTACGTAAGAACATACGTTTTTATCCCTGTTATGTGTTTAAGTGTTTGGTTGATTCTTTCTGAAAACATAATAGTTGGAATATAATTAGTTACCTGAAAATTGACTCACTTTAAAAATGAAATAGAATTAATTCCACAAATGAAACTCGCAATCTCATTATTTAAAATCATTTCACCCCAATCAAGGTGATAATGTCATTAAGATACCAGTGATTATTAGAGTGAAAGAGAAAGAGAAGACTTTAGTGAAAAGAAAGAACATTAAAAGACTCGATTTCAGGAAGAAAGAAAATGGTTACTGATGTTGTATTTACATTTTTGAAAATCGTGGTTGATAGGAAGTAAGAAAGTTCCACGAGCGAGATGTGTGAGAAATTAAACTATTAGAATAAAATTTACAGTTATACGTAGCTATTTCAACAGTAAAATGATGACAATTAAATGCCAATCTAGTAGTATGTTTAAATTCATGAGGTCTAGTTACCATGTAGGAGAGTGTATTAGAAAAATTGCCAGCAAAATAAAAGACTGGGAAATGTCACGTCACGGCGGTGAGAAAGTGACTGAAGTCGACGTATCAGTTCAAGACACATAAAATTACAGACACTTCTTTGGATTTTGTCGAGAATCTCGAGATATATGTCAGGAGCATCAGACCATAGAGGACATTAATATTGAATACACAGACGAATTGTAGATTTATAAATGTACAAAATACATTCCGATGAGAAAAATTATCTTGACCGTCTCAGTGAAACATCTTTCATAGCATTAAAACTAGGAATTACCCACTCCCCTTCGTATCAGTAGAAAATGTGAGACTAATATGGCGTACTCAGTTGCTCTCTGGACTGTTCTCTATGACGTTTAATTCTGGAGGCGTCAAAATTTGCAAGTCACATAGTGGCGCAACATTAATGTGAAAGGATCTAGAAGCGGAGATATTCAATTTGGTATTCATTACACAATTCAGAATTTACAAAAACGAACATCCTAAAATATCGATGTCAACTCCAAAATCAGATGAAATTAAATAAAGAAGCATTCTGATTAATATACAGAAAAAAACCTCTCATCGACGGACTAATAGGTGGATGGAGTGGTCCGTTAAAGACGATCGTGTGCAGATGAAAAGAGATTATTTTTGAGTTATAAAACCACTATAGTAACTTCACTAGTTATGATCATAACGTAAATACTATATATATATATATATATATATATATATATATATATATATATATATATATATATATATATATATATATATATCAAGTATATGATTGGTGTATACGGAATAAATTGAATAACCACCAATTACTATTCTTAAAAGAGTGCTCAATACAGAGTATAGCAGATATAATTATTTATTTAAAAATTTTAACATAAATATCTTAAGAAATCACTAAAAAAATAGTCATTTTGTAGTGATTTTATAGCATATTTATGTTATAATTTTTAAATAAATATATATATATATATATATATATATATATATATATATATGAATAAATAAATATATACTTAATATAGATATATTAATCAAAACAACAAAAATAATAGATTTCTCTCAGTTATTTTCTTACGGACACGCTAATCTATCGTACGCCCATCATTGCTTACAACGGAAAAGTCTGCCACCGCCGCCAATTGGTCAATTTGAGAACTAATAAGACTCGTTTCGCTAAGCCCGTAAATTTTTAAATACATCACTGACGATTTGGAAGTTTTTTTTCCTGTACATTATATTTTTCTTGCATGTTCTGTTCGTTGCATCCGAAGTCTGTTGATGTTGATGTGGTGGGGGTGGAAGGGTCCCTAAATGAGAGGTTTGTGTGTATTGCTTTTCCTTCCTTTTTCACTGGGGACTGTTTAGACAGCATGCATAAAAAATGAATAAATGTCAGGCTAATGGCAATATCTAAAGTTTTTTTTTAATAAAATCTATAAAAGAATTTCAATATATAAATTGAAATTTGCATGTATGTAAGTTAGTATAATAATATAAATATAAATATGAATATCTTAATATGAGGAATGACAAGTGGAGCAATAGATATCGGCAGAGAATGATATTTTGGCACAGCTGAATTAGACTTCCACTCTAGTTGATTATATTTCATTATGCACAAATACCCCAGAGAAGGGTAAAAATCTGTCTCTTCTTACTCCAGTTAAGAGTTAAATAATACAACATACTGGTATCTTCAGCCATGAATGCAGGAGATTCTGTATTCAAAGTCCTATGACTATTGGTATAGCAACTCTATCCCGCGAAAATGTCTTCGTATTAGAACCACAACAGAATTGTCTAGCGTGTTGAGAGATGTGGCCCCATAGTCATCGGAGTCTACGTGATTTGATATCGGTATAAATTCTATATTTTAAAGCACGAATCTCTCAAGGGAAATAAAATCAGACTTAAGATTAAAAAACAGTTACGAGTATACGAAATAAAAGTTGGTTATAATTGTATTTTTTTTTCAAAATAACTTGTTAACAATAACAAAGTGGAGACTGCAGTATTATATAACTACTACTTCAAATGAAAGATTATTGGGAAAATGGATAAATCTCAAAAACTAAAGTTTGACAGACTTTATCGGAAGAACTTTCAATTTAGAGGAAAGCTTATTGATCATTATAGTAGAAAAAATCGAAATGAATGTCATTCATTTCCAAGAGTAAAGTTCTGTCTTCAAATTGTCTAATATCGGATAAAATCATCTCCATATATAAAGAATGATCTTAAAAAAACATACTAAGAAAATATTAAGATATACAACATAGCCAATTTAGAAACAAAACCGAACTCCAGAAAGGTTAATTTCCTTCTAATCTATAATTATGCAAATATTTTAAGAGACGTATAAAATATAAATTTTGCAATAAACAGACATTAAAATAAAACATGCTGCAGAAAAACAAAAAAAAAAAGATAGTTACGGCGAAGAGGTAAATCGAAAATATAAATAAGATAGATAATATAAATTTATTTTCCTTCTTTCACTTTCTCTCGCTATCTCTCTCTCTTACACAACACACACACACACACACACAGAGGCAAACTCAGAGCTCTGTCCAAGACTAAAAATATGCATAGAAAATAAAATATGAAATGCCAAAAGACAGGGTTCTTATATATTAAGTATATAATCATCACAGGCTGATAACATAAACGCTAACAAGGCATTATTTCTACTCTCAGAGAGAAGACTGGGAGGACTTAATATATATAGCATTGAAGATCTTTAGATGGAAAACGAAATAAACTTGTTCCGTTGCGAGAAAATGCCTTGGTTACAAGAACAGACACAATAATACTTATTTACCAAAAACTCTGTTATGCCACAGACCAATATATTGACTCACCGATGGAAATTGTCCAAATATAATTTTATAATATTAGCTGGTATATGTAAGTTAATTCTTAATTCTAAGCTATTAGTCTCACATTGATAAAAAGCGTAATTAGATAATTAATATATCTGTTTTATTGCAATTATGATTAGTGTGTTTTGTGGCTTGAAAATATAGATAATTTTTAGATCTGTTAGGAAAGCTGCAAAAATTCGATGTCTAGATATTAACTCTGGAATCTCAAGAGTTTGTTAAATTAGTCGGCGTCTTTTCTCTCTCTATTTCACTTCAAGTAATACAATGTTACTTGCATTTGATATTTAAAAAGAAGAAGACCCTAAATAATCATATCATACTTACATTTCGAACTGCAAAACCATGTATCATTTAAGGTGGTTCTATTGTTCATATTAGCCGTTTCCTTGTCAGCAAACAATTGACATTAATTGACCAAGAGGAAATGTCTACGGGGTTGAAATATATCAAATATTTTTCTTAAAGTTGTTTTTCAGGAAAATAGGTTTCATAAGTCCACTAGTTGTTAACGGTCCTTCCAGTATTAATGAGAATTTCTCTCATAACATATTGTTTGAAATAATGTTGAGCGTTAACATCTGAATTTTGTTATTGTTATATATTCAAGTTATATGTGCTATACGTTTCGGTTGTCGCTGTTGTTGAACTCAAATAATCTTATTTTTACTATATTGATACAGTTTGTTGTTTTTTAGCGCTAGTCCACAAGTTTCGAAGAATGATTCACTCGGCTCAGTCTTACAATTTTTGGTTTAAGGCCATTTTTACACAATGGTCTGAGATTACAATTTAGATATTTCTGAACGAATCTGTCGCTACTTCTGACATCCTAATGAAAGTTTCAACCTGACGAGACTATTTAAGAATAAGACTAGAGATTTTAGGTTAAAGTTTTGTAGATAGGTGGGCAAAAGTATCACCAGCACAGCCTACTTTATGTTCGCTTTATCTCTTACACTAAATTTATTATAACTCATACACCAACGTATCTGAAGTGTGTATTATTTACTAACTATACATCCTGAGTTTCATGATAGATTCAGGGTACATGCCACACTTGCTTTGATTGCATTAGACAACATTGTAGCGTTACGACGATTATTAAATCTTCCGTTTAGAGTAGCTAAACATGGTTTTCAAATATGTATTAATTTGCAAAAATTGTCGTTTATGACCCATCGATAATTTTAATGATTACTCGTTTTAATTGATCTGAACATACTTTTTATTTGCTATATTTCGGAAATTTAGATTTTACATCAAAACTTTTTCTATATCTTGTTTCAACTTGCCGTTGATGTTCTTTATGCCATACTTAGTAAAGTCACATAGGCCCCAATATTTTTTTCGGTTGTTATGTTAGCAGACGTCACAAATTGTTAACTAGAGTTGTGTTTCGTTCAACACACCGTGCCAAACTTTCTTTTGTTTCTGAAAGTATGTTAATTATTGATTCGTTTTCTACAGCTTATACACCTTTTTACAGGTTATTTAAAGCCAGAAGTAATTCTAGATTGTAAGTATTTTTGAATCAAGTAAGAGTTTAGTGATACAAGTTTTACTAAACCCGTATCTGAGGGGGGGAGAGGTGTATAGATGCCGTTTCCAAGGTTATTTGCGCGTAAGTGAATACAACGAACACAACAGGAATAGAACACCGCTCTCCGATTAATAATTCCGAGCCATCATGGGCACATTGACGTTTACAGCACCTGATATTCCCAAGTGGTCACCCATCTAGGTATAGACCAGGCTCGATGTTGCTTAACTCCGCTGATCGTACATGAGCCGGTGTTTCAACGTGATATGGCCGTAAGCCAGTATATTAATTAGTGAAACAAAAGATATCTAAAGTAATAAATTTTATCTTTTGGTTGGGGTCTAGCTTTAAAAAAGTTACTTTTTGAATAGGTTTTTTTATTTAAATTTACAATTTAGTGAGATTATTTTATCCGAAACAATCTTGAGGTCACTTGATTATTGAGCAAGAATGAATTTTCATGAAAATTTAGTGGGCTTGTAGGAAATTTTGTCGTTCAGAGTTGTTTTTTTTAGATATACTAACGTTCGGATTCCCAAAATAAAGAAAAGATGGGCATACACGTTAAATAAATAACATATACATCAATTCAAGTTAATTTTGTTAAGTTATAGTATTTGGCTATTTGATCCACAGAAAAGTCAGAGTTTTAAAAATGGCCTTGATTGCCACGAAAGATCCACTAACCGGTGGTAAATGGACGGGCTAGAAAAAAGCTATATAGCCATGTATTATTAGGACCTTGAATAAATTCTCTCTATTTTCGAACAAATGGCGTTCCCAGAACTGCATGAGTGTAGTTTCAGATGATAACGCATATACAAAGAAGTACTATAAGCAGGCATGAAATTCAGTGCATGTCATTCCGTCGAAGGGTAAACAACACTGATTTTCATGGCGTTAAACATATCGGATTTCGTGCCAAAGAAAGTGTATTTGCGCTGCATTTTACTGCACTATTTTATTCAAAAGAAATCCGCAGCTGAAGCCCACAAAATGCTTGTTGAGACTTACAGCGATCATGCTTTGTCGCAAACAACATGCAGAGATTGGTTTAGACACTTTAAATATAATAATTTTGAAGTTAAAGATAAACAACAATCTGGCGCACCAAAAAGGTTTGAAGACGAAGAATTGGAGGCATTACTTCATGAAGACTCATGTCAGGCGCAAGCTGACCTTACAGAATAATTAACAGTTGATCACACACCAGTTTAAAAAAAATTGAAAGCTTTATGAATGATTCAAAAGCAAGCCCATTAGGTGCCGTACGAGATAAAGCTGAGAGACGTCGAACGGAGTCTTGTCACGTGTGAACAGCTGCTTCATCGGCAGTGAAGGAAATATTTTATGCACCGTATCCTGACTGGCGATGAAAAGTGGATACACTACAATAACCATAAGCATAGAATACCGTGATGGTGAACCCGGACATGCACCAACATGGCGGTAAAGCCGAATATCCATGTTTCGAAGCTTCTGCTCTGCATTTCGTGGGGTCAGCTGGGTGTAGTTTATTATGATCTGCTCAAACCGACAGAAACAATCACGGGGTATCGCTATCGAGTGCAATTGATTTTATTTGAGCCGAGCATTGAAAAAAAAAACGGCCGCTATACGATTACAGACACAACCAAGTGATTTTGCAAGATGAAAACGCTAGGCTACATGTTGCAAAACGGGTGAAAACCTACTTAAAATCACTTAAATGGGAAATCCTACCCAACCCGCCGTATTCCCCAGACATTGCCCCGCCCGATTATCACTTCTTCCGATCGATGGCACATGGCCTGGCTGAGCAGCACTTTCATTCTTATGAAGATGCCAAAAAATGTGTCGAGTCGTAATTAGAGTCAAAAGACGTGTCTTTTTTCCAACGTGGAATTCAAATGCAGCCAGAAAGATGGGAAAAATTAATGGCTAGCGATGGACAAAACTTTCAGTGACATATTTCTTACTAATTTTTGTAAATAAAACATTACTTTTCATGAAAAATCCCAAGAACTTATTAAAGGACATAATATCTTGTGTTTGAACGGCTTGCAGACAGTCACTTTTGTACTGTTGAACGTCGGAATCTGTGAGGTTTTATATGAATTTTTTCCCGAATGTAGGTTCCTAAAAACAAGATTTTAGTTTACACTGATTGGTTAAATATTACACATGGGGATGTTATTTTCTAAACAATAAATACTTCTGTGTGTTTATCGTGAGCTCTTTATAGGCTGTTTGTAAAAATTGCTTTTGATTGGGTAGAAAATAAAGTTTGCTCGTGTTTTCATATTATATATATATGTGGGTATGTAACTGCGTTGCAAATAGGGCTTATTTCCACTAGATTCTTTTAAATTATTCAATTTGTATACTAAGGATAAAAAGTACTTATATCTAGATTCTAACGCTAAGATTTCGGTACATCACTATTATAATTATTCTATGCAAAATGATTACTAGTTGTGTGTGTCCACGAGGAACTAATAATATAAGTGTAATAAAAAAAAGGCATGTTCCAAAATATTCGAACGAATTAAGAAACTTTTAAAATTTGATTTGGTATTGATTCATTCCAATTTGTGCAAGCGGATACTGTCGATTATGTTTTTGATACTTAATGAAAAATTCAAGAACTGATTGCGAAAGCGACTGTATCTTTCCGTATGAATTGATCAAGAATGATATCAATTAGAAGACGTCGCAATTATTTTTGCAGTGAAAATTACTCATATTCCATGAGAATATTTGTTTATCTTGCATCTTCATACAAAAAATAATTCCCTTTAGATTTATCACATGACAATTTACAAGTGCCAGAAATCAACCATGAAGACTGAATTATACTTATATCTGAGTGTCGCCCTGAAAGTAAGACATTATATTTTGACCTGGCATTTCAGTAGAGGCTAAACCTTCCAACCAAATTACATAATTCCTTTGTTTCCTTGCAGAGAGCAAATTAGCTGAATGACAATCTGGCAAAAAAAAAAAAAAATAATATTATTATACCGTTTCGGTTGTCGTGCCTTCATCAGGTGTATATCAATTCGTGTTGCCTACAAAGAATTACTAACTGTTCCCTTTATTTAATCTCTCTTTCTTGTTCTAATGCCCATATCTAGGGATATGTCGTCTTGTTTTATTTTTTCGACTGCACAGATATAGTTTGCCTTGTTTCTACTGAAACAATGTACACAAGGATTGAACTTTTAATAATTATATCAGCAAAGTCACTAACAATCTAATCCATTAGGCTATTCTCCTGTGACAGAAGTTAGAGCCTTAAACCTAACCTGACTTCTGCAACAACAAAGTTGACGACAACCTTCCACGTGTAAATAGTGTAAATAATATGAAGTAGAAGTAAATGAGCCGTTGAATAAACAGCGTACATATGAACACTTAATACATTTCCTCCATGGGAGATAACATGAAATATTGACATTCATCAGTACTTGTCGAACGTTCACAGAGGCAAAACAATGGACGCGAGCAGAGATAGGTGGTCGGTAATGTGTTCGATCAAGTTCAAGAATACTATCTATGACTTATTAAGTTTGATGGCCGAATAAAAATTTTTGGTGTAGAAAAAATGTTTCGTTTTTTTTAGCTGCAAATTTGTTCAATTATTGTTTTTCTTACAGCTGTTGAAGTTTCTGTTGAAATAATTAGGAGCGTTTACATTTGGAGCATCACTCGTATATAGACTAAAATGTATTATCATGTAACATACGCTCTGAATGAATTTATCTCTGAAAAAATCTTGTAAAAGTAAGTTATAATTTCAGTCATCAGTTAAGGTATGCATTAGTAGCATATCATCTTAAAATAACCTAATCAATTATATTAATAAGTTTAAATCGCCCGGAGGTCTTTTAAAATATTCTCCCAATAAACCACGCTAGTAATATCGAATAATTTCAATAGAAGTATTCTAGGTTTCAAACATTAATATTTATTTAATTTAGTTCAAATATCCCTTCAGTATCAGGCAGCAGAAATAAACAGATTATTTACGATGGCGGATTTCCCTACACGGGCGGGAATGAGAGATAAGTCTCACCATTTTGATGGAAAAATTTGAGCACGAATACTATCGGCTCAAATTATATATATTGCTTCACTTACCACATTTTTCCAGAAGCATTTTATCATGGATTTAAAATCTATATTACCTGGTTTTACTGGAGCTGCTTCAAGAAAGAATTATCAAAATGAAATTGACACTTCCATAAAAGTATTCCACACAAAAATATGTAGAAGATTTTTAGGTTTCCTTCTTTTAAACCATTCCAGATCATTTACCTCTCTGTCACTATATATATATATATATATATATATATATATATATATATATATATATATATATATATATATATATATATATATATATACACGTAGCAGTCGGTGAAATGAATCTAGAATTGGCCAAACGGACTGGTGTTTTCTTTCATCAGTACATTTCTATATTTCTCTTCTCCTGAGAAACTCGTTAGAAATTTATACAATTTGGTTTGAACGGCGTACTCAAAACATCCATCCAAAAAATAATCATATTGTCAGGAACATCAGTTAATTGAAAGCCTTTAAAAGCCACTTGGGCAAGTCCAACACATAGAAAGAGGCCAAATAGAAGGAGGGTGTAATTATAATGTTGCTGCAAAGATATCGAAACAAAATGTGACATATGCGGTTTAATGAACCTATGTACAAATGATATTCACTTTGATTTTACCTAAAACCCGCTACAACTTTTTTTCCAACCTAATATTTATGTTTTAGAAAATAGAATATTGAATGTTAATTGAAAATTACAATGGCATCGGGTAATCATTTATCATGAGATATTACAGTAGCCACGAGCAGAATTATCAGATGTTGCTAATAAATTATTATTAAATTGTGCTGACAGCTGACTTCTATTTGATGTCGTATTCTAATAGATTATAATTGATTTATAGTTTAAAGTTTTGGGCCTTTCGAAATCACTGGTAAGATCAAAAGGCTTTATTGAGTCTCTATTTAAATCAATTTTCTGTTATCTTGACGTGGTCAAATAAAATTTCTTCATAAATACATGGCTATATTAAATAATGTTTACAGAATGTTAGTAATGGTAATTTTCCCATTCATCATGACGTCAAAGCTGTTAAAATTTTATTCGATTAATTTTTTTCCTCTATTTCATTTCGAAAACCTTCTTGAAAAACGAGATTAATTCGTGAACCATATACAGTTGCGACCAAAATGTTCAGAACGGCATTGTTTTCGTCAGAAAAGTAGGTATAAGTTTTTATCAAAGTTGTTTTATATTCTATTATTTTCGCAGACAATGAATACAATATTAATTGTTATTGTCTGAGATTTGGGGGTAATTTGAGAGGATAATACAAAAGTTATGGATGATTTAGTGATTTACTGCAAAACCCATGGTGGCCAAAATGATCAGAACGGTTGCTTTCACTCCGTGTTTTAGTACATTCAACCGGCGAACTCTAATTTTTGTTTAATTTGTTTACGTGACGGTTCGTTTACTAAACATTAGTAAGAATATCTGCAGTGTACTTTGTTAATATAATGCCACTTACTCCGTTACCAACTCGTCATTATTAATCTTCGAAAGAGGGATAATTTAAGTATTGGGTCTATTGCAAAGATTGTTAACAAGTCAAAAAGTGTTGTTCACGGTATTCTTAAGGTCTACGATGATTGTAGTTCGTGTGAAGTAAGAAAGTCTACTGGTAGGCCAAGAAAAACGACCAAGAGAGAAGATCGTGCTATGGTAAAGTTGGTTAAAAAGGACAGATTTAAAACTGCTGCTGCTGTTTCTCGAGAAATGAGCATTGTACTGAAGAAAACTTTATCTCGAAAATGTGTGTCTCGTCGTTTAGTTGAACATGACCTACAAGCAAAAGTACCTGCAGTGAAGCCACTGATCAGCTCCAAGAATAAAAAGTGCCGTCTTACCTTTGCAACCAAACATGTGTTGTGGTCTCAAGAAAAATGGCAAACAGTGCATTTCAGTGATGAATCTAAGTTTATGTTATATGGCTCAGATGAGAAAAGGAACGTTCGTCGAAAAGTAGGTGAAAAATTGTCGCCTAAATGCCTTAAGACTAGTGGTAAATTTGGTGGAGGAAGTGTCATGGTTTTGGGGATGATATCTGGAGATGGTGTGGGCCCTTTGGTTTGATTACATGGAAAGGTAAATGCAGGAGTTTATAAACAACTTGTAAAAGATCATGTCCTGCCTGTGCTGAGAAATTCAACTAAGCGACCAACCATATTCATGCAGGACAATGCCCCATGTCGCAAGGCTAAGTGGTCATGAACTTCCTCAAGGCTGAAAAGATTATTGTTATGGATTGGCCTGCTCAAATCCCAGATCTCAATCCTATTGAAAATGTGTGGAATATTCTAGGAGAAATCCTAAAACAACTGAGCAATTATGGAATGCCCTTAAGGAACAATGGAATAAGATCACCCAGCAAGAAATTGAAAATTTAATTTGTTCATGCAGTCGAAGATGTCAAAGTGTGGGTGAAGCTAAAGGGCTTCACGCTAAATATTAAATAAGTATTCTCTGTCATTTTTTTTTTATTATTTTGCTATATTTTCAACCGTTCTGGTCATTTTGGTCGCCGTTGTGAACATTTTGGCCGCAACTGTATTATTTTAGCTATTTAATATTCTCCCCCCTCTCCCTCCCTAAACACACACAGACACACACGCGCGTGCACACACACACACACACACACACATATATGTATATATATATATATATATATATATATATATATATATATATATATATATATATATATATACACATATTTGTGAGGGAGAATATATCTTAGTTGAATATTATTTGATTGAAGACTATAGAAATCAGAGTACGATAAGGTATCAAAGAAACCGGTATATATGATATGTTTTTACGTTGGAATGACAAAGGGAAACATTCTGTGTAATACGTTTCATCCTTTGCGAGGACTTAAGCAGACTAGAAGAGGAAACCCGTCATATTCAATTCTTCTATTTTCGACTTCAGTTGTCTAATATATATATATATATATATATATATATATATATATATATATATATATATACCACACAGACACACACATGCACACATATACATATATATGAACATATGTATATATATATATATATATATATATATATATATATATATATATATATAAAGAGAGAGAGAGAGAGAGATTGTATATTTATTGTGTAATTTTTGTTTGAAAATTAAAAGATCATACTAGATATTTCAACAGATAATCCGGAGTTATGATCCCATATTATATTGGTGATATATATATATATATATATATATATATATATATATATATGGATATATATATTTATATATACAAAATAATGTTTTAACACAAAACAAAATAAAATGAAAATTTTGAAATTCTTTTTTTTTTTTTTTTTTGAAAATATTATGTACTCCCAAGTAGATGGCGTTTCTATGGGTAGTCCTTTAGGTCCCTTTTTGGCCAATATCTTTGTCGGATATCATGAGAGCATTTTATTTGAGAAATATCAAAAACCTTATATCTATCAACGTTATGTTGATGATACTTTTTCTCTGTTTAATAACATAGAGGAAGCCACTCTCTTTTGTGAAGCGTTAAATTCCTTGCACCCGTCTTTGGTCTTCAGTATGGAAGAAGAAATGAATAATTCTATATCCTTTTTAGATGTTCATGTGGAACGAAAGAATAATATTTTCATCACTAGTGTGTTTCGTAAAGAAACCTTTTCAGGTCTTTACACTAATTGGAACTCATTTGTCCCCATACCAGAAAAAATAAATCTGGTTAAGACCTTAGTTCATAGGGTTTTTTATTAATTTGTTCCTCTAGCACACTTCAACAAGAGTTGAACAAAATTCGAGACATTCTCATCAACAATGGTTTTCCAGCCAACATTGTTGACCGCACAATAAAGCGGAAAATAGAGAATTTCAATATGCCCCCAAAATTTAGCCCAGGTCTTTGCCCTATTTATCTGAAATTACCTTGGCTGGGGAGAAAATGTAAACTTTTGACTGATAAAGTTTCAAATGTTGTTTCTGCTACCTTCTGTTCGGCCAAAGTACGTGTTGTCTTTAGTACTCGTACTGTTTTTCCGTCTTTTTCCAAGGATCGTTTGCCCTATCATAATAAAAGTTCGATTATATATAGATTTAAATGTCAGTGCGAAGCTGAATACATAGGGCGAACATGTCTTCGGTTGGAAACAAGAATCGGACAACATGTACCCAGACACATTAAATTAAATTTAGATAATCGCATTCGTGTTTCGCAATCAGCTCACGATTCGGCGATCGGGCAACACCTATTAGAAAATGAGTCATGCTCAAAACGTTTCACACTGGACTCGTTTTCCATTATATGCGTAGGCAGGTCCAAATATCATCTATCTATTTTGGAAGCCATCTGCCTCAAATTATTTAAACCATCGCTTTCTAAACAAAAGGAGAATTTTTCACGATCGCTAAATTTATTTTTTGATATATGAGCAACTTATTTTCCTATCTTACTGCTCAGGTTGGTTCATTATTATTAATTCATTATTTACGCATTTATTTTAATCGTAAATTTATTTTAATTTTACGTATATATATCTTCGTAAGATTTTAGACGTGTTCCAACCATACCATTTTGGCGTTCTTCTCATTTTCATTGTTTGTTTAAAATCATTTGCCAACGAAAGACCCTGATGAAGCGTTGGCCGAAAGGTACCTAGGTCCTGCAAAAAAAAAAATGGTCATACAAAAGAAATTCATTTTCTTTAAATCGATATATATATATATATGTGTGTGTGTGTGTGTGTGTGTGTGTGTGTGCGTGTGTGTGTATGTGACTGTGTGTGTGTTTTTGTGTACATGCAGATGTGCGTAAAATCAATGGAATTTTATTATTCAAACTTTCTCATCTCATGAATAAGTATGAACAACCACTGGCTAAGTGAATTATTGAACATCGAACCGACTTTGATAGTGGGTGTTAGAGGGACATGATATTTACTTTCGGAAATTTTGGTATATTTATGTTCTTTCAATCTACACTGCCAAGGTTCCACCGAAAATTCTGACTAAAAGCCTTACCGTTCACCGGGGATGACGTAGTTGCTGACCACAATTTTACGCAGCCAGCCAGTGGCGTCAGATCTGCTATATTTGTGATAATAGCAAAGTGACATTGGGCCTAATTACATTCACATTCAATGCAAGAAGTATCAACGGCGTATCCAGTAAATTAATTCAGCGTTTTTTGCTTCCCTGGGTCACAGATTCTACTTGGGGACAAGCTACCTTAGATATCCCGCAATGATGTGACGTGTGTTCATGTCGCAGTGATATTGTCCGGTGGTATGACTAAACATATGATTGAATATGTTGCATCGTTTTTTGATCATTCAAACACCGGTGGGACTGGCAGCTGATCTCTCCTCTGAACGAGCTCTAACATTCCAGTGGTGGAAAACTGGCTAGTTGCATTCAATGTTTTGAAAACCAAATGTTACATTCCATCATCGCTGATCTGGCCTAGCAATACCAACAATCACGATGAATGGATACTACTATAGGTTGATCCTGCGCCTTGAGTGAGTATTGGGCCTCAAACTCAATCCAAACCTCGTGAATCTCGTCCGTACGATACATTGCTACTGATTCTGGAAAATCGTCGTTCCCTGTAGCACTCCAGTAAGCAACAGACTTCTCGTGCTATCTTCTACTTTCACAAAAGCTAGAAATGGAAAATGGTGTACTGCTGCCATATTTAGGAAGAAGCTACCCAATAATCACTTTCCAGGTTCAACAGAGTCCAAAAGCATATCCGCGTCCTTGTAGCTGACGAATTATTTTCCATCCTACTAACCCTTTCTCACAGACAAAACTCACAGGCCCCTCACTATTCTATTTCCATGGATAGTGTTCAGACGAACACTAATCCTTAGTTCCACCAGTTCTAATAACATTCACGACTAAGGTACGCACTTTGTAGCAAACCACCTTCATTCCCTTGGTGAGATTTAAGTTTCACCTGAGAAGCTACTTCCTGCGAACCGCCTCTTTGTTCAAACGATTCCCAAAATGGTGTTTTTTCGATCACTGCAAAGACAGAATCTCCGTTTGTGGTTGTCTGGAAGATCAAATTTCGTTATTACATTTATTTTATTCAAGGGGGCCCAGGCTTTAGCTATGCAAATCAACACGAAATTATCAGCTTGAAATAAATTTCACAAAACAAAACATGTAGATTAATCAACATTGTACATGACTTTGATAATCATAGAACTACACTTGATGAACCTGAGAGCTGGGTTAGAGATCGCCGAAATATTTTAGAAAAAAAAAAGTAGTGCGAAATTGCTATTTTTCGGCCAGGCATTTTTGGCAATAAAATTTAATTTCCCTTCAAACTTGATGATTGTATTAAGTCAAATGAAGACCCCTATTGTAAGATCTTGGGGGAAAAAGGTTTTGAGTGTTGTTGCTCATAACTAAGAAAATTAAGCTTTAATTAAGTTACTTTCTAACAAGACATGTCTTCTTTTCATTCTGAAAAGCTTTCTATTGCGGACCTTGCCAAACATGCTTATCAAGAAATCGGATTAATATCTGGAGAGTCATCCAGTTGATCTGGTATTGGATGACTCTCTAGATATTAACCCAGAATAACGTCTGATCCATTATTAAAATATTTGTATATAATTGAAAATACTGAAAAAATTACCTCTATGCATCTATTCTTGGAAAAGGTAAAGTCAAATAAATAAAGAAAAGATTAACGCAGTCGACGGTTTAAAGAAAGCTGATGTAAAATAGTACATGTCAAGATAAATAAATTTAACAATTCCTTCTGATACATGGAATATTTTAAATCAATGTTTTCAGAGCTCATATATTTTTATATATTTTTAAATGAACATTTATGTTGCATTTAGCCCATTTTATAACAAAATTAGAACATCCCCAGAAAATACCTTATCAGTGTTTTTTATTAGGTTAGAGAATTTAAGCTGAATATTACAAGATATATTGCTCACAATGATCGCGTGAAAATCATAGCAAGTTCTGTTGATTAATACTAACTATATTCTGAATGTTTTATTGAAATAAAGTAAAAAATAATGGAATGTGACATGTTCAACATAACAACACAAGTCCTTTATATATTTTGATTGAGCTATAATTCGCGAAATTATGATAAACGATCACTTTACTCCTGATATATTGGAGTTAGACTCAGACAGATTAACATTTAGACATGATAACACTTCTGACGTGATGGCTTTAGAGGGTTAATGTAAGTTGATGCAGAATTCCTAGCATCATCTCTGACACAAAGTTAAATGAAATCTTACAAGTGCCTTTCATATTTACTCAGCTCTTTATTGCTTTTGCAGACAGTCAAGCGTACTACTTCATTTCCAAGCCTGGGGAAATTTTTAGAAGTTACGAGATCGTGTTCCACATAAACTTACACCAACGAAAAATCAGTCAACGCTTAAATACTTGACATTTACTTCTGGCTGGAACCCGATATAAGATAATTTTGGAAATGGCATTTACTGGGAAAGAAACCGTGAATGATTACAAGAATTGAAATGGAACAAATCGTATTTTTATGCCAATCTTCGACATCACGACCGAAATAGACTCTACTAAGAGGTAAGTGTATTGACTTTTGTTAGTATTCCCAATCACGACTTTCTTCCAAATGCTGGAAACCGAATTAATTCGTACTGCTCAACATTATATTTTACAATTACCTCGATTGTGTAACGTATTGGAAGATGAGTGTTTTTTTTTTCGCCATGCAATGAATTCGACCAGTGATTTCGATGTAGGTCGATGCCGATGCTCATCTTGCAAATGTAACAGAGAAAATGACAATAGTATGACCAGGGGACGTCATTCTACATGCGTGGGAATATTCAAAGAAGTCATCGTGAAACTATCACGTTTCGCTCTATGAAACATTACTGGCCTGGACAAGCCTTCCCAGAACTGATGATAGCGAAGGTGTTATTTTGTTAAAAATCAGCGGACAAAATAATGTCTCTTTTATAAACTTTCCATTATATATGTAAGAGAAATGAATCTACCAATGTGAATCTCTACCATGATTGACTTTTTTTCTTCTTTGTGATAATCACATTAAAATCATAAAGCAATATGGTTGAACTTAGCTCATTACTGGAAGTTTCGAATAGGATTTTGTGCTTGATCTTCATCCGAAGACAAACACTATTTCATTCAAGTCATTAGATAAGCTCAATCGTGTTGTTCTTTAAATATATTTTATCGAGTGAATTCATTATTAGTGAGCAGGAGTTAAATTTATTAAGATTTTAGAAAGTAATATAAAAATTATCGAAATTTACTTCCGAAAAATAAAATAAATTAATTATAATTTAAATTATGTAAGAATGCCGAGAATCCCATGGAGCGAACATGTGAGCAACAACGAAGATTTAGAGAAACTGAGAACGAAAAGGAGACATATACTTAACATCAGAAAGAGACAGTGGAAGTTTTTAAGTGACTTAATGAGGAAAGAGGGCGTAGAAGATTTGATACACACATGGTATATTAAGGGAAAGGCGATGGAAAATAACACACTTAGTGAATTTGAGTAAATGGATGACGGAGTAAGGTTTAGAAAACATAACAAAAAGACAAAATTTATTAAGATTTACAAAGGATAGGAAATTGTGGAGATTTCTGACCTAACGAGCTTGCGTAAATATTTGATAGGGCAAGTTTTCGGAGAGATAGCAAAAAGGCAACATTTATTAAAAGCTACAAAGGACATGAAATTGTGTAAAGTCATGAAGGAAAAGAAGAGATTTAGTAATGACCCTGCAATGAATCCAAAATGGATTTCATAAAATAATCAACATAAAGTGTAGGATTTCGTTTAAAAAACAAAATATCAGTCACTTCCTGCAGTAGTTTTCCATGTCTTTCTGTAATAGACCAGTTGCCATCCAAGGCTATATAACCCGATTTGTCCTGCCATTTACCCATAACAGGAGGGAGAAGAGGATTCATACCTTTCTCAAGGGTATTAAGCACGTAAGTGAATGTAATGGATTCGACTGGAATTCGTACTCGACTCGCCGATTGCTCAATCCGAGCCGCTACCCAATACTCTATCGTGCCCCCCACTGCAGAATAGCAAACTGATTTTGAATGCACTAAAATCTATGACTAATATTATTAACAGAACCTTAACCTTAAAGAAGGTTAGTAAAAGAATGAGGCAAATATGTCAAGAAAAATGAAATATTTGGTGCATTGGATATATAGGACAAATATTATTATTACACTGAGACATTATAATTAGAATCTATGACAAGATATTCAGCACCATTTCTAAATGCAATTATAGCCAGTATTTAAATGTTTTGCAAGAGAGAAAATGGACAGTTTCCATCATTAACGATGACAGAAAGAAATTAGACCAGCGCCCAATGAAAACTTTTCACCCAACTACCAAAAGTTCAACACAATGCAGACTACTGATGAAGAAAACTTCGTGATAGACAGCAACAGCAAAACAAATGATAGACTATAAAAGAAAAAAAATCTGAAATGTTAATGAATAACCAGATAATAATTGAATCAAGAATTTAACTAATTATCAACTGTATTCATTTTAGACGAAATTAACCAAAAATTTTTGCGTGCAGACGCGTGAAAATAAATCATAAACAAAACCAGGCTAAATATAAAGTACTGGTATAAAGTGTATGAATTAAGCGATGGTTGAGAGAAGAGTGGGTCATGTTCTCTCGTCTTGAGTGACAACCAGTCTGTGAGAAAGACAACACTGAATTCAAAACCAGGTGGAGATAGAAGAACCTACTTGGCATGTAAACTAACAGGAACTATCAGTGTACTGAAACTATGAACCTGTGCCTCAAAGGGGAGGTTACGGAACTTAAAATACTTTTGACAAATCTTAAAATTCAATTGTTTCTTTCTCTCAAAGAATTTGATTTAATTAATAAAAATGACACGAGGTTCTTTCAAGTGTAGTGACGTCATTTATTAAATTTGGTTCATGTAGAGCGCTTCTTCATGGATCAAATTCGCAACTCGGTATTAATGATCAGCGATACCATCTCACTATTACTCTGAGCAGAGAAACTCATGCATAATTAATGCGACACACTTGCACTGAAACAATATGAAATATACCGAAAATATCAGAAGTTTGTCAGAGGATGGAATGTTGAATATAAATGTCCCGATTGTATTCATATTTACCGGGTGAATAACTAAAATTATTCGAACGCAGTTGGCTTAGGCAATTTTCAAAAATTCCCCCCAAATTTGCTTTCAATGTATCCCTAGAGAAACTGCTTGATACTTGTATAAATCCTCTAATAACTATGAATTTGAAATGTTTAGAGAAGTTCTGTTTATTGCATCATTTTTTCCGAATATAAAATTAAAGTCTTTGTACAAATTCATTTCTTTTCATATTCACATACTAATATTCGGTAATATTGTTGTTGTATTTTTCATACGAAATATGGATAATTCATCCTTGATTTATCCTCAAGACCCCCGTCGGAACTCATATAATGAATTATTACCAAAAATTGAAGGCAAAAAGACGCTAGCATCATTTTAAACTTTCAGAAACAAGCTGACGCTTTCTGTCACGCTTTATATTTTACAAGACTCAAACAAATTAGCAAAAACAGAAAAAAAACCCAAGAAACAAAAAAAGACAATGAAATATTGCTGTAAAGTCTCAGCTAGAGTTGTGCCTTTCAGCCGGTTCAAACTCTCGATTGTACAGGAAGTTTTCAACTCTGAAGCTTCATTTCCCACAGACGTAGCATTGTAAGAGTATCGCTACTCTATCTATATTTTCATGGCATATTTTCAGATTAACTCCATTTTCTAATACCACCAGTTCAGGCTTTTACAGCTAGGACACGCAAAATACACCAAACAGCTTAGTCTGATTTGAATCACCACCGTTTCTTATATTATCTATTTGAAAGGAGGCAGTTCCTATCAGATGGCATTTTCCCAAGAACTGTTACTTCCAGAAAGACACCTACGCAGATGATTTCCTGAAAACTAAATTCAAATATTATGCCTTACCTAACCTTTTCACTTCCTACCAATTCCTCTTACATTCACAACACACACTTCATTCAGTAACACTCTATCTTGAGCAGCTCGATGGTCTTGTATTAGATGAAAATCTTAATTATTATAAGTTGTTGAAAATAAACAGGATCATTTTTTGTTCATGCGTATTAATAATTAACCTACAATTTTCTTTGGAAAACCTACATATGTTGTCGTTCGGTAACAGTAATACTAGATTATATTTTAATAATGTATATAAAAATACTTCCCAATGATAGTTCTGGCGATGATGGCTGACACGTTTAAATGTTTAAAACTGTGTATATTAAAAATATCAGGAATTTTATCAAAATTGAGTATCTTGAAATTTATCTACTCGTAAATCCTTCGTTTTCCATTTTTATTAATGGGTTGACGTACCATTCCATTTTTCTCTTATTTGCTAGTCACATGACAGTAATAAATATCTTGACGAGATATTTCCTCTTTATTACAAATAATATTAAATAATTCAAGAAAAGTTAAATAATCTGATTAACTCTCATAAGAGCCAAATTTTTGATAAATCCATTCATCGAGTATCTCTAACTTGATAAGCATTTGGACGCGAATCTCTTGAGTCAGTCAATCTCATATGTCATTTTAACCTTTTTTGATTTATTCAATTGCCTATCACGGGTTATCTATTTATCACTTTTGCGAAACTTGAGATATCCGTAAAAATACGTAACATCGTATAAGGTGTACAAAATGCAATAGGTTTCCTTGCGCCAATGTCAGTAGCAACATGTGACAAATATTCACTAATACACTTTTTACTATTCAAGATTGTCTTAAAAATGGTCCCCTAAATTAAAAATTAGTAGAAAATTGATTCTTTCGGGAGCCACATTTTCTTTTGATTTTCGATAGATATTAATTTCATTCGTACGCACACATACTGTTTATAATAGTTCCACTCTGTATATATATATATATATATATATATATATACAAACAAAAAAACTTTACAATTTGTCATATTTTTCTAAATACTGTTTGTTGATATATATAAAATGATATATATATATATATATAACCAAACCAAAGTAGTCATTTTAATATAAAAGTATTAACAATTTAAATGCGCGATGAGAGCTCAATGTAGAAATTTATATACTGAGCAATATAAATAAATCAATAATAAGGAAAAGAATTTAAGAATTAATTATTCATCACATAATCAGTTATATATTCATTTTAAGAGTTATACACACACACATATATATGTATATATATATATATATATGTATGTATAACTATTGAAATAAATTTATAACTGACTATATAATAAGTAAGTCTTTACCTTATGATATATATATATATATGTGTGTGTGTCTGTGCGCGTGCGTGTGTTTGTGTGTGCGTTCAAAATTGTTTTTCAAAGAAATAGTACATACAAAGATATCTTACTTTGTGCACGATGTTTATGACTATATCTGAACCCATGGATGATAATGTCGCAATGAACGGACGTGTTTTTTCATTGATCGAAGAAAGCGATATGGTATTTTAAAAAAGGGACTTCTTTATTTTAATTAACCATTTATTATCATATTTTTTTGTTTATTACATTATTATTTCGTTATATTATGAATTATATTTTTTATGAATTTACAATATTTAATTATTAAAAAAGATATTTTATTTTTTAAGTCGACGTATGTATTGATTATTTTTTATTTTTAAAGTAAGTGTTTTAACAAGTTTACTTACTTTATTAATAAAATCTATTATCATTAGGAATTGTTATATTAGAAAAATTTAACGCATTGTATTTGTTAAATTACTTATACACTGGCATGAATAATTCTGTATTTATATTTATGCGTAATATTTCTGTTTTTTGTGGAAGTGGATGTAAATTTTCGAAAATGTTAATTTTTTTCATCATTGACTATTTGTTCAGTCTGACACATTTCTTTGCCTATCATTTATCATTCAAACAATTTTAACAATATTTGCCAAACATTTTATTCTTTTATCCTCTTATTTATTTATTTATTTATTGTAGTAAGGTAACATTATTTTTATGGACGCGAAGGTATTTTCAAATTTGTAGGGAAAGCGGTTTGAGTCGTAACGCTATATTTTTTTGTTCAGTAGTGTATTTCCTCCTTTATTATTTATCTCTCAAATAATTATTTTTAGCAACAACAATAATAAAAATGTTCTCACATATTTAATGATAATTTTATATTTTTATTAGATTTATTCTATTCTTATTTATTGATTCGTTTCTATTACATTGATATTAAAGTAATAATAAGTCAAAGCCGTGTATTTGATAACGAACTATTTATTCCGACATCCAGCGTAAAATATATATGGTCGTTCCTAGTGTTGGTAGAGGGCTTGCGTGATCCAGTAATTCTAAGAGAAAAATTATATGGAGTTCCAACTCTCGTAGGGTTACCTGTGTCGGTAAGATGGAGGTGGAAATAGCAGACTGAACGCAACCAGGCCCCAAAACCCCAAAGGTGGAATAAGGCAAAGATCTATTGCAACAGCCAAATCGGCTTAAGAATGTAGCGCCAGTCAAGCTGGCGTAACCAAGGCTGACATTGACATGCCAAGAGTCCGACAGCCCAATGGAAACAGGTTTTCCAGAACTCGCCCGTCTCAATCCCCTTTGAGCACTTCTGGCTAAGTGTGTGGACATCTCAGTCGCGCAGAGTTGTCCACCAAAATCAAATTCACGGGAATAGCCTCGTTAAACTTCCTTTGATTCACAGTCATCTCAGCAACCAGAGGAGAGAAAGGGAATATGAATTCATGATTTATTCCATATAAATATTTTACAGACATTTATCTGTAATGATCTATGTATTCTAAGTAAGAGATAATCCCTTTCAAATCCCTCGACATGGCTCTCGTTTTTGTTAGTCTTCCAATATCAAATCACGGCTAGGTATTACAGCATTCAGCCATGTTTTTTGATAATAATAATTTATCCTGATATTATGGATAAAGGAGTTGACACCAACATTTCTATTTACTGACGATAATAATTTGAAACTATGTCTCATCTATTCACGTTTCACATTTCATATTATTTTTTTCGCCGGCTTTGTTTTATAAAGTTCTTGAAGTTGACACAAATGAAAACCAAACTGGAGCGCCTGAAGAATATTGGCATTTCAATGATTCTATTTTGCTAAACAATAAATTATAAAATTACATAAACAGGAAAAGTTTCAAGTGTAACTAGCGCGCAAAAAAATAAACACAAACTTCATATAAAAAGTAACAGTGTAATAAACTGATTGTTTTCTGAAAAGATCTCTATGTGGCTCAAGTGCTGAAATCGATGTATAGACGACAACAGAAGCATGAGAAGAGCTATTCACACCCACGTTTACACGCAAACATGCGGATACACAAATATGATTTCGCCTCGAAAACTTCAACGAACTCTCACACATCCGTTCTTATCGAACACATTCGCTTTTCTCTTGTTATTCTTTGCAGCGTGCTACCACCCGCATTTGCATATCTGTGGGATCGTGTGCAACAACGTAAAGGTTATCAATTTACATTGCTTGTCAATGAAGCTTATTTCCCTCGGGCAATATGTTTTGTTTTGTCCAGAAAGAAATGTCTCTGTATTTTCTCGCTTTCAATACACGCGTGTGTGTACGTGTGTGCTCATACGCTCACATACATATATATATATATATATATATATATATATATATATATATATATATATATATATATATATATACAAGTATAATTTATGTCGGAATATTTTAGATGAGGGAATATCATCATTATATGCCTTACTATTCTGAGTAGCATGTTCAACGTTTCGGCCTTTATATCCTACAACTATATTCAAGCATTTGCTGGCGGAATGTAAACAGAAAACTTTTTCGGAATGTAAACTTTATTCAGTTCACTGAGGTCGATTGCTATCATTTAGTTTTAACAGGTATAGGGATTTTTAAATATCGGTTCATACTTGGATGTGCGCTTGGCGTAGTGATTATTGACGCGAAAATTGGAGACGGTGTGCTGAGTTCCAATTTCACCCGATTTCCTTGGAATCGCTATAGTACAATTGTCCTTGGATCTACTTCTTCATACAATAACAACATTGGCTTAAGTATTGTTGGGGTCCTTAGCCTTGGTTTTAATTAATCTAAAAGTAAAAGAACTCTGAATTCATAACACCTTGGATGTGGAGTTATCAGCCTACTGCCTACCGATAACTTCAGTAGCAGCTAGTGTGTTGAGGGTGTATCCGTATAATCTACAGGGGAGTTCTTTGGTACCAAACAGGTGGAAGCATATTCACAAACGTAAATATTTAGTAGATTAAGTTGTTACTTTAAAAACAATTTGCTTTAAGGGTAATTTTAAGTTCAGTTCCAATTTTTTTTCAGTGGAAATAACGTACAATCGACACAGTGGAGAAAGCAACTACTGATTATTAACTGGTATGAAATTTACCTTAAGTATGGGAACGGAACTTTTTATATACTCGGAGGGAATACAAGTATCGGTTCAATATTTAGGGAATGTTATGTCGACAAACATCTGAAGAATGTTAGAGTATATAATGGCTGAGACGTTGTAAGTATAACGGCGAGGATGAACATACTTCTCAGAATAATAAACTATCTAATAATAAATACACATAGTCAAGTATATATTGTACGCAACCTAATTTGCTCAAAAAATTGTACTTGATATATTAGCCTTCGTCTTGTCTAAATTTACTTAGACGGATGACATACGCAATATGAAATGTTAATTAAGCGTTCTAGTTGTTGCAATGCAGACGAGATTTCCATCGCTTTCCTGTGTCTTTCTTAATATGACCTATGTGTGCCAAATTTTCTAGGCCCTAATTTCTCATTATGCACCATATATTATGCATATATATATATATATATATATATATATATATATATATATATATATATGTGTGTGTGTGTGTGTGTGTGTGTGTGTATACGAAGGGAAAGAGAAAAAGGATTTTAAATCTATCCAACTCTAAAATTATTCGATATATATTAAATTCAAACTTTATTCAAAGAGTAACAAGAATCTCTCATTTTGCCGAATAAACCGAAGATCACTTGGTACCACATCCTTATCTGGATCCGTTTATATTTTATTCTATCCGCTATACCATTTATCTAGTTTACATGTCAAACACAAACAGAGAAAGTCCAATTTATCATAACACTGTTAACAGGTGAGGAAACGCATATTGTATAATATTCCTATTGTAACTACTTTCTGTAAGCTCACTACATTCAATTATGAGCAAACAATTCACATTTGTATACGTCTAGCCAAAGAATCTTTTACCGCTGCTTAATGGTCCATTTTCGGCATTTTCCGGCAATTTTAAGCTGTTTAGATTGATGTCTTCTCATTAGGAATCGTTTTATGGTCCTAACTCTTCCAGATAATCTATACTATATGAGCATGTTAGAAACCGTCGACCTGGAAAATTGGTTACGGTCTGGTTGTATCGAATTTATTTCTTTAACGATCACACGAGCACACTTCCTTCTGTCTAACTTTAATATTTCAATCTGATTAATTTAATCGAGAAGACATTTCTTCTCTTTCACTTATTTCGAATTTACTTGTCGATATGATACAAGTCAAACATTATCTTATAGAATACAGAGTACATTTAATATTCTCTGTAGATTTTCAATATGTCCAACTAGCAAGATATGATTCATGTACCTTACTTGTTCCTTTCTCAAACATTCTTGATGGTTAAGCATTTTTCTGTATTCTTCATTTCCATCGAGGACTCTAGGGAGCAAAGAGCGAATTTGTAAAGAGTCACTATTAATGCTGATAATGCAAGACTCTCTAAGACGATTGAGTTTTCTAAGTGACTGGTGTGTTTATGAAAAATAAAAACGCAAAAATTCCCTTTCTCTCAGCTGGGCGTCAATGGCCTAGAGTTTAGAATCTCTGACTGATACTACATCGGTCGTGTTTTGTTTCCGGCCTGAAGCGATTAGATGTCTAGCTACACTGATGAACTGAGATGCAGCGAAACAGTCTGTTTGTGGATGACTATATATATATATATATATATATATATATATATATATATATAATGGACTCTCCCGTCGGTTTGGACGTATGAGGATCTGCCAGCTTATTGATTCAGTTATGAAAGTTTATGCGATAATTTTAAGTGGCATTTAAGACCCGGTAGTGATTTACAAAGGAGGCCACATATGGAGCAAGTGTGAGGATTGTGAGATCAGATCACTGTTAGATTGGCTGACCTTTTAGATCTTGCTCTCGCTTCTTGAAGATGATTCAGACAAGCAGATTGAAAATTGCTGAGTCCACTAAAACACGTTAATCTCCATTCTACCCGCTCCAAATCTAAGCGCTCAAGGGTGTTATGTGGTATATTAACTGCTCACAAGTTGCTTTTTAGCTTGTCTTTGTATCTTAGCCATGGGCGTCCTACATTCCTGTAGCCCTGATCTAACTGGCTTTACATTAGGATCTTGGGTATCCTGTCATCAGACATTCTCAAGACATGACCAGACTACCGTAACTGAGACTGTATGATAAAAGTCACGATTCCTCCAATATTACACCTGTTAAACAGGTCTACGTCGAATGTCCTATCTTGAAGTTTAACTCCACAGATTGCACGCAGAAAGCTTTTATGGAAAACACCTAGCTGGCGTATATGGTACCTGTATGGAGTCCATGATTCTGAGCCATGCAAAAGGATGGCAAGTACAACAGCTCTGTAAACCCGAATTTTTGTATCTAGTCGAATACCCCGGTCATTCCACAAGCGATGGCGAAGTTTGCCGATAGCACTGGTTGGCTTAGCAATCTGATGCATGATTTCATCATCTAAAATTCCACTGTAATTGACTTTGATACCTAGATAGGTGAAAGACTTTACATAGTTCAGGGGTTTGTCTTCTACTCTCAATGGTCTCTCTGGAAATTTGTAGACTGATGGTTTTTGTTTCTCACCACGCTTCGGAGTAGGACAAGGTTGGTGCACAACTTCAGTTTTCTTTATGCTAAGTGTAAGACCAATTGTTTTACATGCAGCAGAGAAACGATTTATTAGTTATTGGGCCTCCTCAAAGGATGTCGCTACAAGAGCCGCATCATCAGCAAACAACAAATCACGAATAATCTGCGTACGAATGTGGGTCTTGTCTTTGAAGCGCTGATGATTGAAGAGACCACCAGTTGTTCGATACTGAAACCTGACGCCACTCTCTGTGTCTGCGAATGCATATTTCAGCATCACCGAGAAGAAAAGGGCAAAAAAGACAGGGGCCATGACACAACCTTGCTTAAAGGATTCTGACATCATACCATCAGAAACGATGTTAGCTTTCATTCCTTCATGAAAGATGACGATGACCTTTAGCATGTTTTCATAGATGCCGAGTTTCTTCAAGATTCGCCAAAGAGCCTCTCGATTCACAGTGTCAGAGGTCTTCGTAAAGTCCACAAACACCATGTATAATTCCTGGTTTTTATCGCGAACCTTCTCTGCAACTGGACGAAGAGAAAATATCATGTCAATGGTGCCACGATCTGACCGAAAACCACACTGCGATTCAGGATAGATGTCGGCAACAAGGTGTATAATGATTCTGTTTAAAATCAGTCTAGCTAGGATTTTGCCTGCAATTGAAAGTAGTGATATCCCCTGATGATTATCACAGACACACCTGGAACCCTTGTTTTTGTAAAGGTGTTTGATACAGGCGTCTTTATAATCCCGTGGGACACCGCCTGCCTGCCATATCTCCACAAAAAGGAGATGTAATTTTTTTACCAACTTTTGGCCACCATGCTTATATACTTCGGGTTGAATAGGATCTTTAGGAGTAGGTGATTTTTCAGATGAGATTTAGAGTCAATTACCTGTTGATAGGTAGGTTCAAAAGACAACTCCGGAATTTCAGGATTTTGCTCAATTGATGTGATGGCTTCCTCATCAGTAAACGAAGTGGTGTTTAACACAGTTTCGAAATGCTCTTTCCAGAGATTTAAAATGTCTGACTTATCCGTCAAGAGAGTTTCACCATCTGCTGTGGAGATTGGAGCAACACCACTTTTCTGAGGACCGAAAATGCTCTTGAGGCCAGCATAGAAAGTCTTTATATCCTTTCTATCTGAAGCTTCTTGGAGTTCAGTGGTCTTTTCAGACCACCAAGGCTCTTTCATGGCTCTGAGAGCTCGTTGAACCTGACTTTTACACTTCTTGTAAGACAAATTCTTATCGGACGAGTTCTTGTCCTCAATCCATGCTTTATGAGAAGAGTGTAATTGATCTATAAGCTGCTGAACTTCCGCATTATTGTCATCAAACCAGTCTTGATGTTTACGATATGACAGGCCGAGAACCTCCAAGGATGTAGAATATGTCTTATCACGCAGAGCTTTCTGAGATGATTGGTAATTGGTATCATTGGTAATATTTACAGAATCGAGTGCAGTATCAAATTTGTTAGAGAGCTCAATTTTCACTTCAGTCGATTTAAGAGGCAGTACGTTAATGCGCTTGGGCACTGTAGATTCTATAATCCTTCGCTTTTGCAGATGCAGTGTAGCTTTACTCCGAAGTAGAGCGTGATCTGACAGATAGCATGTTGTGTGGAATGAACGCGTTATCTTAAAATCTTTTTGTCCCGTCTTTTGGTGATGACGTAGTCGATCAGATGCCAATCTTTCGAACGAGGATGCATCCACGTGGTCTTACGACAGCTGGGTTGCTGGTAAAAGGTATTAGTGATACAAAGGTAAAATTCCTTGCAGATCGTGAGAGGGTGTAATCCATTAGAATTCACATGACCAATACCATGGTGACCTAAAACACTCTTCCAAGAATGATAATCATTGCCAACACGAGCATTGAAATCACCTGTAAGGACTAATTTATCCTTATGTTGGACTTTGGAGATGACATCCCGAACTACCTAAGGTTGGCGCGTAGCAGCTAACCATCGTCACACGGGTGCTGCACTCTAGATTGAGGGTTAATTCCATTATGCGATCGGATACACCTTTAGGTAAGGAAGGCAGTGAGCTAGAAAGGTCTGACTTGATGGCAAAGCCAACACCAGACTGGCGTGGCTCTTTCTCAGTCTTGCCAGCTCATAAAAAATACGTATCCGCCTTTTTTTTCTCTAAGCTGAGAATTACCAGCCAGACGTGTTTTATTAATGGCTGCAATGAAGGTGTTATATTTCTTCAACTCAAGAGAAACAAGAGCTGTTTTACGCTCTGGTGCAGAATCATTGTCCTTAAGAGTGCGAACAATCCAGGATCCAAAATGGAAATCCTTCTTATATTTATTCTGATATTCCTTGCTGTTTCGACTGCTTTATTGGATAACCAGACAGCTGCAGTGGTCTGCCAATTCTGTGTGAGCAAGCAATGTTTAGGGCTCCTTTTATCGCCCCCTCTCCATAATAGGGAAAGCAGTGCAGATCCTTTGTCACCGATGGAGGACACGGACATCACAATTGCTCATGGGTCTGTGAAAGAACGGCCATCACCAATCGGTCTGCCACTGTGTAGAGCTCCACCTAGAGGCTTCCAGTAATATCCTTCACCTGATCCCATCGCCTTCACTCTCTCGCCAGCGGACCTTACAAGTGACCTGTGTGGATAAGAACGAATCAAGGTAAACCGCCAGAAAACCCACACGAGTGATTTGATTAAAGAGGTGAAGGCTTGTGCAGAACCATCCA
>CAHIKZ030001813.1:660000-817500 GCA_903632075.3 Acanthosepion pharaonis
TGTCATTTTAACAAATATATTTACCAAATTTAAATAGTAATATTATGAAATACTAAAGTAAATCTATTCAATAAAATCACCAGAAGCTTCAACCAAAGCCTCCAGACTACTTCGGAATTTCCTGCAACTCTTCTGAGCGGTCTCATTGTTTAAGCTAGTGAATGCTGCTATAATCATTGCTTTCATTTCATCTTTAGTATTGAAAAGAGTTTTGTTGGTCTCTCGCTCAACTGCGTCCCACACGTAATAATCAAGAGGGTTGCTTGCTGAGGAGTTAGGTGGTCAAATGTAAGGGGTGATGTGGTCGCCGAAATTATCTGACAGCCATGACTACTGCTTTTGTTGCTCGACATAGGTTCTTCAGTGGCCACTCTCTTGATCCAGGGTAACATAAGGTCCTCAAGGAACTTGATGTGGGCCTCCGTGTTTAGTCTGAGGCCCTCACCAACAATTTCGGGAGTTCTTTTATCAGAATGATTAGAATAAGTTTTACGACCTACCATACCTTCGTAAACCCCAACAAACTCATACAACTCTTTCTGAAATCTCTGAACTGTTTTCGGATTGACACACAAACGCCCTGAAATGTTCGTAGTGGAGCTTCTGGTTTGAATGCCAAGCAATAAAATTGCAAATGTCTGCCAAAGTCAAATGTGTCAATGTGATCTTTTACTCACAGACTGTGCCCTACTCATCCTACTATACTGACAGTCGATAAAATAAATAAAAAAAACAATGCACATGGGCAGAATTAAAAATATATAATGGCGACAATTTACCCATCGTGCCCTGTATAATGTTAGAACTTTTAAAAATGAATGATTTTGTTTTACTTTTTTTTTTTTTTGATCATAATAGTAACTATATTAATCTAATCTTTCCTTTTCATATAATTAATAAAAAAATTACAGAGAGTTTTCAAAGACTGCAATAACCACAACATAATGAATGATTACATTCTCGGTTGCATCATCAATTTATAGTTTACTCTATTTCTCTATTTTAGTGTTATTCTGATTTTATCGCAGATTTGCAATTATCCATCACTCTTTTGTAGTTAGTTTAACAAACTCGATTAATCTATAACATGAAACAAACGAGTTTATTTCCGTTGTTTTTCACTTCGTTAAATTTCCTAAAATATTTGCTTTAATAAAAATACTGAAGTAACCCCTTCAGCAATATGAATTGAAAATATAAATATTGTTTGATCCTAATTATGTCTGTCATTTTTGAGTTACAAACGAATAAATAAATACAAGTATAGTTTGCTTAGTGTAAGGATTAAACAAAGGAAATATGTTTAATAAATTTGGGAGTTCAACGTTTTATATGGGTTTTGATAATTATATTTTCTTTCAAATGGTATACAATGCTGCAAGAGATATTTTAAACAGGAAAAACCGCTTATTTTTTATTTTTTATTTTTTTTTTTTTTGCTAACAGTAATCTTTTTTCGGTGAAAAAATTATCAGGAGAATCGTTTGGGATTATTATAATGTTCATGTCCACTGTAACAACCGGTATTATATATATATATATATATATATATATATATATATATATATATATATATATATACTGTTATAAACAAGCTGTTAATTTTCCAGTCTATCAAGAACACTTTCGGATGAAAATTCCTACTAGAAAGAACGATAAATGTTATAAATTCCCAGTCTTTTTTAAGACAAATTATCTTAATATCTTCTACCTAGCTAAACTATATATATATATATATATATATATATATATATATATATATATATATATATATATATATGTACCGTTCCAGTTATTAATTATAAGTTTTAAAAATCATATCAATTATATAATTTTTTTTAAAAATCGTCTTTAATGATTACATTTTTCTTAAAAAATTTACATTAATTACAGTTTTTTTCCTACAACCCATTAACACTTACCAAATATAAACGTTCATAGCTTTCGAAATAGTTTAATAATTACGACTAATTTAATGTCACTGCGGTAATTTGCATCTGGAAAATGTTTGTGTTGTTATGTAAGCCTGTCTCTTAACAGTCTCTGATTTGGCGTGATCATGATACAGAGGGAATCTGCAGAAAGTAAATACGCATTAAAATGCTGATTCTAGAAGCTAGCGTTTTCGGTTGACTTAATGGTTATCGTGGCTGAAGGTGGAATCATGAAGCAAAGTTCAAATTAAGGACTAGGCTATTCCTTTAAATTCTCCCTCAGATTAACCAATATCTTTTCCTCCTCCTCAGCTATGGATTAGAAAGCAGAGTAGACCATACTCTCTAGCCTTTTTTAATGACAACTCTGAATTCCAAACCAAAAAAAAGACAACATAAAGCACGCGTTTCTCTTTACCAAGAAGTTATGCCAGTTTGCACACATTAAAGAAAAGACATTGGTGGAGAATTTTGCCCATCTATTCTCCGACAGGACATTTATCACATTTTCTGTGGTAAAACATAAATATTTTTAAAGTAAATATCTTCTTCCGTTTATGTACGAACTAAGCAAGTAAGCATTGAATTAAAAATACAGTTTTAATATTTAATTTAATTTTAATTTTGATTTTTTTTTTTTATTTATTTAAAGAATATTAACAAAAATCATTAAAACATAATGGCTAATAACGAATGCTAATAAAGAAAATTAATAAATATTAATATAAAACATACCCTTACTAAATGGCTTTATTGGTTCCAAGAATCACAATATTATTATGCGGAAACTAATTCGACAAAAAGGGAAATATTGCTAAATAATTACAAAATATAATTAGCCTTTTATCGGGACATTTATGTTAATTATGAGAGACTGAAAATTCAATTCCCAGAACTGAACCACCATATTACTTTGTTATATATGGTTTGACCAGAGTGTTAAAGGCTTGGGTACTACCAACCACATCACTTTAGAAGTACTGGCAATAGAAACCGGTGCACAGTGTGCGAGGAACTCTCCAAACACATCTCGCGTTACTTTTGTCCAGCTCCAAAAGATGCTACAATACCAAAATTTTGACCTGAGTCATGTACTTAAATTGCCTCGCCAGCTCTAGATATTTATACGGATCACATGTATGACATTTCATTCGGAAAATTTTGTCTGAATTTCGGGAATGAGGAGTTATTATTATTTACACTATATTCGGTCTGTCTTTATCTTTAGTGACATAGTGGTTGTAATTTCAATCCGTGGGTCGGCAGTGTGCTTTTGCGCTCAATGGAAACAGGGGAGCAATAACTGAACGTTACTAAATAAAATTAAAACTAGATTATATCCCTAAAGAAATCGATGTAAACCTGAAGAAAGGTTGAAATGTTCTGATAGCAACAATAAAGATGAGGATAAGAGTCCCAATATAAATAGTGTAAATAATCATTCGGAAATGTCTAAACATTCATCTTTACACAACTGAAATGGATAAAATGTCTTCAAATGAATAATCCTATAAATCATGAAGAAGACGAACTTATAAATTATGCAACAATATCACAAAGATCTTTTCCAAATAATAGAAATCACATCACTTAAACAGCCGCAGCAACTGAAATTCATAGTACATGTAGCGAGGAAAGTAAATACTGATATAAACAAACCTTTAATTTTCCAGGTTACCATAAAGAAAAAAAATAATGGATTAAAACTCTTACTAGAAAGAGTGCTAAAAGTTAATTGTTTGAGAAATCTTATTTCCTGAGAAGCTGTTTCATTAAAAAATTAATTTTAAAAATTTCTACTTAAAGTAATTATGACAGTTCAGCAAATGAATGCCGAAATTAACTTACTCATCTTACCATTACGGTTAGGTAGGATCAGTAAACTGACGATTTGAAAAACAATAACTGGCTTGGGGAGAATAATTTCGTGTCAAACGTACAATTGGATTGATATCTATTTTTCTGTTGATTAATTTTCTTTTCATCGTTCCCTATATTTACATAATAGTTCTGCACAAAGAAACATTCAATAGCGGTTAAAGAATTCGTTTTCCAACATTAGTGATATCAATGTACAAGAAAGAGTTTTATAGATGAAACTTACAGTAACAGAGATGACATTCAATTCATGAATATGCACTTGATGAAGTTCAGTAGGAGAAACTTATGAAACACGAATTAATTTTTTATCAAGCAAAAATATCCATAAGAAACATGCGGAAATAATGGTCATTCCCTATATTTCTACAGAAAATAGCCAACTTTTCCTTCCGTGTGTCAACTTAGACCAAGGAACGGTTAACTACTGTCATATCTGGGCAGCGCTGTCCAGTTGTAGCGGTCGAGCTTTGGCAAAATTCAAAAACGATTACGTGGCCTTAAAGGTGATGAAATATTTTCCACACTCCAACGCTTACATCACTACGCGACCGCTATTGATATGGCAAATGGTTTAGTTCTACCAGCTACGAGGTCTACAAATAGGACGTGTCATGTCATGCTCAGGGTGGAAAAACATCCCCATTCTCTTGGTGTTCTTTTCGAATGAAGTGATTTTTTTCTCCCACAGACTCTTCTCCAGAACTGTAAGTTCGTGGAAAAATATTCCCGACAGGAGGCTACTCTAACCACTACAATTTAAACCTGTTCAAATCAAGAGCCAACCAAATTATATCCTACATATCTTCATAATATTACTGATTCCCCATCCTTTACAGAAACCTTATTCAATAACAGGGCTTGTATCGTCTCTTCCTTGTTATGACAATAAACTACATCAAGCAGCAAGGTCTCTTATTAGGGTATTGGAGCTTTTGAGGAGCGTGGAATCACCTCGTAATTTCTGTTGTTTCTAGGTCCACACTAAACTTGTTAGGATCCCAACTATGGATAAGTAATAAACCTCTAAACAAAAACAAAATATATGAATATGTAAAAAGTGTCATATCTTTCGTAAAAATACTAGTAACACATTTTATATTACAAACCAAATCAACAATAAATATTTGGAGTAAAATGATATCAATTCCTATTTATTGTAAAATTATGAAAGAATTTGAAATCTCACAAGAAAATAAATATTTTCAATATTAAATGACTAAAGAGTTGATATACCGTTAAAGAACCTAAATAGTAATCTGTAATCTAACACAATATTCCCATTTGACTGCATATATATATATATATATATATATATATATATATATATATATATATATATATATATATATATATATATAAATTAAAAAGAAAAGAAAAACTAATGAAACAGACAAAAAGAGACAGACAACTACAATGATCAATCAATGAACTTTGTATTGTGTGAAAAAATAGATTGCCTGTAAATTTGTATTTAGCTTTTCGTTGTGCATGCATGTTTGTGTTTGCGTGTACGGGTTTGCATAGAGTTGTAAATTACGAATACCAACAATGCTGTAATTGAAATATCCCAAACAAAAATGCACCAAACGTAGCACACACACACACACACACACACACACACACACACACACACACACACACACACACACACACACACACACACATATATATATATGTATATATATAACTAGACATAGAGACAAAATTTTAAACTTTTCGCAAATGGGCCTATATATATATATATATATATATATATATATATATGCACACACACACACACACACACGCACATATATATATATATATATATATATATAAATAAAAGAAATATGTTGTAGTGGTTCCAACGAGAGAAAAGTATGTATATTAAAAAGAAGAGTGGTGCCGCACACGTTTTTGGTTGTAATATGGATTTATTGAGAAAAATATTATACTTTGTTTTACATAATTTCACGACACGTGTTTCTGGTCTGGTCTCGCAACCGTCTTCAGGTGAAAGTGGAGATTTTTACATATTATTAAAAATAATTAATTTTTCTTCATGTTCAATGTGGAATATTCTCGATATGAGACATTCTGTTTGTGTGTTGGCAATCCGAATTTTTTTTCTAGAATTGTCAATGAAGAGTTCTGCGTGAAGGGTCATAAAACAATTAAGGTTTGTCCAGCGAGTAGTTATCGGCATTTAATCTTTTAATGTTTTAGTGACTTATGTGCTCTTGGATCTGTTTCTATTTTGGCGTGTTCCTGTCAGCATGCGTGTATATATGCGTGCGTATATTTTCTTACTACGAGGAATTCGTAAACTTATTTGTACTTATACACGCATACACACACATACGCACATACACACCATCCCACCACAAGTAGTCAGTACACACACACATATACACACATATTTCCCAAGCCACATGGAACCAGTACACACACACACACACACATATACACACACACACACACACACACGTACTTCTTAAGTTGTCAACATCCGCATATACATACATAAATGTATGTATGTGTACATACACATATATATATCTCCTCGTGTCTCCTGTATATGAGTGTGCGTCCATGTATGTGAGCGATCATTGTATTTGGTCACCCCTGTGCATGTTTTTTTTTTTGGGGGGTTATGATCTATTCAGTTCGGGTTTGAATTTGTCTATAAAGTTTTTTCCTGTATTTGTAGATACGAGTAATTGTCTGTTTGATATATCGGCATGATATTAAACTTACCCTGGTTACATTTGAAAATGTGTTGTGATAAAAAAAGTTTTCTGTTGTCTGTCAATTTTATATTGCTTTTGTGTAGGGAGACCCTGTTGTTCAGTTGTTGGCTGATGCCTATATATGACTTCTTACATTTTGTGCATTTAATGCATAAACTACATTTTGGGAGTTGCAGTTTAAGTTTTTTGTTTATTGTGAATTCCCTACACAAAAGCAATATAAAATTGACAGACAACAGAAAACTTTTTTGTATCACAACACATTTTCAAATGTAACCAGGGTAAGTTTAATATCATGCCGATATATCAAACAGACAATTACTCGTATCTACAAATACAGGAAAAAAACTTTATAGACAAATTCAAACCCGAACTGAATAGATCGTAACCCCCAAAAAAAAAAAACATGCACACAGGGTGACCAAATACAATGATCGCTCACATACATGGACGCACACTCATATACGGGAGACACGAGGAGAGATATATATATGTGTATACACATACATACATTTATGTATGTATATGCGGATGTTGACAACTTAGAAGTGTGTGTGTGTGTGTGTGTGTATGTATGTGTGTGTGTATGTGTGTGTACTGGTTCCATGTAGCTTGGGAAATATGTGTGTATGTGTGTGTGTACTGACTACTTGTGGTGGGATGGTGTATGTGCGTATGTGTGTGTATGCGTGTATAAGTACAAATAAGTTTACGAATTCCTCGTAGTAAGGAAATATACGCACGCATATATACACGCATGCTGACAGGAACACGCCAAAATAGAAACAGATCCAAGAGCACATAGAGGTCACTAAAACATTAAAAGATTAAATGCCGATAACTACTCGCTGGACAAACCTTAATTGTTTTATGACCCTTCACGCAGAACTCTTCATTGACAATTCTAGAAAGAAAATTCGGATTGCCAACACACAAACAGAATGTCTCATATCGAGAATATTCCACATTGAACATGAAGAAAAATTAATTATTTTTAATAATATGTAAAAATCTCCACTTTCACCTGAAGACGGTTGCGAGACCAGACCAGAAACACGTGTCGTGAAATTATGTAAAACAAAGTATAATATTTTTTCTCAATAAATCCATATTACAACCAAAAACGTGTGCGGCACCACTCTTCTTTTTAATATATATATATATATATGGTAAATTGAAAGACGGCTTGAAACGTCTCAGCATTGATTTGAAAAGCTGTGAAGCCCAGACATTAACACAAAAGGAATTGGCGTAGGACATGTTTCATTAAGTTAAAGGCTTTTGAAGACAGTAGACTGAAGCACCGTGATCAGCTTTGTCAAACACTGAAGCAGAGACGCCATCAAAATCCTGCTTTAACAAATTTCATCTGTCAGTGTGGCTTTGTCGCCCACATCGAGATTGGGCTAGTATCACACTTAAGAAAGCACAAATGAAATATGTACTTCCCTTTAGAAGAGTCCACCATACACACACACACACACACACACACACACACACACACACACACACACACACACACACACATATATATATATATATATATATATATATATATATATATATATATATATATAAATTAAAAACACAAAGAAAAACTAATGAAACAGACAAAAAAAAAAAAGACAGACAACTACAAACCTGAAAAACTAACAAACGCTAAACAGCACTCAAGGACCCCGATTCAAATCGTAAATTTTATGGTATGCCGGTCGGCAGACGTAGCGATTGTTCCGTTTAACGGTCGCATAGCGTAAACTTCGAACTTTGCGAAGTTTATTTAGATATATTTGTTTCAATATATTTGTGTAGAGATATGACCCCACAGATAAAGTTATATATTTGTGTGCATGTGTATGTGCTCTGTATGTGTTATTGTGCATGTGTTGTGTGTCTCTGCGTGGATTCACGGTCATAAACCGATCCCCAGCCGATTAGAACAGGTCATTCGAACGTATTTACAAGCGCGAGAGCAGCTTTTGAACCCTAGTAAAATGGTGTGCCCGACAGCCACGTACATAAATAATTAATGAATAAATTATATTACGCGCATATATAATTTATTTATTCATCCTCTCAGTCAGGGGCTTCCAATCAAAACAAAAAACTTGTTCATATGCCTGCCCTTGCTAAAAAGCAGCGATCCTTTCTTGATGCAGTCGGTGGGAATATTGTGTTAGATTTCAGATTACTTGTCAATATAGAAATTTATGGTTACACCTAGCCAAGTCAACTTTAAATCGATGAGATCCCGACCACAGTTTATTAAATTCAGATCAGGACCTATAATATGGCTGATTTTGTCTTTGGATTTTATCAAGGTAAATAGCAGGATCACCGGAACATATGTGGCAGCAATATTCGAAGCATGGACCAATGGTAGACTTATAGATATGTATGATAGATTCTGGAGATAAAAATTGTCTTGCACGATACAGTCATATATATATATATAAAGGAATAAGGCATAGACAATAGAGCAAAGGTGTAGATGTATTTGTGTGTATTTTATTTAAACTCTTCTACGTCATATGTATTTAACTTGCTCTCATTTTGTGTGCAGCGATGTTTACTATGTTTAACTTTTGTATTTATACTTCATCTTTTTTGTATCTAGTTATTTATTGGCGCATGAGCGTATCTATCGTTTCGTGTGTATATTTGGCTATTAGCTTAGTTTGAATAAGCTTTTTTGAGCCAAGTAGATTGAGAGCAAATCGATTTCTTTTATGTCAGTGCCAAACTCCTGTTGCTAGCTGATCAAATGCCAATGAACGCGTCAAACGAAATCACGGAGATTATCAAATACCACGCGATTTAATTCATAGATTGTTAGACTTTTCCTTTAAAAAGAAACCAGCTTTACCATGTTGGCCTTTTACCTTTGAATCATTCACTTGACGTCTTTAGATATTTTAAACAATATTCTCTTTTGGCAAGGTAGATACGTCTACACTTTCTATGATGTTATCAATCTCTAAACGCGATTTCGTGGAGAAAATAAGAAATCTAATTTTATGTCTAAAATAGAATACCATGGAACTTATTATTTTTCAATGAATAATCTCTTAATTGACCAGGATTCAAGAAATAAATATTAAATACTAATACTTCAAAAATCATGTAGCTTCTATGATGGAATATCAGGGTATGAGGGTATCAGGGCTCTCTCTCTCTCTCTCTCTCTCTACATATATATATATATATATATATATATATATATATATATATATATATATATATATGTGTGTATATGTGTGTGTGTGTGTGAGAGAGAGAGACAGTTTTAAGTTCTGCTATATTAATGTGTAGAATATTAAATAGAGCGTATGCAAATATAAAATATTTTAAAGTGGACACTGAGATCAATATCGAGCAGCGATAATTAGTTTATCACAATCTAACTCTCTCTCTCTCTCTCTCTCTCTCTCTCTCTATATATATATATATATATATATATATATATATCCCTATTTATATATTTTTCATATGTGTGTGTGTGTGTGTCTCTGTGTGTGTGTGTAAGCTTTCAGTAGTATTAAATGAAAGCGAAATTTTTTTTTTAAATTTCGCTTGAAGATGGAACAGAGCTTACTTTAACTCAATTTAATTCAAATAATTATATTGAAGTTTTTCGGCAATTTGTTTTGGAAACATGAGACGTCTTTTTGTCGCGAGTTGGAATCATATTTTAAATAAATAATTATATTTATGCTCTACTTTTGTATCGAGCACTATTTTTAAAAATAATAACTAAAATACTAAGGAACTTTGGATTATTTACCTAACCAGTTCCTTCCTATTTTCTATATATTTTCACACACACACACACACACACACACACACATATATATATATATATATATATATATATATATATATATATATATATATATATATATATATGAAACTCCATGAATTGAATTTTAAATCAATTAATTTCAAGAACGTTGTTTTGAAATTTATCTTTTACATACCTTGATTATAAATGGATTAACCTTCTATTCATAGAATTGATAACGACATTTGTTTATATTAAAATGTACACGTAAACCACGTGACCCACTTTAAATAATTAGATATTTCTCTAGAATCAATGCGGGGAATCTTTTTCATCTATTACAATTTTCACTACATTTTCAGAAAACATCTAATGTTGATTATAGACTAGCCGTCAATTTTAATAATGTCATATTCTCAGGTACGTCTATGTTAGTTATATCCACAAGAATCAGTGTGATTTCAGTTGATTAAAACCGCAGAAGTTCTTAATATGAAACATTAATGCACTAATTTCGATTACGCTATATAGCAGTTCCTTATCTCGGTGTTGTGTTCATTCAGGGCATTGGCAGCCATGTCTCTTAAGTAACTTTCGCGCCTCTAAGTAAGTTATACCTTTTTTCCATTACTCCTACTCCCTATTCTACCATACATTGTACACGCTGATATGTAAATTACTCGCTGTTTTCTTCTCTCACACTTGATTTCAATATGCCAAGTTTTCTAAGCCCACTTTCCTCATTATCTATCCTAAAAAAATTCAACCGGCTCTTCCTATGTATAAGTGCGATTTCTGTTTCCATTTTCCTTACGCTCCCTGATTATTCATATATTCAGACCATTGTATTCTTAACATAACTTCTGTAAAATCACATCATCATTGTCTTATGCCTGTTCTTCATCTGTGATTATATTGTCCAGTATTCACTGTACTTTCAGAAGAAAGTACAATTGGCTATCTTAAGTAATCCTGATTTCTATTTTTACAATGAAAGTAGATTACGACCATATATTTTATTCTACTTTTTAAAATTCACGTTAAGTCGGATTCTATTCAAGGTAAAAATGTTGGATCATATTCAGGATACATTTGGATAAAAGAATATACCTTAATACGTTTAAAATATCAGGCCCTTTTTCTCTGTACATACAACGGTTTTCTCTGAAATATTTAATGTCAGAAATCAGCTTCGACTACTAGCCTTATACATACAGGTTGCGATGGATAAATTGTCATCTAAATTATGCAAAAAATGAAAAATATCACTCACATCTAATTTTAACATATATTTTTTTTTTACCAAGATTGTACAAAACTATCTTGTAGTACTAAATTTATTGAATGACATCTCTATTAGCTTCAACCACGGCCTCCAGACGACTTCCGAATCACGTTCAATTCTTCTGGATGTTCTCCTTGTTTAAGTTAGTGAATGCTGTCATAATCCTTGCATTCAGTTCATTTTTGGTGTTATAAGGAGTTCCGTTGGTGACTCTCTCAACTGCGCCCCACACGTAATGATGAAGTTGGTTGCAGTTTGGGGAGTAAGGTGGCCAGATGTAGCGGGTGATGTGACAGCAGAAATTGTCTGACAGCCATGACTGGGTTCGCCTGCTTGTATGGTAATGTGCAGAGTCCTGTTTCCAGACATAGGTTCATCCGGCAGCCACCCCCTTGACACAGGGTAGCACTAGATCCTCAAGGCACTTGACATAGGCCTATGTTTTGAGTTTGGGGTTCTGTTGGTAGGTGAATGGAGACATAACGTCGCTATCACTAGTGATCACTCCAAATACCTTCATAATCACCATTACACTCATCGACCTCAGTGTTGAGTCTGAGGCCCCCACCAAAATATTCTCATCAGAACGATCAGAATGAGTTTTCCGAGCTGCCATACCTTCGTAATCACCATTAGACTCGTCCAACTCTTTCTAAATGCTCTGCACTCTCTTCCGATTGACACACAAATACTCTGAAATGCTTGTATTGGAGCTTTCGGCGCGAATGGCAAGCAGTACTGTAAGCCGTTTCCAAATTGAGTGAATTGCGTCATGGTGTTCTTTTTCTCCCAGACAGTACCCAACTGATCTTGCCATACTCTGCAGTCAACAAAATCAAAGACAAACGACGCGTATGCGCAAAATAATTAATATTAAATGACAATTTACCCATCGGACCCTGTATACCATGCACATATATTTACCGAGGCCAAAGCCACAGAATCCTGTTTGACTTCGCAATTAATATCTGTGTAAACTATCTTCATCTGTTCACCGGAATCATTTTCAACAGTTTTGCCTCCATATATAAATATATAAAGTGCTTCTTTTCCCGTATCTATTGTATTCATCTTGTTTATATACGAAGCACATATGTCAACACGGTCAATCACTGCCATGTCCTAATTGTGAATATACACGCAAAAGGCGCAGCGGGAACAGTGCATAACCTACGTAATTACCTTGCGTACATGGATGGCTGAAGAGAATTCAGGAGAGACAAAATTTTCTAGGAGCTACAACGTACAGGAAATTGTAGAGTGCCACTATCGTCAACATCATGAAGAGATACAGAAGAAAGAAGAAGAATTACTAGAAAGAGAAAGTTAATATTTAAACGATGGACGCCATCAGCTTCATTGGAGGTTAGCAGGTATAATCAGCTGATGATTTAAACTATTTCCAACAATACGGTTTATATTCTTTCATTTACGGCTTGAATAGATAGTCGAAAGTGAGAAAGCATTTAAAACTAAACATCTGCTAATAAGAAGTGATCGTAAATTTCATTTATAATGAAAACCCAGTTAATGAAAAGTATCTATTTTAATCCCCTGTACATTTTTTTACATTTTTTATCGTTTTTCCTTAAAGCCTGAAGTATGCAAATTTTTTATTTCCTTTGGGGCCGAGCATAATGAACATCGATCTCGAATGAACCTTTATCAGATATAAGCCTACTTCCATAACCGTTATCAGGATTTGATAGATTTTCTATAGAAGAAATGCTTAACCGAATCTGAACAACATTCTATAATCGCCATCGGTGGTGCCATTTTTTTCTTATTGGAATTTCAATTTGCGATAGTCACGTCCTCCCAGCTCCAAGAGTTCCACTGATGTTTCTTTAGTAATACTTTCTGGATTTCATACTTACTTTCTATAATTTCGAATAAATCTTAAGGATATTGGTGACATTCTTATACAATTGTCGCCATATAATTTTGTAGTATGTTTTACAATGATGTTCACCCTGTACAAATCCCGGAAACAACACGAGGTAGTGGGGAATATAACGGTTAACCTTAGATTTGAACAGTATTTACATTAGTCGGACTATTGTCCTCATCTTTGTCGCCATATTTGTCACAACGTTTCGGCCGTTGTACGCTCCGGCCTTCTTCAGGTGGTTGGAATTTCGAACTGAACCCTTTATTTCGATCGCTGGGGTAGACTGTTCTAATTCCACGTGCCATGTTTGATGGGTGTCAGTTATCAGTTATCTCCTGCTAATTTTCCCTCTGAAAGTTCTCCACTGCCTTAACCAGGAATTGAACTCACCTTCTTTGGGTCTGTCACTGGATCTAACCAACGCCTTTATCCACTGTGCCATGTGTCCTTGAGGACATCTGGGTATGAACTTCTGAGTATTATAAACCTAATGTTTTCAGCATCATTTTTTACCAGTGCTCATATTGCAATTTTTTGCTGTTATCATTGCATGTCTTTACCAGAGTTCATATTGCAACTTTGTTATCATTGCTTTTCTCTGGCACTCCTTATTACTGGTTCCCATATTGTATTTATTTCTATGCTTGGTCGGCTCAGGAGATTTTTGTGGCCTAGCATATGTGCTGATTCCTTAAGTTTACGAATTTTCCAATGGTGTTCCCTGTCTATGATCTCAACATGATCCCACAGGGGGCGGTGATCTCCTTCTCTCTCCATATGTGGTCAGCCACGCCTGATTTTCTACTTCCCCTCGCGTTACAGCTTTCTGGTGTTCTTGAAGCCTTACCTTGAGGGGGGCGGCCTGTCTCTCCTTTATATTCCTTTCCGCAGCTGCATGGGATAGCGTATACACAGTCTTTAGTCATGTTCCTCTCTATGGGGGTCTCACTCGTGAGAGATACCTGCGAAGTGTTGTCACGCTTTTGAAGGTTGTCCTGATGTTATATGGACCGCAGATCTTTTGTATTTTCTCTGATAACCCCTTCACATAAGGCAGGCAGACTGTTTTCTGAGTGTTGTTGTCCTCCTCCTCCTCCTCCTCTTGTACCCGCCTATCCCAGTTTTTGGGGCTGCTGCCATGTACCCAGGGTAGTTGTTGCGTTGTAGGGTACTACTTATACTGACCAATTCCTTATCTAACGTCTCTGGATCGCCACTTATGACTTTTGCTCGATGTTGTAAGCATCGGACGATCCCTTTCTTTACGCTGTATGGATGGTGGGAGTTGAAATTGAGGTACTGTCCGGTGAATGTTGGTTTACGGTATACGGATGTCTTGAACCCATTCTCTGTTCGAGATATTAGTACATCCAGGAATGGGAGTGAGTTGTTACTCTCTTTCTCCATTGTGAACTGTATCGAAGGTCTTATTGAGTTCACATGGTCCAGAAGAATCTGGACTTCTTCCTGATGTGGCCAGAGTATGAAAGTGTCATCTACGTACCGTAACCATATAGTTGGCTTTAGCGATATAGACTCTAATGCCATTTCTTCAAAGTATTCCATGTATATATTCGCCATTGCTGGTGATAATGGCGAGCCCATTGCTAAGCCCTCATCCTGTCGATATATGTGTCAAACATGGCACGTGGAATTAGAACAGTCTACCCCAGCGATCGAAATAAAGGGTTCAGTTCGAAATTCCAACCACCTGAAGAAGGCCGGAGCGTACAACGGAAAAACGTTGTGACAAATATGGCGACAAAGATGAGGACAATAGTCCGACTAATGTAAATACTGTACATAATACCTCATCTCAGAAATATAGACAAACTCAGATTTGAACAGGTTAAGATTGTAGTGATCTGGGAAGCATCGTCTTGGGGGCCGGTTCCAGAAAGCAGCGATCGTGGCAAAAAAGACACTCGAGTGGAACTTACATCTCACCAATGGAATACGAAAGGATGCGAGTGGTTCGCTGCAATGGGAGTGCCATGGCGGGTTTAGCCGTGAAGGATACAACTGGTGGAACTAAGGAGTGTGGTTCTTCTGAGCACTTTCCGTTGAAATAGTGATTAGTGCATTGAGAGGTTTACAACGTTTCGTCTGTAAGAAAGTTGTAAGGTGGAAAATAATTAGTCACTCACAAGGACATGTTGACACTTTTGAACTCTATAGCAAGAACACTCCATTTCCGACCTGATTTGACTTTTGTTCTTGCACTGAATTTTATGATAGTTTCAGTATCAAAGGACAGAAAACTCTTCACTATAGTATTGTAATTCCATTTAGACACGTCAATATTAGAAATATTCTATAACCGTATCAAAAACTTATTTAGTGATTTTGGTGGTCTTTTCTATCTAATCATATTCATGTTACTTTAATTTAAATTATAAAGACATCAAATTATTGTCCTATTTCGTCTATAAATGTCTATACGTTTTACTAATTTTAGAATAAGCCTTATATAATGGATTTACTAAATTATTTTAACCCTTCTGAATTTAAACAATTTCTTGCCTTTAGCGAAATTATTTTTCGTTTGAAATCCACGTAAGTTGTTAATTTTGAAACAAATGCCATTCAGTTTTAATTAGTATATTTTATTAATCGCATTTAAAGCATTGTTTGTAGGAAAATAACTTATTAATTTTTTAAAATAATTGTTACTTCTGGTTTCAATTCAAGGACACAAGAGACAATCGTGAATTACTTACAATTCTCAGAGAACGTCATTCGAATGGTTTCTTAAATGCTTTTCCTGAATTAGATTAATTCCCTTACATTATTTCTATTTACAGTTTATGGAATCTAAAATGCTTTAATTGACAAAACGTTTAACGCCTAAAATCCGATAACGATTTTACAGCGATAATTGATCAAGTTGGAAATTAATATTTGCCAGGACATCAGAAATAACAATTCATTCACTCAACAAAAACACACATAAAAAGATATAAAATATTCTTCAAAATTTAATATTAGTGAATTTAATAAAATATTTTTTCGGGATTAAAGAAATAAAATTATAATTTTCAGTGTTTTTTTTTTTCTTTTGTAAAAAAGATGTTAATTTTACCTTAGACTCTGGCAGATGTTAGACAATCTCTCGAGAAATATTTTAAACTTGAGACTTGTATAAGCACATAGCTTTAACATAGATAATCTTTGGTAATAATTAAACTTTTGAAAGGTATGTAAATAACAATGAAAATAGAATACATATTTCGTTTATTACGTCTTGTAGCTCTATATTCTATATTAATTTTAAACTAGGTTAGAAATAAAGAGTCTAATTGCGCTCAACATTACATATAAATTTAGGATAAATCCCCCCACCCCGCGCCAACGCTGGTCAACTTTAATGCTTCAAAAACAAAACTGCTCTCTATTAATCACCACAGAGATCTTTCCCTGCCCTCCATTAGAATGTCTGACGCTCAACTTCTCGAGAGCAACTCTCCGCGGCTGCTCGGTCTCACGTTGACTGCTGACCTGAGATGGAACAAATACATTGAGTCAATTGCTTCGTCCACCGCAAGGAAAGTTGTCTCCCTGTGCTGCACCAGGAAATTTTTCTCCCCGGAATCGATTCTTCAGATCTACAAATCAACAAGTCGCCCTTGCATGGAGTATTGCTACGATATATGGTCTGGAGCCCCTTCTGTTTGCCTCGGGGTTCTTGATAGGCTCCAGAGGCGGATATGCAATATAATTGGCCCTGTTCTTGCATCTCGTCTACAGTTGCTCTATCACAAAAGCGCCGTCGCCTCTTTCTGTCTTTTTTACAAATACTTTCATGGCAATTGCTCCGAGAAGCTGCATTCCCTGGTTCCCAGACTTCATTAGTTCAAGCGTCCGACGAGGCTGGCATCCTGCACTCACCTCTTCACTGTCGAAACTCTTAAATGTAGCCGTCTCATCTACCCCAATAGCTTCATGTCTCGCATCTCTGGCCTGTGGAACTCCCTTCCCTATTCCAGTTTCCCTGAGAGCTATAATCTCCAGCTATTCAAATGTAATGTCAATCGACATCTCCAGTTGCCTTTATCTATCCACTACCCTTCTCCTCATCCTTTCTTCTATCACGCCTATCTGATCATGCTCCAAATTTTTTGTAACCCCTTGCGTCCCCGTGGCTTCCCGCCTTGCTTGGGGTGAAAAGCTTAAAAAAAACAAAAAACTCCCCTGATGCATGTGAACGGGAAGCGTTCAAGCCCTTTTGCGTTGTGACAGTCGGTTTGTCAGGGGTTTCCTCTGTCGCCATATATTATGTTTGCGCGTTGGAGCCCCTCTTTTGCTAGCTGAGGGACAGGGCGTGGAGTACGGCCCTACATGAAATCGCTGTACATTGTTGGGCTCAAGCCAGGTTTTCCGTATTCGCCGATGACGTATCCATTTTCGTGTCGTGCCTCAGCAACATTGAAGCAATATAGAAGGCGCGTGAATGGAACCAGAAAGCCACGGGGGGGCAATATTAACCACAACAAGCTTTCCAGTTTGCGGTTAAGCGCCTGGGAAGGGGGGGTTGCACTTCCAGAGCTCTTTAGTTAGACAGCCTGACAGGGCCGTATTCTTGGGGTGTGGTTCGGGCCCGGACTCTATTGGAGAAGATTACGCCCAAGGGGATTGTCCATGAAAGTAGGAGTTCGATGCGTACGTCTCATCCTTTGCCGGTTGGCTGCATTTCCTTTTTGCAGCGACCGTATCAAGGCGACCGAGAGCTTGCTCCTAACCCTCTTGTGACGTGGTCGCAAGCATCAGGTCCGCTTCCAGCGTCCGTGTCATGGGGGTTGGCGTCTGTGATTGCCACACTTGGCGAGTCATCGACACACCTCGAGGTTGGCTTTCCTATGCCTCGCATTGACAGAAGACTCGATCGTGCGTAGAAATGTTAGGGACGCTTTACCTTGCCTTGCCATCACTCCTCCAGTTTCTAGGTCTGAGCGCCATCGTAGGCCTCGGAATCTTTCGAGTTTCCACGGTGAGTGTCACGCGACTATCCTGTCCTGATGCGGCATTCACCCTGGGCGGATTGAGCCGGCTTCTTCCTGTTGTGAGAAGAAGATTCTTGGGATAAATTACAGAAGTAGGGTACCCAGGCCTACTCGGATAACGTTCTTGCTTGCCGCGGGGTTCCCACAGACGCAGAGACAGGAATGACCAGAAGCCGCCGGTTGCCGATGCAGACGCTCCTTGGCTTTTCACCAGAGCCCTTGTTAGCCGGCGTGTGTGACAGACCTGTCCGCCTTGGGTGGACCTACCAGGAACGAAGTTCCGGACGGCATAGCTCTGACACTACCGTTTACACCCCCCCACCGACTGTGAGGTAAGGGTTGACTTTTGGGGGCTTACAGTACCAGGTGTTCCCAAGCGGTCCCCCATCTAAGTACTGACCTGGCTCTACGATGCTTAACTTCGGTGATCGAAAGAGAACCGGTGTTTCAGCGTGATTTGGCCGTAAGGATTTGACTATCCTGTCCATTCCTCTTTCACTGATTAGGAGACTATTTGACGGCGCCTAGTGATCCCAAACATCTTTTTTTCATCGATCTCACATACGCTTGCGATAATGTGTCGCCCCCGTTCTCTGGGTTGAAACGAATGGTGTTTCTCGCGTTGCTAACCATGGCAAGCATGGTGATATGGACATCGCCAATGGATGGCATCTTGCGATGTAAAGGTTATTATCATCAGGTTCTGAACGGATTCTTTTGGCATCAGTTCAAGATTAAGATCAGCGCTGAGTGAAAGTGTTTTTAATCGACAGATTTCAGCGAAAGGTGGATAAAAGTGGCGAGTTTACTGCGAGTAAATGTTTTTCTTTTTATAAGTAACTCTGAATCCACCGCTGGTTAAGTTAAACACTCTTTGTTTACCTAGTTAATGTGAGTAAATGTTGTTCCTGGCCTGTTTCCGGCCCTCTATTTGGTTATGATCCATGTCAAAATTCCCACTCATCCAGTTTGTTTATTTTTTTCCGTTTTCATCACGACTGAGTCAGCCTTTCTTTTTTTCTATTCACTGGTTAATAATATTAGTAATTTTTTCTAAATTCATACTGGTTTCTTTGAGAATTTTCGGCATGATTTCAATCGAACAGAATGGTATCATATACCTGTGAAGATGGTGAAGGATATCTCGTATGTATTCCTTGGTGCACTGAAGCAATGATACAATGAAATGGAAATAACTACTAAAATTAGCAATATGCAGAAGAATCTTTAAATTAATATTAATATATTTTCAAAATATATTAATTTGTTTTATTTCGCTATGCCTGGCTGAGTTTATATTAAATGGGGGATTTCGTATATTTGTTATTGATGGGTATCTTGAATGTTCCCTCATTTACAGAATATCTGCTATAATAAATGGCGACTACGGAGGGACATAAATCCCAATTACTAATGCTTGATCGAGAGAAAATTCGAAGTGAAACTATTTAGTTTAATGAGTTTTATTAATGTGTTGAATTAATATTTTGCGTCATATATATTCATATATTTATATTTACATCTCAAAATCTACTTCCATAGTAATTTCGTCCATCTCCTGACCACCAGAGCAAGTAGAAACAAAATTAGAATATTTATTATAAAATATATATAATTATTGTTAATTTTCACAAAGTAGTAAAACTTGAAAAATTTTACGGTTTTCTTTTTATAACAAATAATGATTAAAAACAATATGTAAATAGCGAATTCACTTGTACACGACAAACACATCAATAAAACCCTGAGTTATTTCTTGTTTCAACCAATCAGAGTCGATTCTCTTTTTGTAGATGAATATTATGACCGCAGCTTCTGATGAAAGTCATTGTCCACCAGACGTAGTGAAATCGTGTTTCATTTGCATTTTTACTGCCAGGAAAACCACCGAGATAATATTTATCTGGGACTGCCTTCTAGGAGTTTTTAACTAAAAAGAACAACATATAAGCACATCAGAGAGAAATTCCAAATGTCATTCGTGTGAATACTTTAACCACTGTGAGATATAAGTCCCTGGAAATCCTAGGTTCATAAATCTGTCATCAGGAATTCGTACACTACATATTATCTATTATTCCGGCTAATTTCTTCCATCTAGTTACCACCACATGAGATGAGATTCAAAAATAACACTAGAAATATAAGTGCATGACTATTAGCTGTACGTAAATAAGTAGAGAAAATATGATATTGCATATGCGCTGTTGTATATACGAAGAGGTTATTGATATCGAGTGCAAACGTTAACAAAATTGAAGCAACCAACAGATTTTTTGAACAATTCATTAAAAGAACATTAGTGAATTATACGATTTCAATGAAATTGTTACTAATTATTAAATAATAAAATAATTTTCTTTTATGATGCATTTTCTATGAGAAGATATAATGGGACTATTTTTCAGGTAATTAACCAAACTCGTTTTATTTAAATCGGCACTCGACTCTAAAATAAAATTATGCATTCATTAAATATTTACATATTTTTTAAATATGAGGTCGGGAATGTGAAACTAATATCTGCCTATATTTCTGGCGTTCTTCAAGTGATATGAGTTGGAATTTTCACCAATGCTGTGGTCAGGTATTGAACTCACAGCTCTTGATGTCAAGTCACTGGATTACTTAAGACAACGTTTTTATCCACTAGCCAAGAACAAAAACTTGGAGATTTGAGTTACTAAAGGGAAAAAACTGAAACTGGAATATCCTGAAAAAGCATGGCACGTGGAACTAGATGAGTCTACCCGGTTGCACGAAATAAAAGATTCGAATAGAAATTGCCACATATATCTCCTGAGGAATACCGGAGCGTACAACAGCCGAAACGTCGTGAATATGTCAATAAAGATGAGGACAACAATAGTGTAAATGTGACATCAGTTGGCATTTTATTCAGTATTACATGTTCTTTCGTAGAAATGTGAAGTTACTGTTAGCAAGAATAAAACAAAATGTACTGAACAAGTAAAATTATTGGTTGCTTTTTATAACTTAAATATATCATCAACTGTTCAAGATATTTAAGTTTATTTAGGTAGCTGTTTATCATCGGCATATGCTAGTTTTGTTATTATTTGACCGCCAACAGCAGACTCCCTTTCACTTCACTCCTGTTCAGTTGGGTTTTGAATTGAAGCACAACGTGCACAGACACAGGTTACAGAAATGAATGGAGCATAATTTGATCAAATGGCTGATTTTTTATATCTTGTCTGCGAGACATTTCTTTAAAAAACGACCATGAAATAGCAGCGAAAAACCGGCTAAACTTTGTCACTAAGAGTACGATTCCAAACTAATCAAAGATATATCTTATATATATATATATATATATATATATATATATATATATATATATATATATATATATATATATGTTTCGAAGCATTGTAGATTCCAAGCTGATTGGCAAAGTGAAAAATAATCGCTCTTAACAATGGAATCAATTTGAATTTACTCTTTGATACCTTCGGTAGCATATCAATGAAACTATATATAGATGCATTAAAAGATCTTGTGTAGGGATCCCTAAAATGTTTCTAGAGTGCATGGTCCCTGAAAAAGAAGAAGAAATCCAAAACAAATTTAAAGTATAATTTTTGGACAATCTCTAATAACTTGGAAAATGTAAAAAAAAAAAAAATCTTCCTCCATATCTTAATTAATGGCATGTGATAAGTCATATCAATTCGTAATCTACCGCAGACGTAAACAGTGACTTATAAATATATAAATTGTCTGGATGACCAACTTTGCTGTTTCAGAGAACGTATTTTTGTTTTGATACCAAACAATGACCCAGCATTTATGCTTCACAGAGCGAATTTTGATTAATTGATTAATCCATAGATTCATTTTCTACAATTTGCAGGTTATTTAAAGCCAGAAAATAGTTTTAGATTGTAAGAATTTTTATTGGAAATAATAATGGTTTAGTGATACAATTATTACTAATTAACCTATATCTGGGAGATAAGTGTTGGATTAATACATTTCCCAAGGGTATTTGTACGTAAGTAAATGTAATGAACCCAACGTGAAATTGAAACTCGGCCCTCCGATTAAAATTTCCGAGTCATTATCCATTACACCACTGGCACATCCAATTTTACATCACCTTGTATTCCCTGGTGATCACTTATCTAGCTACTGAACAGGCTAGACGTTGCTTTACTTCGATGAACGTACGGAAACAGGTGTCTCAACAAGCGTATTTTGGCTTGAATACCAAACTATATACGAGCTAATGATAAAGTATATACACAGGTAAAAATTCTATGGGCATGAAATTCGCTAACATCGAAATATCTTAAACAGTTAAAAAATAAATCAAAGACAGCATAAATAATAGTAAGTGACAACAGAAAATAAGCTATATGAGCACGGCCTTATTATCACGTTAGAAAGCCTAGAATTGATGACAGGTTGGAAAAAAGTATAGTGTGCTACCTAGAGCTAGTCTCGGCGACACGAGACTATACTTGTTTAAAACTGAAAAGAACATCGGTGGCACACACCGATCAAAGTTGAAATCTATACATATAAGAGATCTGTATGGTTAATAAGAGGACTGCTATCACAACAAATTTATTACAGTTCCAAGCAACACGCTAAATGAATTTCCCTTTAAAGTAACTCACCTCAAGTCTCATGGCCTTTTCCAACCTTATTTTCTATGCCTCTATGAACGGCTGCTAAGATTCTTCTTGGATGCACCTCAGCCCTGTCGTTACGCCCCCACCCCTGATGACCTCCACACCATCAAAACTAGTCCCCTTGATGATCCACTTGATCTCGGGGAAAAGAAAAAAAAGTTACACTGCGCAAGATCAGGTGAATAAAGAGCCTGTTCCTGTAAGGCGATGTTCTATTCGATCAAGTACTTGCTGATGCACAGGGTGTTGCGAGCTAGTTCATTGTTATTGTAAAGCAGCCACGATTCGTCCTGCCACAACTGCTGTCTATTTTCACAAACTGAGCAAAGAAAATCTGAAGTATCTCTTTGTAGACTTGTTGACGGGTCGTATGGTCCTGTGGCAAAAGCACATTGTGGTCGATACATCTCCCATCAGAGAAAGGAAAAGTGCCGTTACTTTTCAGACAGACCTGGTATGCAAAAAATCATTACAATGACCCTATCGAAATATGTTATTAATAAATATAAACTCTATCCAATTTATAAGATTTCAGGGATATAGCATTTCAAAAACTATTGCGGGATTACAAACAACTTGATAGGAAAACAGAATCGCTAAAAGGCGATTAATTCTATCAAAATTATTTTATCTTCAAAAAGATTCAAATGTTCATAAGTAAACGTATCCTTAAAAATTGAACGATCCTCAGTTGTTTGAACCTTCACCAAACGAATCTGAAATGCCTGCTTTGGAGTAAAATGATTCATATGCTATGATATGCACTTAAATAAAACCTAATCTTACCTTACCAGTTGCAAAAATAGTGTCGATAACAATATTAGAGATCAGTATACTATGCTGTAAATAGGATATTGTTCTGCAATGTTGACATCAGCGAATAAAAGTTTGTAAATGAAGAAATGTTTCAAGGTTGATGGTTAACATAGTATAGCACACGATAATAGAGATTAATGAATAGTGTGATGTTGAAAAGAGTTGAACATAAACTTGTCCTTCTTTAACAAATTTTACTTTTTCGCTTTAGATTTTTAGTCGTCATAACGTATGTATTTAAGAGAGAAAAGACAACTTCTTCAGTACGGTTGTATTACTTTGGTTACATCAACAAACTTCGTTTATTTACATATATCGAGAAATATATCGAGAAATAAACATGAAGATACTTTAATACTTTATAGTATTGTTACCTATAAATTATCTTTAACTGATATGCACTTTTATTTAATTTAAAGTTGACAATTTTGGCTGAAATAATTATTAAGTAAAGTCAGTGTTGCCAATCTGAAGAAACAGAAAGCTTATTTAACACAAGGCGAAGTGTGTACTCATGCGAATTGGTGTCTATATCGAGAAAATCATGACACTTTATATCAACTAAAAAAGGCAATAACAGAAGTGATATATATATATATATATATATATATATATATATATATATATATATATAAGTATGGTTAAAACTAAAAAAAAAACTTGAAATAAAAAAACAAACAAAAGAAAAAGAAAAACTAACAACCCAAAGAAAAAGAAAACTGTCTTTTTTTCTGAGTTCATAATTTCTTTTATTTTTTTACTTTCATCAGTTAAAAGACCGACAGATGAAGTAGGGAAAATTAATCATAAACTAAGACAAAAAAAAAGATACACACCTAATCATGCAGTGTAAACAATAACTATAGCAACCCAATGTAATGGTAACGCTAGCAAAAAGCCAGCAAGCTGGTGACCAAGGAAAACTTACTAAAGATAAAAGCTACTAACCTTTGAAACAAAAATCATGAATAAAACAAACCGATAGAGGTAAAGTTAAAATGAAACAAATTTTAAAAAAATGACCAAATCACACACACACACACACACACACACTTACACACACGTATAAATATCAGCAATTTTTGAAAAAAATATTACCAGCAATAAATTTGACTCTTGTTCAATACCCTCTTCACAAAAATACGTCAATGGAATCTGATCTAAAAACTGAATTCTTACAAAGAATACATATTTTATTCATACGAACCTATCCTAAAAAATTTCGGCATTAAAAAATCCACTCAGGTTAATATAATGTAAGACAAAATAGATTAAACGAAACATTTTATTATTCATTTCCAAACGGAAATCCATATGTATATTTCGCATAAAAACTTGATAAATGACTGAACTCATTTTTTAAACACTCCCCACCCCAAGAAAGGTGATAATGCCACTAAGACGCAAAGGTTTCAGAGAATGAATGAAGATGAAAAGTGAGGAAAACGGACAATAAATGAAAACGATTCAAGAAAAAAGAAGATGGCGATTTTCTTTTCATCATTTCACGCCATGTAAAGCGATAATGCTACTAAGACGTAAGAAGTTACAGAGTGTAACAGAGAATAGGAAAACATTAGTGAGAAGAAATGACAATAAATGAAAAAGGTGCTAGATAAAACAATTATAGCAAAAATTTGTAATATGAGCTCTGGTAAAAAAAAATGGATTTACTTAGACATTAGGTTTATAAGTCCCAAAAATTCATACCCTTATGTCCACAAGTACATGGATAAACTCACACATTGATGTACCCAATCTCAGTGGATAAAAGGTTTGTTTGAATTAATCCAGTGACTTGATTCAAAGAGTCGTAAGTTCAGTACATGGTCACATCAGTGGTGAACAAAAACTTTGATTGTTAAATTACGGAAGGAAATTAAACTGAGGTATCCTGAAAGGGCATCGCACATGGAACTAGAAAATATATATCATGGTGGACGAAAGAATGTACTCGGTTCGAAATCCCAACTTATAACAACGGCCGAAACGTTGTAAATATGACAATAAAATGAGGACAATATTCCGAACCATATAAATAAATAAAAAATGAAAAAAAAACAGAAGATAGCAATTGATGTTGCAGTTAAAATTTTCAAGATTCAGGGTAGCAGGGAAGCAACAGTTCCACAAGTGATATGTTTAAGAACAGAAATCATTAGAATAGAATTTACGGCAACATCTAACTGATTCAACAGGAAAATGAGGAGACATATTTGCCAATATAGTAGTATGCTTAATTCGATGTAGTCAATGTACCAAGAAGAAAAGCTTACTAGAACAATTGCTACAAAAATATTTATAGATAAGACAAGAAAGCGACGTCACGGTGGTTGGATATGATATATTTTAAATATAAACAGCAAAGTCGATCATTGCGATTAGGTTTAAGTTAATGATATTCTATTCTTGATTTTTCTTACCTCTTCAAATGTGTTTCCATTTTTTATTATTTTTCTTTTCAAAATCTTCTATGAAGCCGTTTATATTTATACTCGTGCTCGTATCTAGTGTCCAGTAGCTGATAGTCATTTGTAAAGCTGGAAGACATTGTTGTCGATTACAGTAAAAAATAATAAACATTAATTAATTTTATTCGGTTAAATTATTATTATTATTATTATTATTGTGATTATTATGATTTTTTTCGCTTTTGCTTTGTCTAGTACGCATTTTTTTAAACTCATTCTTCCACATTTTTACAGCGTTCCTTACGCTTTTAATAATTTGTGTTACATTCATGCTTCTCATCGAGATTTCAATGATTTGTTTCTGTTTTAAATTTTGCAAATTTAATTGAATTCCTCGTTATTCTTCTGCATATAATTCATGTGCCTTCTGAATATGCAAATTACATTTTATTTAAATAAACTATGGGGATACAAAAATTGATTCTTGTTTTAAATCTGATATAAATAAGGATATATTTACATAATTTATACAAATATATTAAAAACAAAAATGAATGAAAAGCAAGGATGAAAATATTAACGTATCAATAATTATTATTTCGCGAAGAAGAAATAACAAGTATATGCTAACCATTTTTCACTGGTCATTCTGCAGCGTTTAGCCGAAGACAAATCATAAATGTGTACAACAGGGAAAAGCGATAACCAGAGACTTCAAGTGGCTATTGTTTCTAATCAGATGATAAAAGATCAAAACGTAATTTTGATCCATGCAAAGAGAGAAATCAAGGCAAATTTTGCGATGTTCAAACTCACATATTTTGGACCTACCGGGAATTTGTTGGAAATATTTGTTTGCTGCATCAGAACTCCCAATGAAATCAAGTAAGTTGGTGTTATCTTTAAATGCCCCATTCTACTGATTTATATCTCGAAGTGCTTGTATTTTTTTCAAAGACGAGTTTTGAGAATGTATTTTTCAACATCATTATTCACAAATATGTCTGATAGATTTGCCTTGATTTCCCTTTCGTTCTAAACGAGGAAATTCCAAGGAATGGTAACCTCATAATTTATTAAAACTTCTGACTCTATATGTTATCACCAATTCCCTTTACGAGGGAGGATAAATGCGCGACATGTTGATAAAATTATGTACTAAACAGCTAGTAGGCAATTGTTCTCATTCTGTCACACCCAGCTATTGCAGTCAAAGGAATGGTTGCTATAACTAAAAGTATTATCATTTTTTTAGAGAGACGCTTCCAAATAAAGTGACACTGGTTACAGATATATTATTCCCAATATAATTATCCTGATACCTAGTGTGATAAAGGTATACTATGAATATAACTTGCAGCGAAATGTACGCGATGTTCTAAGAGGTTCTGCTAAAAGAAGTGAAAAGTTTTTCAGATGTGGTCCAGTTCAAAGTAACGTTTGACTGGGTAACGCAGGCTCCGATTGAGTTTATTTCCATATATTCCATATATGTCTTCTTTCTTACCGTGGCTGCCTCATCCTTCAAACGTTAAAAAAATCTTTTCATTACTGTATTTCCATGCATTCCGCTCATCAGCAGAAGTGCACAGCCCGCCTAATTCTAAGGGACGTGCATGACTAGTTAACTGGCAAGCAAATATATAGCACTAAAGGGGAGGGATCTGATATTTCCGATCATAATCCACGAAGACAAAACATTCACATTTTAACACTTGCAAACAATTAAGATTAAAAAAACAAATAAAAACACGAGAGACATTATTATTATTATTGTTATTACCTTTCTGCTCAGCATGAAAGATGAAAAATGTCCTGTACTGTATAGCTCATCATCAAGTTACTTCACACAGCCCCAGATGTGATAGTATTTGTCGAAGAGAGGCCTTTTGTAGAGTTCTGAAAACTCAATAATTGTAGAGATCACAGTCATCAGCCAAAGAATTTCAACTCTTCTTCAATTACCATCTCAGGTCTTGATATTTGTCCATTTTCTACTTCTCAATAACAGTTTCTCTGTGAAACCAAACTGTCTCCAATATGTCTTTTCCATTTTTCGTCGAGACTAAAATATACTAGTTTAATGTTTATTATATATTGACAAGGCGTAATGGACGTGTTAACTAATTAACTATCTAAGGAACAAGCAAAATTATAACATGACTATTATTATTAACTTTACTAATTATAGTTGATCATTGAAGCTTATGGAGAACAATTATTGTCGAACAATGTTCACATAATTGTATCAAATCAAATATAACCTACTTTGCGTTATTATACACGAATTTACTTTGAATCGTGCCCACTTCTTTTTGTTATATTCAGACAACAAGGAAATAGTGAGACAGTTTTCGTATATATGATGATTTTCTTCTCAAGATTATTTCTGACTTGAAATATTACTTCTCTCCGCTAACGCAGAGAATCATATCAGTGTACTTTCAGATATATTTACATCAGCAACACAAACCGTTTTTTTTCATAGACCTTTTCTTGTTTTAAGATATCCCAAAAAACCCTTGAATAGAAAGATTCCATAATAAGACCTTAGCTTTCAGCACAAGACAACAAATCAATTTCACAAGACAACCACTGAGAGCTCATTCTACCACAGCCACAAAAAGCAGCAAGCGTTCTTGCTTCAACATACAACATTACTCCCGTGATAATTTGAACGCAATCAAATAGTTTAACTATAGGAAAATGGACAGATTATCTAGCCTGAAAGAAAGCGAGCACCTGCTTGCGTTTCCTTATATGTGCTACATGAATTGAAAATCCGTAAATCTGCACATAAGTACTTTAACGTTGGAGATGGTTAAATGTTAACACCTACAAGAAAAATTATTCCATCACCTGTTCGTTACAGTAGAGGTCACCAACCACCGAATTGAATACTGGACTTTAATTTAATTTATTTTTTTTTAAATATTCAATATTCATCTACACAATACAATCTCTCGTCACTGTAAGTAAATTTTTAATTAATCTATATTTTTATAATTAATGTATATTTGAGGTCAGCCTTTAATATCTATCATAACTACATTTTACAATTAATGTATATTTTTAATATTTGTAATAATTTTCAAATAGTTTTTTCAATTTCAACTACTTTTCAAATTCTACATTGATTCTACGGTTCGTCGATATTGCTGTATTATTAGTTCAATAGACATTGATTAAAGAAAACTAAGCAACCAAATGAGTAATCGGGCTGGAACCGAGACATAAGAGTCAAAAGATTGTACACTTTTTCTTCCCCTTAAAAAGTTGCTCATTTTATTACGGTTCTCTTTATTGAAGTGCACTTAAATTAAGGAACGTTGCGGTAATGGACAGCGGCTCGGATTGAGGAATCCGAGAGCCGAGTTCGAATGTGCTAATACCCTTGGGGAAGGTATGAATTCTCTTCTTCTCCCCACCAGCTATGGGTAAATAACAGGACAGACCAGGTGCTATATTCTTGGATGGCAACTGGTCTACCGCAGAAAGAAATGTCAACCTACGGCGGGGGAAAAACTACCTCGTCAGTCATGTATCGAAATATACATGATCTTCTAAGCTGTATGGCACATAACTGACTGACTTAAATTAAACATATGTGCCACTACAGGTCAGCGGAAAGATTTCCCGGCATGAAGCCGGTCCGTGGTATAAAAAGGTTGGAGATTACTATGTTACAGAATAGAGAGGGACTAGTCCAGGGTGGTGAAAAAAAAATTACATTGTATCTACTAACAGTAAGATTTCTTATATCAGTAACAGGATTTACGCAAATAATAATAAGGTAGATGGAAGTCGTCAACAGTACGAAAATAAAGATGTCTCACTATTTCGGCATGCAGACTCGTTTGCGAGATTATAAAAACCCGGATGTAAACTCGATTTCGAGAAAATAATAAATGTCACACAATCAACAAGAAAACTGAAACAAGAAGCGAAAATGGTCGGCCAAATAGAAGAAAGCTGGAACCTAAATTCTCTACATCATCAGTTCCTTGTCAGACCATCATCGATGATCAGTTCGAAAGCTACCAGTTGCTAAGGATTTCAGGACTTAAGTTGAGACTAAAAAGAACATTGTTATTGCAGAATACCAGAGCCTAATTACACGCAGCTATCAAGTTAATACCTTGCATAATAGTACGGACCCAAAATGAAGGTTCACTGATCATTACATTGAAGCTTTTGATCATCTTATCTCAGGATGCTTTTTTATACAAAAAGTCGTTACAACAGGGTAGGTAGGTCAATATCTCGTCATTAGATGATTACAAACAGCTGCAAACTAGTATGAACATCATCGTGAATCTCTAGTTGAGGTAGCAAATATTACAATTCTTCAAGATTCTTTTATCAGTACAGGTAGATCCAGTTATATTTGGAAACCATCCGGTTAGTTGGAAAATATTCCGATAGACTCATTAATGAGAATTCTGGTGGCCCATACATTAAAGAAATAAAAAAAACAATTATACTCGCAAGTACAGCTCAAACATTATGGTGAACTTATCTATGTAAAATGTGTGATGTCTTAGCTATTTTGATTGTTTTTTTTTTACAAAAAAAATGATCGGCGATAAATGTCATGAAGCTATTTCTGAGCTTAGATCTCTGGTTAGTACTAGGAAGTAAACGTATATACAGCAGAAATCAAAGGAAACAAGAATAATAATGATAGCATTATATTTTATATAAAATTGACGAAACAGCAGAGAAATCAATAAGATAGTTGTATTAAAAATGAAGTACTAGAAAGTGTGATAACAGTAGACTTGAGAAGTCTAATTTCCTGAAGATTCATGAAATGTATACAATATGCTCTTTAAAAAGTACCAAATATTTATTTTATAGAAAGTACTATCATTAACTTTCATAAATATACATAAATATACATTCTATATTTGCTCTGCTAACAACAAAAATAGTTTCCGTTGGTAAGTACGGTCGATAATATTATAACCGATAAGAGTTAGCAGACTTGCGATTTTTAATTACCCGAAAAATTGTTTTATGAAAAGGATATTATAATTGTTATCCCAAAATAACATTAATTCTTCTGTCAAATAATGCCGAATGTTTCTACATAGAAACGGTTAATTTAACCATCACGATTACCATTCTTTTAGAATATGATATTTTTAAGGTGGAGTTTAATAAAGATATATTCTGACCTACTTCTCCAAATTATAATTAGCTTAAATGAAATTGCACATATATTAAGATGAGTCCATATGAGTTACATTTTAGTGTAAATGTATTTACTCATAACTATTTTATTATTTCTGCTTGGAATCGTAATGAGTCTTGGCCACGTAAGTAGTGAATTATTGAAATGTAGTCAGAGGAGTGTTTTACAACTGCATTATGCCATAAACATCTTTAGGGGTCACGACAGTCGTGCCTATACCAGCTTTCCTTACTGTGTAATGTTATTAAATATTGGTATCAATATCTTACTTGAAGCTGGAATTCAGTTGAAAAGAATCTTTATTTCTGACTGATATAAACAAGGTATAAAAATGGAGATTGAAATCTTAGTTGATCATAGAATAACCATTTCGACTTTTGCAGAAAAGTAACCAACGAACGTATGCATCTATGAAAAATGTTACTGGTTACCTCGCCTGTTCACAACTTTACGGAATGTTCAGCTTTTAGCCAGGAAATATAAACAAAATTAAAAAATGATAAAAAAGTTTTTCGAGCGAGTAATTAGACCAGGTAAACTGGGCTCACCATTTGTCAAAACCTTAGGGCAACGTGTGATAAGTTTTGGGAACAAAAATAGTTTGGTGTTTATATATTTTGTGATCAAAGAATGCAAAATAACTAGGATTTATTAGGCCTCATGCCTATTGAAATTACGATGTGTTATGCACAGAAAAATATTTGGGTATTTATTTTTTAAGTATTTAACCCCAATCAAGACGGGAGAGCCACTAGAACACAAAGAGTTAAAAAGAGTGAAAGTGATGGAATTGGGGATTGAGGAAAGGACGAAAGATGAAAGGGGATCACGCCAACAGAAGATGGCAATTAAAGTTGCATTTAATTTTTTCAAGATTGTAGTTATTATGGAAGCAAGTAAAAGGAAAGGAGTTCCACTGTCGGGAAGCGCGAGAAAAGAAACTGCAGTGGCATTTAATTATTCAACATTAAAACGGTGGGACCTAGATGCCAATCTAGTAGCGCGCTTAGATTCATATAGTTGGGGAACCAGAAAAGATAGTTAATCAGAACAGTTGCCATGAAAATATTTGTATGCATTACAAGACATAGTACTAATGTATGTATTCGAGGATACCCGTCTACTAAGGTGGCTAGGCAATCCCTATTGCAGACGCTTGCTCGGGCGCATTTATGCTTATTCAATACATATAGATCCCACCTGTGGTTTATACTGCAACTATGTTGAGCATACCTTAGTTACAGTTTTTGGGAAAAAGCGTGTTATCTAGGGTGATCAACAGTTTGGACAAGGCCAGCACACTCAAGCCCTCGGCCACAATAACTTGTGATTTCTTGCTAGCATGCTATCGACTGCATCTAAGAGTTATGTCTACCTAATTTCACTCACAAGGCTTGGCTCAACCCGTGGTATGGATTTCAGGCACGCTGGGATCGATCCCTCCACTCCGATAACCTGAGGATGTCTCCTTCCTGACAAATCGACCATGGTGAGATTCGAACCCGGGTCTAACCACTCGGCCATTAGTTCCCATAGCACTAATATGCAACACCTATTTGACACAGCGCCAAAAGGATTTTCAATTATAGTAGATGTAAATATAGGGTATCATACAGCGATTCGGAATGAAACGCCAAAAACAATGTTCGGATTACGGTTGTGTTCATTACATTCACTTTCGTAGGAAAATATGAATTGATCTCTTCCCATCCCACTAGCAGATTAGGGTCCCTAGCTGTTGTTGGCAAATAGACCAATAGAAGAATTCAAATCGTATGCGAATCCATTGAAAAGATTATGGACTTCAAAATTAACAGTGGCGCGTGTTGAATATGATCTCGACTGCACTCATGAGGTCGGTAGTCAGCTAGGCAATACGAACCTGCAGAGTCTTTTGCGAACGGTCCCCGTAAATGCATCAAACAATGGAAGAATTGCGTTAGGTTAGTTGGAAATTACACGATTCCTGCATGTCTCCATTCATTGAAAAATGGGTCAGCACAAATATTTAATGAACAACAATGCTATCATCTCAGCAGAAAATGGCAGAAAGTAAAAGATCTGAAGCGACTAAAAACAATGCAATTACGGATGCATTCATTGAAGAATATTTACATATTTTTCTTATTTATTCATAGCTTACGTTATTCTAGAACTGTTACAAAGGCTGGATGTAAGTAAAGATTTTCAGTCCTCTAAAAGAAGTTTTCGAACAGATATAATAATCAAACTCGTATCAAAAAGAAGTAAATTATTTTCTTTTCTTAATTATGTGTGATGATTTATAAGGTCTTCAATCATTCAGAAATAGTTTTAAACCAAAGAGAGTAATGAAACTGGGCTCACAAGAAATTGGATGTATTTCTCTTCGCAAGAGAGTTGATTTATAAGTCATGTCTCTAATTATCTAAAACTAATTTTAGATCAAATAGAATGATCAAAATGGGCTAAAGTTATTTATCTTAAAAGTATACACTTTGTTTCAAAAGTAACACCTCCAATCTCTTAAAACTAGTATTCTTAAAAAAAAATTAAGAAAATGACGTCATTTTTTAAATTTCTGGCGGAGTGAAATGCGTTATGTTGTTCTCATTCTCACAGACGTTCCCCAACTCATCCGACTATACTTTGCAGTTACTAAATAAGAAAACACACAAGGCGCATGCGCGAAATAAAAAAAATATAAAATGGCGGCAATTTACCCATCCCACACTGTAAATGTAAATTTTGGAATATGAATTTTAATACTTGTAGTTCAATCATTTCATCCCAAGTAAGGTGATAATACTCATAAGACACAAAAGAAGACTAGAAGTGAAACAGAATCAGAATACTTTAGAAAGAACCAGAAGACCAATAATAAACATGAAACAAAGGAGAAATCTCTACTCCTGTTCAAAATACTAGTTTTAGTAACCGTTTGTCTCACGTACGTTATGATTTCACAACTGAAAATACAGTTTATCAAATGAAAGATATTGCCTTTGAATCATGCATGGCCTCTGATCGTTGGTTTTGAGAAGCATGGAACAACCTCCCAATCGCTGGTAGCACCTGTTACGATCCCAACTATGGACAAATACTTAACCACTAAACTAGGGTTAAAACACTATAAAACTATAAAGATTCATAGTAAAATACCAGAAATGTATTTGTGGAAAAATTACCAGCAATACATTTTTGTAAATGAAATTACTAATGCAAAAAAAAAATGATTAAATGACCCATAAGGAGTTGATATGCCGCTAAACAAACAATCCCAAAATCTTTGAAGCACAAATATAATACGAACGGCAAGAGAATTCGTGCTACATTGTCTAAGTAAACCATTAGATTCTATTTAATAAATGTAAGTGTTTAATGTGAAGGAGAAAAAACAATCCTTGCTAAGATTATTATCAGATAATGAGATCATCAGATTGTCAAGTGAGAATCATGTCATGCCAACCAATGTTTACAAACTAAACAAAACTTTATGAGAGCTAGGAAGATGACTGAATCTTTCGGAAGAGTCCCTGGTGAAAGAAGGTAATTAATATCTCTGCGGGATTGTCTCTGATAGAACAAAACTAAATGGCACACTGATAAGGTCATCAGTCAAAATCTTCGAACACAGATATTGCAATCATTCTATGACGCATTATAATTTCATGTGACGTATCCACTGAGAATTCGGACAAACAGTGTTCTCCATAACTATATGTCCTTCTTAACTTATAGCAAATATCTGTTGATATAGCATCCCACCTACTCCATTTCTACCATCTATTTTTATGAGCTCATTAAGTAGGACGTAGTTTAGTTGGTTTTCTTTAGCGGCACATCAACCTCTATGAGTTATTTAATGCCGAAATTTAAATATCTTGAACGCAATTTTATTTTTTAGGAGATAATACTCGTTTTAATATTACAAGTTTTACTAATTAACCCATAGTTGGGGAGAAGAGACAGATTCATACATTTCCGAAAGGTATTTCCGCGTAAATGATTATAACGAACTCAACAGGAACTGGAGCACTCCGATTAACAATTCCGAGCTAGTATCAATTAACACCAGCCGCACATCTAAGTTTACAACCCATCGTATTTCCAAGCAGTTACCCATCTAGGCAATGGCCAGGCTCGACGTTTCTTAGCTTTAATAATAATACGGGAACCGGTTTTCAACATATTGTGGTTGTAAGCCCATTAAGTCGGTCACTCGCTATTATCCTTTATCTCTCTTGTGTATAATATATCTTGTGAGTTTCATGCACTCCATATCATCATTACGAATTATGTTTCTCAGATATTGCAGCTGTCTCTTTCTGATACTAAGTATTTTCCATTTTTCTTGAAGCTCACTTGTTGATTACATGTCCTCCCGTATTTTCTGTATATGCTTTTGTCATCTTAAATCACCTGTGAAATAATGTTTTTCCTCGTTCTTTATATGTTCTTTCGATAGCATCTTTCTGTACACACCGATGTCTTTTGCTTCCTGATTCATCTTCATATATGATAAAATTCTTCAGCATTTACTGAAAAATATAAGGATTTATATAAATCACCAAGCAGTACTTTTTTTTTGTAACGACATTTTTCTGTTTCTTTATACATTCTTTAAATTTAGGAAGGCATATTTCGCTATTCCATTGCGTCTTTGGAATTATATGCCAAATCTTCCATCTTCTGTTATATCACTGATCAAATCTATGGGAGCTGCGTATAATTAAAATAATATTAGGATGGTTTTGAAATGTTCTAGACCTGATCTACAGTATTTGACCAAATGATTCAACCTCAGAATTTTAATATTTTTTTTTCATTTGTGACCTACCGTATATACACGCGTATCATGCGAATTTTGAAGACCCAAATTTGAAGCTAATTTTAAGGGTTTCGCAACATACACGAGACATAAAATTAGCGTTACGCCGTTGACCAAATTATATCCATTTAGTGTAGTCAAAATGTACAGCTCTATTTAAGATAAACATGATTTTCATAAAACTGATGTTTTACTTAACTCTATCCAATAATAATACGTGTAATATTTACATATTAGTATCGTATTATAGTATACAAACATAACCAATATGCATGTTTTCCATTGTTTATGTTTATAAGTTGTTTAACTTTTTCTTGTTCGACCGTTTATGGCTGTAAGCGTTTACGCAACGGGTATAGCGTTACTAACGATACGTTTATCATTCACTTTTACTTTTTTTTTAACTTATTTAACTAGAAGTTGGGATAAGGACATAAAGGAAAAGAAGTTTGTCGATTTTAATTTGGTCTCTTAAAAAGGAATCGTCATGATACACGCGATACATTAAAGAATTACTTTTCATAAGTGAAAATTTGGGGGTCGCACGCTATGCGAGATTGCTCATTACACGAATATATACGGTACTCAATTAATTCTATTTTTGGCATTTTCTAGATTTCCGTACAAGGAAAATACGAAAAAAAGTATTAAATAAGTCAAATACTAGATGGTTTAGATTTTCTGGACGTCTCTTGCATAGCATATTTTACCATATTTCTAGCCTTTAATAAAGTTAGAATATTTTCTGAATTACGATGGTGTAAGAAACGCGGCAACTATGAGCGACATTCTTCGCTAGACTGGATGTATCTATCATTCATTAAATACATTTCAATTCAGAATAACTTTATCCTTTTAAAAGGCACTAGGAATACGTGTCTTAATATCCAGAGTGTAAAATTATTGTTTATTGACCTACGGACTTATAACGTCGAAAGAATGCATGGCTTTGTGGCTTCACTCTGAAATGTGAACCTTCCCCTCTGAAAAATGACAGAAACTGAATTTTGCATCTTAAGTTAAGCGCTTACGTATCTTCCTGTAATCTGGTTGTCCTATATGTGTACATCCTAAGATCAGCTGGATAGAACTCTTGCTTACATGTTGGTGAATCTTGCATATGCACCTAGTAGCTATTACGGCTTCTTCCAGTACAACATGCATCGGTTTTTCTTATGCTCTGGTGTGACATTGGATAGAAAATTTATTTTGGTATCACTTTGGTATCAAACTCAGTAAATATGGGGTCATATCAGATCAGCGTTTCTGAGAGCTAATCATGATGATTGATATTAAATTTGTTTCCGATTTCCCAGCATAAATCACAGATACACTTGTTTCCAAAATGAAGAAACGACTGCAAAACTGACATTTATTAATCGTCTGAGATAATCCTTTCGACCTTCAATCAGCAGGGCTAATGACAACTTCCAGAAGAGAGACTCGTTGCACCTTTACAGGCTAATGTTCTCTGTTTATATGAAATGGAAAGATTATATTGAATCAATTGCTAGGTCTGCTGCTAGGATAGGTGGTTAACTGTGTCGTGTTAATTTTTTTTCTGCTCGAATCTATCTTATATATTTATAAGTCTTACATTTGACTATGTTTAAAATATTGCTGCCACATATAGTCTGGTGTTGCTGCTATATATTTAGAAATATTTGATAACATCCAAAGCAGAAAACAGTTAATTGTCCTGGTATGTCGGCTTCAGACAATTTTCTACCATCAAAATGTAGTTTCCCTGTGACTTTTCTTTATATAGTTTCAGAGTAATTGTTCGAAATTGTCTCTGTGGTATCTAGATTCTATGAATTTATGTGCAGTACTAGATTGGCGGCAAGATCTCATCATTTTAGAGCAGAAAAGGCAATATCCAACTTTAAGTTCTATGCTAACAGTCGATTGGACTTCTAGTCTTCATAATTTCTGCTTTTAATTGTCCTGGCTCCTTAATATTTTATTTGTATTGTATTCATTCATACACAGTAATTTCTTGCCTCTTGGTGGCCTTACTTAGAGTGAAATGATTAAAAACATCATCTTTACTTCGGAGAAGCTTAGTTGACAGTTTAAGGAATCTGAAATCATTTTCACAATATTGTGAAGTCTATAGGTGGTATCTCAAAATGAAACAACTAATTAACTATCTTACTATTAGCGGTACAGAGGAAGCATATTATGACACAAAAATCAGAATGTACTTATATATAATAAGTACGTGTAAAAACTACCTTTTTGAAAATAAGCAACGTATTAGGTGATAGGAAAATATCCATAGAAACAAACGTTTACAGAAGTTCCATGAAATATCTAACCTCCTCAATGGTAGTAAATGTTTGACTCACAGATGAAGATTAAATTTGAAGAAACAGATTTATATTTCTACTGAATAAACAAACATTAGGCTCTTAGAATAAATCAGTATTCTTGGTAGATTTTCTGTTGTCATAATATGGAGTACTCAGGGAAAAAGGTAATGTAGAGAAAAAGAAAAAATACAGATGGATTTGACTAGACTGAAAAAGTATTCTTTCAAAAAATATCTTTCCAACAATTTTAAAACTAGCAGCGTCTCTCGTTTCGTGCGCGTGCGTAGACATGGCAACATCAAAAAGCTGAGTCCGAAATCCTAACAAATGGAACGCGTTACAAAGACTTTTTCCAATTTGTCAAATATATATATATATATATATATATATATATATATATATAATTATTTATTTAAAAATATGATTCCAACGCTACATAACAAGTTCTTTCTTATTTTCTCTATATTTTCACACACACACACACACACATATATATATATATATATATATATATATATATATATATTCTAAAGAGAGAGAGAGAGAGAGATGTGCAATTTCAAGGCCTAAGTGTTAGTAATGGCTCCAAAACGCAAGTCTACTAAAGGTGACAACTATAATGTATCAATTATTCATAAAGTGCCTCTTTTAAGTGAATATTTGTAATTTCTTCACTTAATAATTTTTATAAAAGGGATTACTCCGATCTCAAGTAATAACAAATCATTTTTTTTGCGAAATAACGTAACTTTTAATGCACTATAGTTATAATTGTTCTATTCTATTATTATTTATTGTTTTCTTGCGAAAGTTTTAAAATGTTGAAATATCTAACTTCAGGCATCTGTTGACCTGTAAGTGACTTCAAAAAATATGCTCCGCAGAAAATGGGTGGATTTCTTTTAAAGTGAAAACAAATATCGTAACATTTTATATTCAAAGCGTAATGGCGAAGAAAGCATTAAAACAGAGAAAATCCGATTCTACTAACTAACATTTACATATGAATAATAATTTATTATATAGTATTATATGAATTATATATTAATAATTTTTCTTTATGTATTATACTAAATATTAAATAATTTTTTATTATAATATATATTAAAAATTATTTACTATTCAATATGTAAAAATAAATTAATACATATTATTTTTGATTAATAATTTTTTAATATTATATTAAATATATATATTAAATAATGTATTATGAAATACATGCAAATAATAAATAAAATGAAACATTCACATATATTGTTTCTAGTCGGTGTTTAAGCTACATACCCAGACAAATCAGAAAAATTAAGAATTGAAAATTTTAATATTCCAACGTATTCAGCGTTTCCGTTCGGTAAATAATTATCACAAATGGCTGCCTGTATATATTCGCTTTCCCCTTCCTACACATATATAATTTCATCAACAAAAATATTACTTTAGTCCGATTTCGTCCTCATGGACGAAACGCTTCACATAAATATTTTAATTAATTTGTCTTTCACGTTCTAATAATATTCATGGCCGAGTGATTAGTACGTTCTCTTTCTGACTATGATAGTTGAGTTCGAATGACATCACGGTTGATTTGTCAGGAAAGAAGACTTTTTGATGCTATATGCACCTTTGGAAAGTGCCTGTTAACCCAAGCCATGTGATTGAAATTGGATTGACGGAACACTTCCTTTCTGTAAATAATTTTGTGGTGGCCTTGTTCAGTGTGTTGATTATGCTAGATAACATACTCTTTCTCAGAAACTGTAACTAAAGGTCTGTTCAGCTTAGTTGCAGTATAAACCACTGCCCTAGTAGAGGGATATACTCGAAAAGGAGTGTCCAGCAATTAATTTATAGATATATTGTCTATTTATGTTGCAATTCTTCTATTGTGAAAGCTACATTAAATATGACAGACAAGCTTTGATTGTTTTTCATATAATTTCTTATATCATCTTATGAGTTTTTTTTTCTTTTCAGTAGATAAATTAGGGAAAAAAATTTCCAAATGTTATATTTTTTCCCAGCAATTTTCGGCTAAACATTTAGCCATTTTCAAGGATGAAATATATTAACTGTTAACTAGATATAGATTGTTGCATGTATGTATTTAGTATTAGAGAATGTTTTATTTTCAAAACACAATCAATATATTGTGTCCATGGTCATATTTGCTATTACTGTTTTTCGTTTTGGTTTTATTAATAAAGCTTCCATTAATTTTAGCCTTTTTTTACATGTAAACGATGCTATTATATTTGTATTATCAACAAGTATCCGGTAGGTCTCCATGAGTATTTAAATGAGACCTAATTGAGCTATGATCAGAAAGATGTTGCACCAGTCTTATTTTTAAAGATGTTGTGGTGTGACCAATAAAATTGTTTACGAATTTTGAGTGATCCGGAACCCAATTCCTTAATGGACATTTAAATTCGTAAATAATTTTGTTCTATTTAATAATAATAATAATAATAATAATAATAATAATAATAATAATAATAATATATATATATATATATATATATATATATATATATATATATATATATATTTATATATATATATATATATATAATATCTAAATATAAATCTATATATTTAGCATCTTTTTATAGAAAATATATTATTAACTTATATTTAAACACATGAAGAACATATTATTTTAAAGATCGATGTAATCCTTAATTACGACACGATTATTTCATTAGTCGAATACTAGTGTTTTCATGTATTTTGAATTATATTTCTCACAATTAGTTCACCATATATCTTTGGAAAAATAAATTGGGACTGAATTTAATTGCTGTATAAGAATTGATTTATAATCTGTATTTATGTGCTTAAATTAGTCATATATATATATATATATTTTCACTCAATAAAATCTTAAGTTTTTGTCTGAGATCATTGACAGGTTGCCGGGCGGAATATGTACTTTAGTTGAAATCAATAATGTTTAAGAGTTTTCCTGTACTCTCCAACCTCGATTTTAGCAATATATATCTTTGTGTTCAAGGATACTTGGTAGCAAAAGTAAAATTCTTATGCGCTTTGTGGACACAAGTCGGTGAAATCAATTGCTCTCAGTCTCAAATATTAGCGAAACTGACGTTTTACAGACACTATATTGTGTGGGAAGTGGGTATAAATCATGGTTAGTTGCTAATATGAAGAATAGACCTGCCATTTCAAGCAGGAACGAATAATCGTATCTGCATATGCTTTCAAATATGATAATTTCAACAGAATATAAAAGTAAGACGCTGCGGATCTCAGTACAAATAAGTTTCTGCATATTGTCAGATTTTGGTATGGAAGTAAGCATTTCGCAAAAAAATATTCAAGGATATATTTATATTTATAGGATAAATGTCACATCCGAATTTCAGGATATGATATTATTTTCGATATAAATTTATTCTTATTTTTACATAGAGTGCCTTTTCAGAATGGATGATTATGGCTCTCCACAACTTCCTATCCTTTGTAGCTCTAAATAATGTTTGTCCTACTATCCTATTTCCAGGTCTCTCATCCATTTACATATACTGATTAGGTAGGTTATTGGTTGTTTACCTCTGCTTTCAGTATATCTTCCTAGGGGCAAATATTCCCACATCACTTTGCTCGTTATGTGTAGGAGTTGTATCTACTGACTTTTTCTAATTGTCCCGTCAGTGGTATCGTCAGCAACCTTCTGTAGAACCCTATCTCCGTTACCTCAAGTCTTTTGGCCATGATAAATGCGTAGTATCTGTTCACTTTTTATTTAATATGGGAGACAGCGCCCAGTCCAGAGGTTTCCAACTCTGTGGGAGCAGTTTCGTCATTGTACCAAAAGAGGTAGAGTTGGTGTAATATCGACGCCAGCGTGAGAATATCTATCCTTCTACTATATGCATCTGTATAGGCACCTCTCATAAAAAATGGCCATGTGTGACAGCTTGCCTTATCAGGACGGTCATCTATGAAGGTAAGGTAAATAGCTCTTCATTGCCTGCCATCGAGATAGACCGATATTAGATAGCATTTGCGCGGTTGTTTCTGGTTTCTTAAACTATTTTATTATTTTTAATACTTTGTTTCGATTTTGGATATGATTCTCTATTACGATACGCTGTTAAAACATTTCCAAAGCGTTTCGCCTTCACAGCTGGTATATTGAGCAGTCCCTTCTCTTAACCACGTAAACGTTATAATAAGCGTGTTTTTCAACATATAAATCAAATTATTTATTTCTTAAATTTCTGATATTCAATTATTGCTGCTTTTATTTTTAATAAAGATATAAAATAGAAACAAGATATTCGACTGTTATTGATTTATAGCAGAACAACATTATAAATTGCGAAAATGTTGGTAATAGGTCAGAGACCCGTTACAAAATAATAGTAGACATTGGCAAAAAATAAAAAAAATTAAAAAAAATAAAATAAAATAAATCAGCGTCTTTAAAAATGTCATAAAAATTGATTTGAGAAAAATTTAAAGAGTAATAAGAAAGTCAATGATACTGACCAGGAAGAAAATATTTGAACAAGTTTGCTGTTTCGAATGTAAACAGAAAAGTTACAAATTATTAAAAATATAGGCGGAAGACATTAAAGAAACCAAAATAGCGTTTAATAAAGATCACATAGCGAAACGTTTAATCTGATCGAACAAATATAGTAAAACTGCTTTCGCCACCGTAGCTACATTAGATAGTGGCTGGCATAGAGGTTCGACCTTTCATGCAAATAGTTGGCAAACATAACTTAGAAGTCCACCGTGTGAAGATAGAGTAATATTTTGGGCTAATATTGTACACAAGTTAATTAAAATTTTATTAAAACTTGATAAACGCAGAGTGTAACTGTAAGTTTTCGACAAAAAAAATCAAACTTTTGAATAGTAGAGGTCGCAACCAAGAAGTTTTAACTTAAATATTTATGTTAGTGCGCGAATGTGCCCTTTGCATATTGCAAAGATATCTATTTATCATATTGTCAAAGCAGTTATTAAAGACACCAAATAAATGTTAGATTCTACGAATATTAATTCAGTAGAAACCTTGCGATTAATCATTTAAAAACGCATATATGAGGTTTGGGAAACTACAACCAAATAACAAAATTTGCGAAGCAATGGATTTTCGAAACAATAGACATGTTATTAAGCTGCATGTGTGAAAGAAGGATGAAGATTCTTGACTTTCAAGGAAATTGAAGATTGGAAATCTCCAGACCATATATGGCAAAATTACTCCATGTTTCGTCTGACATGGCTCTCGTAAAATACAGCATAGCAGTTAGAGTCAGGTAATTCCTGGAGTAGTATAAGATTATCACGTTTCTAGCCTGTTTAGCGATGGATCCTATATACAAGTTCCACTTGTTTGGCTGTCATGTATTAGGCAATATTGAAGGCCAGTTTTTCTCCTATTGAACTGTTAGGAGTGTCATTATAAAATGATAAATATTTATTAATTTAAGTATATGAGTTATTGCCTTTAACAAAAGCATTTTATTGCGTCTTAGGTCATTTTGATTTATATTTAAATAACAATCTACATTGCATTTACGCTGTTGTATAATAAAATCAGCACCCCCAATTATTCTTTTTATTTTTATATAAGGATAAATGTTACAATATAAATCTCACATGATGCACTGTTCATATAAATACAGGTATAAGCTGGAATCAAATCGAATCGTTAATAGCGATATTTGTTGCAAACATACAGTATAACCCCGATTTCTAATTATATATATATATGCGTGTTTGTGTGTATACACACACACACACACACACACACACACACACACACACACATATATATATATATATATATATATATATATATATATATATATGGGGGCACTTCGAGGTGGTGTTAGGACTTGTCTCGCCAGAACAATTACGACTGAATAGTGAGTTCAATTCTCACTGGGTCTATACTTTCGGCTTTTTGTGTTACATCTGAGCTACGCTTGGAAAATCACTATAGGGCACCTCGGCGTGGTGTAATGGTTAGCAAGCTTGTCTTGCTAGATCAGTTACGAGTGAAAAGTGAGTTCGATTCTCACTCGATGCCCCGTACTTTCGGCCTTGTGCCACATCTAAGTTGCGCTTAGAAAATCAATAGGGCACCTCGAGGTGGTGTAATGGTTAGCAAGCTTGTCTCGCTAGAACAATTACCACTGAGTAGTGAGTTCGATTCTTACTGGGTGCCCCCTACTTTCGGCCTTGTGCTACATCTAAGCTACGCTTGGAAAATCACTATATATATATATATATATATATATATATATGTGTGTGCGTGTATGCATATAAAATATATATATATATATATATATATATACAAAGATGCTGAGAATATCATGTAAACATTTGTGTGTGTGTGTGTGAGAGAGAGTGAGTGAGTGTGTATCGGTGGTGGTTTTAACCCTGTAAACTTCCAGTGGATATTAGATTCAGAACTGGCCCTCTCCAAAGTTAGAGGTTAAAGAAAGTTTCCGCTGTTATTGACTCCTACCTGGAAAAGGTCAACCGATGGAGTCCGGCATTTCCTAGATGCAAATGCTGTCTGGAAGATGAGATACACGCACATGTACCAAGCACATTTTTTAGATTTGCTTAATCTAGCACCAGCCCCACATCACTCGTAACATTCGATCATGATAAATCTTAACTAATATCCTTGCTCGGTAAAGTACGTCGATGATTAGCTTGAGTGAGCAGGCAAAAATCCTTATTTTCAACGTAATTATAACGTAATTAAGCTACTTATTCAAATTTCAAGCGTCGAATTGACAATGTCAACTCAACTAAAATACTGACATCTAAATAACTGGAAATGTTTTAACAGGGTACCTAATATATGACACCGCAATGAGAAGGAGAGACATTCGTTAGAAACCAAAAAAGCCTGTTGAATTCTCTTTCACTCCTTGTAAATCCACTGCTTTCTAGTGGCGTTATTGCCTTGTGAAACGATAAAAAAGGACAGAGCTTCAGAGCATGACATGAGTTCGAGGTAGAGACAAAGAAGATAAGCGTGTTTTGCCAGAATTACTGGTGAAATGCGTGGAAAATCAACTATTTGAGTGAGAGATCAAGTACAATACAAGCTCTAAGTTAGGATACCAGTCGGATCAGAGTTGTTAGAGAGAATAAGTCCCCTGACATGGTGATCAGTGAAGTCGCCGAACACAAAAAGATCTGCAGAGGTTTGTAGATATAGGGCCTTATCCTATCAAGCAATGAGAGGAAGGGGAACGAAAAAAGGAAGAAGAGATACCTGATTGAGTTTAGTAGTGAAAGTCGGAGGCACATACACAAACAGTCTTGGTACTCAAGTTAGATTTCCTTTGACAGTCAGATATGACTGTCAAAGGAAATAGGTAATTCATAAGAAATTCAATATGTTCTGTATATCGGCTATTCTTTTAGCGCTTTTAGGCTATTATAGTTGTATTTTATTCCTCCACAACATACTCGTAGGAATTACAACCATAATAGTCCCATCTACATGTAAAAAAAGACTAAAAATAAAGGAAGCATTGGTAATAAAAAAAACAACACTCAATAACATCAACTATGAACACGGTCACTATGTGCTGGCAGTGCTTGGAAAATAAAACATTCCCATAATTCTAGATACATACATAAAAACCGAGACAATTAATAAAAAGAAAGCATATGTAATGGCTGGAAGAATAGACGAAAGCGCTTATTCGGACAATTTTTACACACTTTAGCTTCAGAAAATAAAAAATAAAAAACTTACACGATCAAAAGAAAAATTAAATATAAAGTTTGAGCACAGTACCTTTTCGGTTTCGTTTTTAGGTACTTTGTTTATACAAGTAAATCTTTTCCAATCTTCGTTCATTCTATTATGAAATATGTAACATTAAGATGTGCAAGCTCCATGAAAGGTAGCATGAGATCATATTGCAATCCTAATAGAAATGTTCTTTTCACAAATAGTGACTTTTCAGAAAGGCTTAATAAAAAGAGAAGTTGAATAAGGCAAAAAGAAATATTTTTATTGCCAGTATTCGGTCAGGTGTGAACATCAACACTAGTAAACTAGGTTAGTTTTCAAGTTTTTTGAATTCTCATATATATGTAGATTGGTCATTGCAGCTTATATAACAGCGTTTGCCCTATCAAGGTGTGTTTGGTCGATTTGAAAGTTTTAAAACTCGTTATTCTACATTCAACACGATCACTTGATAAGTCAAGTGATGTGTGGAAACAAAATGGCTATATTTGTAGTGATTTTATAACATATTTGTTATAATTTTCGAATAAATTATATTTGCTAAACACTGTATTGAGCATTCTTTTAAGAATAGTATTTTTTGGGGTTACTGGAATTTATTCCGTATACACCAATCCTATACTATATATATATATATATATATATATATATATATATATATATATATATATATATTATACCTCACTGTTCACACGACTGGAAAATCTACTGATGGTCGCTATAAAGCTAGATAATTATTATTGCCCTATGGGCGATCGGAAAATAAATATCATAAAACAGGGACAAACACCTGGACTATTCCACAATGATTGTCTGTGAACTAAGAGAAATAACCCAGAGCTTAATGTTGCTAAGGGTGCGTATGGTTCAGCAGAAACATATAATATTGTTGGAAATATTATTATTGTGGTGATTAGATTAATGTTCGACATTAACGACACCGGACTGTACAGAGATGACGGTGTAATTCTCTTCCGTAAATTAAGCTAGATTAATATCGACCGATTGAGAACAGAGCTCAGAACTTTTTTAAGAATCATGATTTAAATATTACAGTCACCACCAATGTCAAATTGATCAGCTTCCTAGATATAACGTGAGAGCTGAATAATGATTACTTAAGCTATATACAAAAGAACTATATAACGATATATACGTTATTAAACTTCAAACCACCCCCACAGAATTCAAAATAATTTTCATAAATCAATTCAAGTTTGATTATCCACCAATTCCAAGAACAAGGAAATATTTCAAATCTTAAAAGTAAATATATGAAGGCTTTCGAATTAAGCAATGATAAATTAATGATAAATTAAATTTAGAGTATTTCGAAAAAACAATGATGGTAAGAAAAAACAAACTTCGTAAACGCAGAATCATATAGTTTAATCCACCTTTTAATTGTATTGTCCAAACTAATGTTGGAAGAATTTTCATAAAATTAATCTATACGCATTATAACCATTCACTTAGTTTAACAAAAAAAATATAGCTGCGTTAGAAACATCAATAAATCTATATCCCAGCATAACAACAGCATATTAAACATCTTTCCCGCAAAGACAACGTAATTTTTTTTCTAAAAATGAATGCAACCGCCGGAAGAATACGATCTGTCTCTTAAGGTCAATGTATGACCGATAATATTCTATATTGAGTGAGCATACGTTTCGGGAGCGTTGATAGATTTTATTTTGGTTGTATTGAAAATCCTTGGAAGTTTCGCTTCTACCATTACCGACTGACTTATTATTTTAAAACGCTTAATAACCAGGGATTATTAAACAAGAGAAACGAACTGATGGTTGCATGTAGGTATAAAAATAAATATCTACTTAAACACGTAAACCCAGATTAATAATTAATACAATCACTGTTTAGTTTTTGTGTATGTTACAATAATTATATTATAATTTATTGTTAATAATTACTGTTTTATTTTTAATATTACTATTTTTTAAATTAATACTAAGTAAGCAGCTTTTAATTAAATAATTTATGATCAGCTATTCTAAAATAAAATAAAAATTATAATTATAAATATATACAAAACTTTTATATTCCTATGCTAATCCCGGTTATTTTAATTGCCAAATATGTTTTGAGAAATATAATATTTTAAAAAGTTTTTTTAAAAGGTATAATTTATAAAATTTATAAATCCACTATATACAATACTTAACTGCGCCTGCATCGCGGTAAACAGATATATTTTTTAAAATTATATTTACGTTAAAGTCAGTCCATATTCAGTAACTGAAAATTGCGTTTTGCATGAAACACTAAGCCGTGCGAATGGTGAGGGATAATATATATATTCATTAATATATATTTAAGAGCTCTGTTGTATAACATCGAGCACAGTATCATTAACACCAGTACTTTATGTGAAACTTATATATATATATATATATATATATATATATATATATATATATATATATATATATATATATATATATATATCCGTTAGGGTTTTTAAAATGTTGAAATTAGCTCCCATGAACGTATCTTACCATTACGATTAATTTAAGTAGCAATCTCAAGTAAGATCAGATTTTTAACATTTAAGACTAATCATGCTTTCTGTGATTCATAGCATATTGTCAGGCCATGCCAATGATAAACACATCATCCCCACACATACACGTACACTCACATATACGCACACACATACGCACACACAAATATATGCTTGTGTGTTTGTGTGTATATATGCACTTATAACTTAAATTATGCTATATTTATGGATGAAAGTTTTCAGTAGCTGAAATAGAGCGTTAATACTTATAGACAATATTGATTCTTATGTCCATTTTGTCTGTCCCTTATGTCTTCACACACACATATGTATGTACATATATTTATATATATATATATGTAAAGAGACTGTATATAAATATGTGAGTGTTTGTGCATGTGTGTGCGCTTGAAAGATGTTTACATCAGCCAAATAATGATTGAGTAAAATATAAAATTGATTAAAAGAAAGTTTTCGTTCATTTATTTAGACTAAAAATTATTTTATTGATCGAAATATAGTGGCGCTCGACCTTTAACTCCTCGATGAATACTGTAACCAGCGTTTGTTATATTTCTCCCCGTCAAGCCAATTTTGATATAAGCTTGATTCTATCAGTATGACTGTTATCAGTCTGAAGAATTTCTTTCTCACATTTTTGGTCTATTGATAGCAGAACAAAATTGATGCAACCACTGCATTTTATCTGATTAATAGCTATCTACAAAAGCTAGAGCTGCAAATTACTGATTCATGTAAGATTAAGTTAAAGAGGTTTATTACGCGTAAATGTATTGCTCCTATTCTTATTGCTACTAAAATCGTTACAATTACTACTATTTCTTGCCATTCAGTATTCAAACGCATGCTAACAAGAAACTTTCAGTGGAGATATTGTAGCTATATATCTCCTCAGTAATCTATACTTATTCCATTCAAGCTAAATTATATCGTCAGGATGAATTTCGATTCTTCCTTGGTGTTAGTATTCAACCATTATTTTACAAACAATCTTCCCGACAGTTCCTAGGGATCCACTGATGATTGGTGTTACTCATCTACAAATTTCCAGATTTTAGCAGTTCTTGCACAGCATTTAGAGATTACTCCTTTTCTTTTATTCTGCAAGATCCGATATACTTAGTTTCTGCTAAACTTTATTTTTCTCGATAGGATTTTTTTTCTTTCAAACTAGATAGGGTTATTTGTATGAACTTCATGGAATCATACGATGTTATGTTACTTGTTCTCCCCTGAGATTTATGATTACCCTAGATTCTACAGGTTTTTTATTCCTATTCAATCACCTTTCCTTCCAAATCTTGTTTTTCTGCGTATCCCTTTGGTGTAAACTTCCCTTATTTGTTTATGAAACTTATTGCTTGCTCTTCATTCTCATATAACGTATATTTAGAATATATCTAGCTGGTTTTTCAGAAAACTGATTAGGGCCAGTAACAAAAGAGTTTATTTCTAACCTTTTAAATTATCTCCACAACTAAATCATTGTTTTTTTGCAAGAAATAAGAAGACATTTCTTAAGTTTTACCTGGTAAACTGAATTTTAAACAGCTTTCTGAAAGAAACATTTCAGAGAAATAGCAATTAGTTTAATCAAAGTAAAATGGAGCAACACAGCAAATATTTTTTCTCGAAGCAAAGTTTCAGAGGACCAGCAAATAGCTTCATCAAAGCAAATCTCAGGTAATCATTCAGTAAATTATTATATTTTCTGATGTAAAACCTAAACCGCCATGCAACCTTTTCCAAATTTCGACCCACAAAATGCACGTCACTTTTTTTCTCTTCTGATTTAACTCATTAGTTTGGGGAAAAATACATATTTTCTTTTTACATATCAAGAACAATTTTAGATTAAAAATGTATGACAAAATTTTTTCATGAAACGTGCTTTACGAGTTGTTATTGCATACACTTATTACGAATACTAAAAATAATTAATGATATTTTTTATTGATGGAAGTGAAACTAAGAAAAAGAGAAAATCAATTAAGTTAATATGATGATAGCTTTTTAGGTCAGTGGGTAAGTAAAGAATAACAAAGTGGAAAAATGGTTTCGCGTAACATGCTTCGTCAGTTAGGACTTCAACGGACTAATTTAATGTTTACGTTGATGCGATTGTGCATGCATGAAAGGAGACGCTGAGAATTTTAAATTTAGTTTTTGAAATATATAATTTGTTTATATAATCTAGCAAATTTCATTTGGCTTACTCTTCTTTCATGCGCATGTCCATTCACATCAGCGGAAACTTCGATTTAATCCGATGAAGTTATAAAGGACGAAAAAGTAATAAAATTTAGTTTTCATTTATAAAGACATCTGTTAATCACATCTGTAAAACACAGTTACCTAACAGACAAAAGATTCAATAAAATCTATTCATAATCATATGTTTTTTTTAGCTTCACGTGTAATTCGAGTTTTTTTTTATGGTATTGCGTGTCCACACAACAATTGTATTGTTGTTGTTGGATATAGAGAGTGACAGATTTCTGTATCATCTTCTCCATTGTTTTCCCTACATTCAGAACTGTTGTATTTTGAACAATCTCAAACCTTACTCGAAACTGGAATTAGTTTTTTTCTAAGTGGGTAAATTATTATTGGCATGTACCTCACCCCATTATAGTGCGCAGTTTCTGGGCTTGGTCCTGGTCGTCTTCATTTTTTTCTTGTTTTCTTTCATTATCATCCGCATGAACAGCCACATCTGCGACCGGACAGACATTTATTCACAAAAGAACAAAGCTGGTCATCTTAATTGGATACGTTGGTCTCCTGGACAACAAGATCACAGCGTGTTTTGTTTGTATTTCCGAAGAACCGTTCCTAGTTTGTGATTATCTCATCGGGTTATATATTATCAACGATAGTTTGTTTTTTTGTTTTTAAATTCCCCGTGTGCATCACCATCTCTATTCTATTGTACTTGTTTTCAAATTGCCTTTCAGCATGACTGCTGCGTTTACGTACGGTTTACTTTCAAGTCTCTTCTCTTTCTCACTCGACAGACAAAACGTTTTCCCCTATGTTTTGTCTAGTTTTGATTTTGTTCTAATGTGTATATTTGGGGTTACAATGCTAAGATTTTCTCTAAGGTAAGGATTTCATTTGTTTTATTTTTAAAAGTTTTATCTGAAATCTTGCTTTTTTTTCTTTCATTGCATAATTCTTCTTGTGTTTTAGGATTTTTTTACCATTATGAGTAGTCGTCATGCGTACTTCCCTGTTTTTGTACAGTTACTGTAAGTTTTATTATAGAATAAAAGTAGTTTTAGATGCAGCGGCTGCTCCTATATTATTTCAATTTTTGTTTCCCTCCGATATTACATAGTGTCTGTTGGTTTCATCCTGAGGGTATTTACCTTATTATTATTATTATTATTATTAATAATAATAATAATAATAATAATAATAATAATAATAATAATAATAATAATTTACTTCCTTTGATTTCTGGTGTATTCTCATTTCTTTCCGGGTCCGAACCAGAGATCTATAGTCAGAAATGGCACCATGAAAGTTTCAACTGTGCATTAAAAAAAAAATCACAAATTTTACATAGATAAATGTAACTTATTAAAATTTGTTCGTAAATTATTATCATTATCATAATTATTATTAGTAGTAGTATCATTATTATTATTATTTTCTTTTTTTTCTGTTGTATACACATTTCATTCAGGGTCGCAACCAGAGAATTAAGGTTAGTAATAACTTTATGACGTTTGGGGCCTAAGGTCAGAAATGGTTTCATGACATTATCCACTCAAAAAAAAAATAAAATAAAAAATAAAAAAACAAGATCACAAACATTTTACATAGACAAAGCTCTTTGTAAAATGTGATCTGTGCTTGTGAATACAATTTTCGTATTTCTTTAAGACAACGTCTACCAGGAATCTCTTCAATGAATCTATCGGGCCCTTTTCCAATCAATCCGAGGTCTCCAACTACAACTGGAATTACTGATGTTCTCATGTGCCACATCTTTGAGATTTTCACTTCAAGATCAGTATTTTGAAAGTTTTTTGAAGATGTTCAAAGATACATTAAAATCTGCAGATAGTCCCATGTCAATAGTGAAGCAAATTCTGTTCTTGTGGTCTTTGATCACGATGTTTGGGCAATTAGCTTTGAGTGTTTTGTCTGTGTGTCTAGTAAAGTGTCATAAAATTGTTACACGTCCTATCTCTCTATCCGCGTCTGGGTGAGGTTCATAGCAGTTTCTAGCAGCTTCCTTTCCGTAAAAGTTGCATATTTTCCAGTGCAGATATTAATATTATAATTATTAATATTATTATTATTATAGAATACATCTGTGATAAAAGCGGATTCAATAGCAAATATTTCCCAATATTATCGGCGGACTTGGAGTGGAGTGGGTTGATAAAATTAAAGTTTTGGGCGCGTTCATTATGGATGACTCTCCTGGACTAGCAGTTCCATCGCGTAATGACTGGAAATTCTACCACTACTAAATTGAAAGCATTCTGGCGAGAAACATCACTTTTTGATATGGTAGCTGCTCAGAAATGGACAAGAGAGTCCTCAAATGTAATAGAGATATTTCCCAGTAAATAAACGACTGCTCACTGCCCTCCTTAAAGGACATTTCTAATTCTCTTTTTCGGAGCAGAGCAGAAAACAGAACGAAATACGCATCCCGGGGTACAACTTGTCTGAACTGTTACTCTTAGGACGACGTTTTTGTTCTATTAATTCTATGAGAAAATCGCTTGAGAGAAACCTTTTAGCATTGAGCCCTGCATATAATATATAAATGCTGATAATTTTTAACGTATTGTAAACGTATTTCATTTCTCCATTCGATGCGGTGCATGTTTGTGTCTTTTAAATCTGGGGACTGCTCTATAATTTTATTGGACACTATAAAGCAACAAGAAGAATAAAAAATAAAAGAAAAATCCAATGTATATTCTATGCTTATATACAGAATTTTTTGTTAATTTTTTTTCACTAAAGAGAGATTTCGAGAGCGTCAAACTGACGTTTAATAAGAGTATTAATTATATCTTTTTCTTGATGTAATCGCCTTGTAAAATATTTGACTCTATTAACACACTTATCTTGAAGATATATCTTTCCTTAAGAGATTTTCTCACCGATCTCTCGTTCCTAAGGCAGTGTGAAGTGTTTCAGTTTTACTTTGATCAAATTTTACCAGTCTTCGCATAAAAGGGCCCCTGGATAATTTCATTCACTTAAATAATTATTGATACCTTTTTTTTTTCGCAGTATTTAGGTTTCTCGGTTTAAAATTCCTTATTCTCTGCGTTTTCACCCGAGTTTCTGTTTATTCTGCAAGCTTATGAATTTGATATGACTGTTAGTATGGTAATAATATTTTCCACCATACATAGATTAAGATTTTTGTGAGGATCAAAAGACAAATAATACTTTTAAATGCTCTGCTCATCTTTCATTATTCATGACAATACCCGTAATTAATCATGCTTCAATTTTTTAAATTGAGCAGTGTTTTTGTTATGATATGTTGAAACAATCCAAATGCTTTGTGACGACAACATCCTGGATATAGTTCGCGGAAGATTTAATAGACGCCCCGGTTCATTATTCAGTACAGATCAGTCTACATTTTCCCTCTTTTAATAGAGAGAGACTTGATTTAAAAGGGTTTATATTTTGGCATTTCTTTTCATATATTCATCTGCAGATGCAATTCGTCTTCTATAATCAGCAATGGTCCAGTATATATAACAAAAGATAATGCCAATTAGTTTATGTATTTTATTTAAAATCCTACACAAATATATTTTTGTAGGAAAAAAAATCACTGTCTCTTATTTTTGCCTTCGTTTTGTATCTGATTAAAGTAATCCAAGATATATATATAATGATCTATTCTGATTGAAAATAAAAATGTAGTAGGAACATACCTATCACGTGGAAAGTTTTCTTTAATTCCAAAAAAATAAGAAAAATGAATGTTCCAACATGTAATTACAATGTAGGTAGTAAAAAATATCAGTTTGTTCAGTGGAAATAGACTAGAATATTGAGTTTCCACCATTAATTGATACAATTTAAGCCTACAAAGTAAATGTTATTTCAACGTATCAAGTTACTCAAGATAGAGAGTTCAAATCCCAGATCTTGTTGATTAACTCTAATACACTAGAATAGTCATCCAAGCGACATCAATTATGAAAAACTAACTGATCCGAGATAATCTCAAGCATATTGGCATGAGAACCATCTATCCTCGTACATAGAATAAAAGATTCAATCCGCTATTCTCACAAGGTTACTAGTTTCTTCTTCTTCTTCTTCTTCTTCTTCTTCTTCTTCTTCTTCTTCTTCTTCTTCTTCTTTTCTTATATGACCAAGAAATTTCAGTATAAGTGTTCTTTTTGTTACCGTTTTCTTTAAGATAACTTGGTTGCATACTGGCTTCCTCCAAGGTATTCTCAATATCTTACGCTAAAACCACATGTATGTTGCTTGGAATTTCCTCTGCATTTGTGGGGAAAATTTCCAAAATTTACTGCCATATAATAGGAATGATCCAATTCGGATAGATTCATGAAAAGGCCAGATTACAACAACCGAAATATTGTTACTTTATTACTATAACATTCAGATGAAGTTGTAATCTGATGAAATCAGAGCATAATAAAATCATTTTATCTAAGAAATGCATACAAAGTGATTTCTGAGAACAAGGTTTTATAATAAACAATGATGGTAAACAAAACAATCAGCAATAAAGACAATTAATTCAATTAGTGTAGTCCTAGAAATAATGACGAGTGATACCTAAAATAAGATAAGCTAGAGGGAAATTTAAATAGTATTGTAATGTTGAAATCCGGTAGCAATAAATAACAAACGCCAAGAATGAATATATAAAAATAATATATTAACGTAATAATACAAACTTGTAAAGCAGGTTAGTAGTTCCAGGAATACGGGTTAGTAGCAAAATATATATACATTCTTTGGTATTGAAGTATCACTGTATGACTTCTTACTGAGTCTACGTGCTCGCTCACTGTGACTCCCACAACGCTGTTACCTCACCCTCATTCTTCCGGTTACCTTCAACTTTTTACTCTGTCACTCTGGACTCGACTCGACTCGACGGTCTTGCTCTCTCGGGTATTCACTGGCAGTAGTATAAGTATACACTGGGTGAGTCCATTTGTATAAAAAGGTGTGGACCCCTCAACAGTAACGTAATAGAGAAAATTAACCTGAGAGTATAAGTATGCATGGTTGGTTAGGAATTGAATTTGAATGAACTTTCAGAATTGACTAATTTCATGAAAAATATTATGAACACAATTGGGAAATCTTCTTACGAGCTAAAGTAAAATCTAGTCAAGTTAGGAATAAAATAAGAAATTTTCCTTATCTCACAAAAGTACATAAAATTTAATTATACTGAACTCTTACAGGCACTTATCCTACTTCCAAAGAGATGGCTGATAATACTTATTATAAATTGACACGAAACCCTGAACAAACACTATATCTAGTTAATTTAAATTATATTTGAAATACTACAAACTATTTTGCTTATATGAAATATTAAATTTAATCTGTTAGCTTGAAATTAAAAATAAAATAAAAGCTTAAAGAAAGAGTTTTCATTTTTTGAATTCATTTTAAACCCTAGGTTTCTGTGGTGGTACCTATTGTTTAATAAATTAAATTAAGTCTTTGTTATTTTAGAGAAAAGAACAGAAACCATAAAAATGCTTTCTTTCCAAATGTTTATATTCACCTTCTTATTTGAATATCTCGCTCTTTGTATTCTTCTGTCATAATTCAATTACCATATTCACTTCTCGGCTCACGTTCACCAACTTTATTTTCCAATTGTTTCTATTGTTTAATATGGCTAATTCTCATCGGTCGATAGCAAGTATCAAGAGATGTATTGATATTTCTAGTTTTATTTCTAATTTTCCAAAAGAAATATTGTCTAGCTGTGTGCGTGCACATTGCTGGTTTATAAGAGTCTTGACCAGGAAAGGAATAAAAGTATATTTGTACCGAACTCTGAATATATCTTGCTCTAACTTATCAAGTAACGTTCGCATAATAAAGATACTTATGCTTGTAAAAGCTTATTTTGTTTAAACAATTGGTAGTTACATTCTTCTTCTTTTAGGTATCGTGTACCTTCAAGACGAAAACATTCCACAACTTCATATAATTTATAGCTCTAAACAACGCCTGTAGTCCTGAGTAAAGACGATAAATTACATCCGGCAGCAAGGCCTCTGATCAGGAGATCGGTGGTTTTGAGGAGCATTGAACCACCTCTTAATTGCTGTTGTTGCCAGGTTCACTCTGATCCGGGTTGGTAGACCCTTTTAGGGTCCCAGATATGGGGAAATATTGAACCCCCAAACAAAAACAAAACACTATGAAAGTATAAAAATACATTTTTATAGTAAAAATAGCAACAATACATTTTACATATATAAAAAGAGCAACAATACATTTTACATATATAAAAATAGCAACAATACAATATTTGTAGTAAAAATAGTAAAACAATACCTATTTATCCTGACCAGCAATACATGTAATAATAAAATTACAAACAATTAATTTTTATAGCAAAATGAACAACAATATATTTTATTTGTAGTTGACGGCATACATTGCGCTCAAAATATTTAGCTGAAGCTATAAAGTTGTGTTCAAAATATCTAGATATTGGCATTAAATAACCTATAGTGATTTATATGCCGCTAAAAAATAACCAAACAAGGATACTTTCATGACATTAATCCATATAATATCCTCAATTTCTTAAATAGAACTATATTCCAAAATATAACTTCAACGAAACTACAACATACAACACAGATATTACAGTCTTTAGTAATCAAGCCCAGACAAACATGTTTATGCACAAAAGCTGAGTATAATCTATCATGTATTCAACTGTGAAAGCAGAAGAACATATATCATATTTTTATTATTTCAAAGCTCTCAAAATAAGAAAAATTACATTTAGGCATTAAATGACCTATAAAGTGTTGATATGCCTTTAAACAAAGAAATAAATCAAGCAAGTAATGTATGCCCCCCTTCGTATCATTTCCAATTCTTATTCTTCTATCCAATGATACAAGCACTTTAGGTAGGTTACATATACATTTCATCTTACCGCCTGACCTTGCATTAAGTCCTGTGAGTGGTATATTTTCCAGTTCCTATTTCCCCAACATGCATCCTAGAAGTCTACATTCTCTAATACAATTACTTGTAGTTCTCATTTTTTAATATCTTCTTCGTTGCTCACATGCTCGGTTCGTAACGTTTTTAATAGGCTTATCTAGAAGCACACCTCTAATGCCTGAAGTTTACTCTTCATCTGTTGTCTTGAATTTACTGTCATAGAACAGTAGATCTATTGCATGAAGGGTGTAGGTGTAAAATACTTTGAAGTCTATCCAGATTGAAAGTCAAATAAAGAATTACGTTGGACGGCTGAAACGTTGTGATGCTATCAGCAAAATTTATATTAGAAGGTTGTCTATAAGATTAAGAATAAACGGCTTCGGTTACAAATCGTTTAACATTAAATGTTTTAATACGATAATGATGAACTCTCACTTTGTTTTCGACGTATGAGTGTCTTTCAGTTCAGTTTTTATGTTTATGTTTCGTATCAGACAAACATCCTGCACGGGATTTGCAAACAAATCCATACGTAGGGCATACTGAAGAGTTGACCGTCACGTGGGCCCGAAATTTAGTATTTTTTAATTCTTTCAGATGGTTTGAGACGATTCTTTTTAAAGTTAATTATACTTCGGTAGCATGCATTTCTCCAGTTTGTTCGGTTTTCAACGGCAAGTTCGTACTTCCCTATAGGAATATTTGCAGCAATTAAATTGTACTTAAGTTTGTCCTTGAAACGTAACCAACCCTGGCCTACATTAAGATTACCATAAAAAAAAGTTGGCTATATATGAGGATTTTTGGCATCCGATCATCACTCATTCTGATGACATGACCAGTCCATCTGAACTGTGATTGCATCAGAAAAGATTCGATACCACAGACACCACATTTGCTGAAAAGATCAGGGTTAGAGATTATGTCCTGCAATACGTGTTATGTTTAACGGATTGTTGCAAGATTATATTTAAACCATTAAGCATTTCAGCCTCTCTTCTACCACTGGGAAAACTATCTAAAATACTTGACCCACTTATTGGAGAGAAACTATCTGTCAAGCAAGAATATACAACTGCTTTTTTCCACACTTTCATGAACGCATAGCACCATTTGTAAACTGATTAACGATGAAAAAGGGATACTTTAAAAAATATAAAACTAGGTTGACCATAGTTCATTGGAGACGAACAGGCTAAATCACAACCCAAAACGGAATTCATAAAATTAAATCATTTGTCTTTGGCGTGGTTGCTTCCGTGTGTTTCTATTAAAGTTTTGATAAGTTGGAATTACCATAACATCTGACAGAGATCATTAGTTGTTAGAGCTTTGAAATACAGCTTTAAAGAAAAAGAAGCTAGGTTTAATCAATCAAAAGGTGCCGTGTTCCATCATTCTATAATATGACCCCATAGAATAAAAAAAGACCGAAGACGTAAGTTGGGAAGATATACCACGTATTCTATTTGCGTCAAATATAGTTGTATCTGTTTATCATCACTTACAGAATTTACGAGGATCACTTGATGGATATCTGAATATATATGCAAAGATGGAAACTAACTTCCCTTGTTCTTTTCTTGCAAATCTTATTGTGGTTCTTTTATTTCTTAAGAAACCTGACAACGTAAAACAAATGTGTTTTCTCACCGGATTTATTCAAGCTATGAAACAAAAACCCTATGAGTACTACATTGTCTACCAGGAATTATTAATGATGGACATAATGTTGCAGCTGAGACCAGTCATGAAGTTCCTTCTCAGCATGAAGTTTCATCAAGGCAAGCGCTTGCGGCTTAAAAATAACTCTTTCCCCAGATTGTTATCCACGAAATAGAAACATGAGACAAGTTGTAACCTTAGCCTGCAGACAAGCGAGATTAAGGTTAGGGTAGTGGGTGAATTGTCTAAATAGAGAGCAGGCATGCGTCTTCCTTTTCGCGTTACTCTGTTTTCGGCTGCTAGGTTTCTTATAGTGGACAAACATGTTTGGTCCTGTCATCTCTCATCCATTAAGTCCTCAGAGTTTGGTTTCCCTCTGTGACCCCCTTTATCAGGATAGTTTGACAAGTTTATTTTTAGGTCCTCTTCACTTCGCTGATAATCGTCAAGACAATAATTATCTAGACAATTTATGTAACATCTTTCAGATGTTTTTTTTTTCCTTTAACAAAATTTCGGCTGGCACTGATATTGCTATACTAGTCTTAACAACATTAGATACGTAGATGACTTTATGTTGGTGGTGGGAAAGACACAGAAAAAAAACCGCTTGAGCTCCTAGAAACGCAGTATATGAAAACAAGAAGAAAGGACTAAGTTTAAAATTTCGGAAGACGGAATGTATGATCGTGAAAAAAACAATGAGATATAAATTGCAGACATCAGAAGCAAGCAAGCACATAAATTTAACTAGGATCTGAAACAGCATTAGAACTTTAAAAAAAATAGTTCTTACTTCAAGAAATGATATGCCCTTTGCTTCGTTATTTGGGAAGAAATCTTGCTAACTTGTAAAACAAACAAAGAAATCAGGAAACATGAAAACATATTAACTTGTTGGATGTTCTGGTTATAATACCAGCCTGTGTATGTAAGGAACTTTCCTTCAACTTTTGAAGAATCGTCTATTTGTAATGTATCATGGACTATCAGGATTCACTATAACTCACTATATTTTGTAAAGGCAAGCAATGATTGACGACTTATTATCCCTCTCAGTCTCTATTTTACTATCTATTTACGTGTTTCGTTAGGTTGGTTAGTTGTCGCGTCTTTTGGCCATTTTGTCTGCAATATATCCTGGCAGTGTCAAATTCTCCAAAACTTATTATATATTCCATACATTAAACCTATATCTTCCTGATTCTAAGGACGTGTGTCAAGTCTTATTCCCATTTCCTTAAACTTCCTCGTTGACATACTCGGAACTCTCAACTTCCTTCTGTATAATGACATCTTTGATTCTTACATTTTGATTTTCATGTGTGCAGATATTGCCTCACAGTTATTGCCATATATGTATCAGATAACAATTCAATACTTTTTTGCATTGTTTTTCTAAAGGCATTTTCTAGTTCTGGATACTTTGTATAACCTTTGGAAGATGTCTGTTTCTATTCAAATGCATTTTCTCCTTGATTTGCTGCATTTCCGCCATCTATTATGACACATCGCAAATAGTTGCATATCTGTACTTGCTTTATTCTGATACTTACAATTTGTAACAAGCATCGGGGGCTGTCCGTCTTTACTAACAATCATATATTCTCTCTTCTCACAAATTTGGTTATTCCGTTTTTTTACTTTTCTCTAATGCCTCATCAAGAAGATTTTCCAGGATTTTCTTTTTCTGCAGCTAGCATAAATATATTGTTATCACCGTATCTCATGCTGTTAAGATTGTGCTTGCCAATAATAAAAGCTGGTTTAACTTCTTGTTCTCTTAGTTTTGTCTAGCTGGATAGGGCATTCACTTACGCGCCATTAACTATCAGAAACGGATGAATCTATCCCCACCCCTACCTATGGGTTAAATAGTAGAAATCCTATCTGGAAAATCATTGTTATTTCTAAAAAATTGTTAATGCAAAATGCACTCGCAAAAATAATTAATCTTACAATAAAATATTTCGGCTTTAAACAATGGGTTGATATGCCGTAAAAGCAAATCAATCAACGTACATGGAGCATAAATCCGGTTAGAAGACGCATTATTATCTTAACTTCCACTTTTTTTATGTAATTTCTCAAATCATTTTCTATTCGTGTGTGTTCACGCATTTCCTAAATAGATTATATTTTACTAGAAGTTCAAATTGATAATTCTCTTGGATATTATTAAACGCTTTTGCATAGTCTATGAAACATAGCTTCTGGCATTTATCGATCCCTCTGGAACTAATAATACCTTAAGAAACAATTCACGCAAACATTTTTTTACTAATTGTTTTATATTCTTTTCATATTCTCACGTATTACAGTGATGCCGTCTCGATAAATAATATTTTTGAAGCTTAGTCAGCATTAATTTTTCAAGTCCAATGGAGCTTTTTTATACAAAGTATCCTTTTAATCATTTATATATTACAGACTGAAAGTTCAAATAACTTTCTTAATAACAATTAAACATGTACCTTTTAGTTGTTTCACAAGTTCTCTTCTGTATGTCTGACCAACATGCATCACATTCAGTTACTGTAACCGTAGTTTAACAATTATTGTAAAAGGAATTCACCTTTGTTCCGATAATTTAATAGTTACGTAGCTATAATTTAGTGGAATAAAATCAATAAAATCAGTTTTGATGTGCAATCATTTGCCGCTTGCCGATACGTGTTCCTCTTATCGTTCAAACACTCGTATGAAAGATTTCCGACTAAATATATATTTCTGCAGGATATATGGCAATATGGTAGGGACGTAAATGGAACCATTTGGCTGCATACACTCGGAAACGTTGCCATAAACAAAACAAGCGGTGTATTTTCCGCGTCATTGTTGCTTCAGCGCATGTGCCTTGTGACCTTCTTCAGGTGATTGTCGATCCGGGTAACGTTCAGGATCGACTATCACCTGATGAACGTTGGAGGGCACAGTGGCCGAAACGTTGTGATGACAACAACAAAGATAAGGAAAATAGTTCGCTTGTAGATTATGTAAATTATTATATGATGATAGAAAAAAAGAACTTTAAAACTAATAATGATTCAGTGGTATGATCTTTGCTAAATAGTAACCTATTCTAAGTCTGTGGTTCTTTATTCTATTTCCGCACAGTACACACACACACATATGTATGTGTAATTATATATATATATATATGTATCTATGTATGTGTGTATGTGTAATTATATATATATATATATATATATATATATATATATATATATATATATATATATATAGTTTATGAAAAACTAGGTAATTCGTATGGGTAAACCCAAGGAGGATAAAATCCAGAGAGCTCAGTGTAAATCCAGAGCAAATAATTTAAATAAAACAGACCACTTTAAGGTTCCATGTAATAAATGGTTAAATAATTTATACATGGAACCTTAAAGTGGTCTGTTTTTATTTATATATATATATATATATATATATATATATATATGAATCATTTGGTCCCATTTAAGTCGGGAATGCCACTAGCACGCTGAGCTTACAGAGAGTGAAATAGAAGACTGAGTTTAAGGGGGATTAAGGAGAGGACAAATGATGAACGGGGTTTTAGAAGACAGATGATGGCGATTGGCGTTGCACTTTAGTTTTTGCAAATTGTAATTATCAGGGAAGAAATAAACGGGAGGAAGATCTCCAGGTGTGAAATGTGAGACAACCTGTTGCGGTAGAAGAGGCGGTTGCATTTAACTATTTCAATAGTAAAATAGTGGGTCCTAGAAGCCAATCTGTTGGCACGCTTAAATTCATGTCGTCGGGAATCAGGGGAAAAAAGCTCCTCAGAGCAGTTACCATGAAAATATTTGTAGAAAAGACAGAGTGAATCCTCTGAATGATAGTGACTGAAGTCTGCTCAAGATCGATTACATTACAGATCCTTCTTTGGATTTTGCCAAGAATCTTGAGATGTATAGCTGGAGCACCAGATATCTCTAAGCTTAGGGACATGTGGTTTATATATACCCTTCAAGTATGGGTTTCAACTGGAAATCAAAGTCTCTATTCAATAGTTTATAGCTAACCAGACGACTATGATAATAATGATGTCTTGACAAGGTATTCTACTTAATTTGTCATAATAATAGTGATCTTCCAAGCGTAGCTTAAATGTGGCTCAAGGCCGAAAACATGGGGCACCCAGTTAGGATCGAACTCACTACTTAGTCATAATCTTTCAAGCAAGACAAGCTTGCTTACCATTACACCGCTTTGAGGCGCCCTCGTACGACTATAAATATAGAGTGATAATAATGATTGATCTCACTATTCTGTAATTTATTGCCCACCAAACAAGCTCACTTACCATTACGCTACATTATCTTGATCATTACAATCAGATAAATTCTTTAACAAGTATATGTGATCAAGTTTGAGAAATAAGAATAATTTATTTCCTTCTGAAAATGGAAAGTTCTCAGTCCGTCTCTCTTTCATAAATCTAACCAAATTATAAAACAAAATAGATTTAAAAAAAAAAAGGTTTTGGTCAGGATGAGAATATTTCAGACCTATCACAATAGTGAACATATTTTATTACTAAGATCTGTCCAATTAAATCTGATAAAACTGGCATTTTTAAGTGATGCCTAGTGATGAACGGTGCAATTAATACGTTTCCGATGTGAGTTTTCGACGCTGAATAATTTTGTAAATTAATAATTTTTGAACGAATATAGAAGCTTTTCCGCTGATGCTGGGTGACAGAGCTATAAAATAGGAACACAAATGACAAACAGGCAATGGAAATAATTCATAAGAAAAGAAAATTTTATTATCAAAAAGAAAAAAATAACAGATTAAAAAACTGCGTGATCCCAAGTGTAGACAGATAAAAAGAAAATAATTTTTATGAAGTTAATGATTGTATTTTAATTCGACATCATGTCTTATAGAGTGTAAACTTAGCTGGTACAAGTATTTGGGTAGGTTTCCATCTTTTTACTTAAACAGTACAATTAATGTCTACTGGTCCAGCTGCCGAAAGAAATGTATCCCTCGATCCTAATCTATTCTATATTCTCTGATTAGAAAGGGAAATCATACATCCTTTTTCTGTTACCTATTCACACAGACTCGTTAAACAGGTTAAGCCCTTTTATCTATCTGGTTTTCTTGCTTAATCTAGGGGCTGTTAGTCTTCTAGAATCTAAACCACATTTATTTCATCAGAATGTATCCTAGATAATAATTCAGTGTTCAATTTCTGATTGCAAGAATTTGTTGTCTTGTAGTTCATATTCTGATTTAAACTTCGGAGATATTCAATGCGAATGGTCGGCGAGTAAACAGGCTCCCCCATCATACCTTGGCCTAGTAAGGACAGTAAGTGGAACCCCAGCAGAAAACACAAGAGTTTTTAAACGGTGGAAGAATTCCTCATAGAAAGGCCATCCACTTTAAATATGGTTTAAATAGTCTGAGTAACCCGTAATTGTTCAAGCGTAGTCGCCAGACAGGGAGGGGTTCCTCCAACGGGGGTGAGAAGGCCCTGGATATAGAGTCTACATTTTTTTCTTCATGTTATTTTCAGCATTCTCGATAGAACCACGTCATTGTCGATTCAAATCTCGGTTTTACCGTTAAAGATGTTACAAAACATTCACTATAGATTAAATATTACACAGAAATTCAGTAATTTTACTATTCTTATACATTTATATATTTGCCTGCCAATTTTCTTCTAGTTGCCATATCTTTACATGAGGGGGGGGGCATCATCACTCTCTAAAACCTTTTAGTCTTTGTAACCTTTAGTAACGTTTGTTCATTTGCCAAGCTTCCGAGCCCCAGTTCCGCCATTCATTAAAAACAGCTCTTTTCTTCCCTTTTTCATTCGGTATGTTCTGTAGTTGTCAAATTAGCCAAGCCCTTCATACTAATTATGTCCCAGAAATTTACATTACACAAATAGTTAAATTTCTGTGACTGTTTGAGTTTGGTGTCTTCAATACGTAGCTCACAACAAAACTGTTTTGTGGCAACCATGCATTCTCTCATTTGTCAGTTAATTAATCTTCGTTGTTGCTTTAATAGTTAATCTTTATTCTTACTCTCCTTTATTCCTTTATATAATAATTATTAGAGTTTAGTTTTTTTTAGTTTGCCATAAAAAGAGAGAAAACCTTCATATCTCATGTTGTTATCTTTATATCTCTCAATAATTCCTACTATTTTTGCTGTACAAAGGTAAATATATCCAATGAGTAAACCCATTATTGTATGCCTTTTCATTCGGTAAACAAATTTTGGTTACCTGTAACGATTACGGTTGTTTGATTTTGTTTAGTGGTATATGAAAGTCTATGGGATATTTAATGACGAAATCTAAATATTTTGAACACAATTTTATGGCTTCAACTAAATATATTTTGGACGCAATTGTATACCTTATATTACTGATAAAATGTATTCTGGGTAATTTTACTATAAGCAGGTATCGTTGGTAATTTTACTATATAAAAATGTATTGCTAGTATTTTTTATAAAAAAATGTATTTTTATACTTCCATAGTGTTTTGTTCTTGAGGTGTACCCTATTTGCTCATAGCTGGGACCACGGTTCAGAGTGGACTTGAAAATACTGGCAATTAAGAGGTGGTGCCATGCGCATGAAAGCGTCTAATCTCCCGATCATAGGCCACGCTGCCAGATGTAGTTTACTGTAGTTTACCCAGGACTTAGTAATGGTTGTGTATTACTTAAATATCTTCCTCGTGTAAGTCAAGTCTCTTGTATTTCAAGTAGTTCTTCGTATCGTTTCGTTTTATATACTTTATATAGTATAAATTATATATCGGTCTTTCTGCGTTTGTATTCCTCGTTCTGCTAGAAGTAGCATTTATGTTTCTCGTATCTTCACCAAAGCCACAGTTCTTGTCCAATTTCAGATCTAATTCTGTGTAAACTCTCTTCATTAGGTTCGTAATAATAAGTTATGTGGCGCATCAAGCTCAATGTCCGACACAGATTGCGTTCATTTGGACGTAGTTCCTCTGGCAGCATTAAAGAATATTTATTGTAGGTTTTCCAAGAGTTTCCCCGCTTTCCTATTTTCTATATGATTTCGGTAAATTCATCGATTCTGTTATCGTCTGTGGCCGTAAGAATTTCTGTGACAATGTCATCTAGTCCTACTGCTTTGATTATCTTAATATTGGCCATTGCTGCCAACTCATATTTTAATTTTGCAGATCTTTCCCCGCTTTTTACCATTAGAGGTTATTCCCCATTGCACTCCAATGTATTCTTTTGGTTTCTTTTAAATTTTCATTTGCTTCCATGATTGTTTTCTATTTTCTATTTTCTCTATATTATATTTATTCTCTAGTTTATATTTGTTTTCATCCTATTGAGTAGCCCGTTCCCTCCCTTGGCTCATTCATATGCATGTCTGCTATTAAGTTCCGCCATTCTCTGCACGCTCCTTGTTGAATTATATTCCTAAGTGTGATGCCATTTCTTAGCGTTATCTACACTCTCTTTTGCAATAGCTGAAGTATTTCATGCCAGTTTACGTTTTGAATTCCTTTTGAGTCGATCTCTTTTATTCTCATCATCCCTGCTTCTACATTGATTTATTTACATCATATAATGTTTAATATTTTTCTTAGATTCAGCTGCATAAATGTAAATTTAATATTATGTAGAGTTTGTTGTATTGTAGTTTTTTGTGTTGCTTTAGTTTTCTATAATTTTCATATTTTCCTATACCGTTTGCATATGACAAAGATGGGATCTCTCTCACAATCAGTTCTTGTGCATGTTTTTGAGGACAGTGCTGCATTTCTAAATATTTTGTTGATTCTTTGGTAGTCATTCCAATTCTCTGTATCTCCTCTTAGTATTTACATGTTTACAAGAGTTTTAGATGTTTTCAAACTACCTGTTTGTTATTAACTTATCGTTTAGTGTGCACAAATAAATGCTTGCCGAATACTTTACTATTTTATTCCATTGCTACTTTTGACAACGTCCCCCTTGATGATAATAATTTCTTATAATTTGACCAGGTTTTGGCCTTATTTATTGCATATTAAAACTGTAATATTTCATCAACACTGACACAGATATTTAAATGTTTTGATTCATTTATTTGGTTATTCCTCAGCCTTGATGTGCCACATAACTTATCATTTCGAGTCTAATGAAGAGAGTTTGCACAAAATTAGATCGGAAATTGGACTATTATTTAAAGCAAGAAAATATTTTGGATTTTAATATTTTTGTGGGGAGATGATAATGATTTACTCATATAAGTCCTAAAATTTAAGTCCCACTTGGGGAAGTGTTGGTTTCATGCCTTTCGCAAGGGTATTTGAGCGTAAATGAATATAGCGTACCCAACTAAAATTCTAACTCGTTCTCCGATTTTCAGTTCCGAAGCCCTTTTTCCTTACACCACTTACACCAACCTTACAACACCTGGTATTCACAAGCAGTCACCTATCTAGGTAATGACGAAGCTCGACATTGCTTATCTTAGGACTGAAGTGAATCGTTGGGAATAAAACAACAAAGATACGAAAACTTGAATCGAATAACAAAGCATATGATTCAGTGAAATGAATACTTTTTTTTTTTTTAATTTTTTGGATGTCTTGGAAGCAATTATAACCGTATTCTTATATAGATTCTTTCAAAATAGTGGTGGTCTGTCAGGTTCGACAATGACACATATGCATAGTGGTGAACTCGCCGATGAATGTAGAGTCCAATTCGGGAACAGCAAAAAAACGTTCTCTGTGGGAGTACAAGGAAACTATCCCGGAGGTTTGCGTACTTTTACGAGTGCCTTTCTTTTTGCACAGGTCGTATTGATGCTATTTATGTCGGTTTTCCTAAAATATATCTGTTGTTTCGAGCGTCAGGGCGCGCCTTTATGTTCGATCCGATGCAAATTCTTCAATAATTTAAAGACCAGTTCGCATTGGCTCTGGCAAGAAGATGACTATTTTCTTTTAATTGGAAGATCTCCCAATATGAGACATCTGCATTCCTCCTGCAAGATAAGACTCTAAATGACGACCTAGGTGGATATGAAAACTTTTCATCTTCTTTAAATTCATCAATCCTATCACCAAATTCCTGAACACATTTCATTATAATTACGTTATAACGAAGTGATAGGTAAGTTACAGATATTTATTTATCCAAAAATATTACTACAGAAATAAAACATTATGTATTTCTAATCAGTGTTACTACTTTTCTATGTAGTCGTAATCGAGATTGATTTATTTTTCATATCACGAAAAAAGTGGCTTTAAACTGCAAAAGCAATGTATGTTTCGTGTAACCTCTTCTTGAACAAATGTTGCTTTGGGAAACAAATGTAAATCTGAAAGCATCCCAGTCATCGCTATCGAGTTGATGTGGTGGCGCATCGCAACCATATCACTTTAGCCCCAGTCGGGTTTTTCTCTAGGTTGAGTGGCGTTGACTTGCATTAGAATTACCCACTTTTCTTTGAACAGATTTTCACAGTATCTGATTACATTGTCTAAACATGTGTGAAATGTCCTTGAGCAGCACGCATAACAGAATAGTCACTATCAATATATAGCTTTGGAGTTAAGTCAGGAACATCTAAATCAGATTTCTATCTGATTAAAGCCCCTTAGAAATGTTTATCCAGGAAACTGTTATTGCCTCTAACGTGACGCAACCTAGCACCAATCTCTTCACGTCATGTTATATTTATGCATCCATACTTAGTATGATCCCTCCTCCTATAGTAAATTCTATGTATAGTTTGAGAATGAAAGAAAATCGTTATAGTTTTAAAAGTATTATATCGTCAAAGTATTATATGGGAATACCTATAAAAATATAAAATATCGTCTAATGTATTATTGTAAATTAATGTAGTCTTTTTTTATCATCACTCTTTACGGTTTAGCGATTTATCTGGCAGTTTGAATTCATTACTAAAAATACATTTAAGAATCATTACTTGTATGAGATATATAACGGAATCTAAATGATTTTGTAGAAATATATATAACGGCTTCTTTGATAACACTCAGAAGAAACTCAAATAAAGAATGTGGTCGGCTGAATTTGGCAAAATGTTTATACTGATTCGTATCATTAGAAAAGTCTCGAATGATGACTATCACTCTCCTGGTGTTTACCTTAAAGTGTTTATGCATCGAAACCACAGCCAGAGTTCACTAAGGCATTATTCATATTATGATAGCCATTATCAGTATTTTCTTGATATTTGGGATATTTATCCTTAGTATTGCAAAATTTATTTTCAATTTCAAATTTTAATTTAAGAAAATAACTATAATGTGACATTTTAGTATTTAGCCGAAATTAGAAACTTTTCATACAATCACATGTTTATAAAGGTAAAAAAAAAATTAAAATATAAGTCTAGATTTCATCGTAAGTTGTTCGTATATTTACATAATTGAAGTACAGGATATATTACTGGATAGGTCAATGTAGTAGCTTCTATGTTTAGGGATATTTTACTTCTCCAAATACAATCAGAATTTATTAGACCAATATTATTTAATGACTATAACATAATATAAATCCTATTGAATTCGCCATACATTTAAATATATAGAAAATTATTATATTATCATTTTCAATTTGATGAATAAACGTTTAAGCTTTAGTTAAAATGTAAAACATTAATGTATTTTTCTGTACCCAATTACTGTCTTTCGAACTATCCTTCAAGCAATTAAAGTAAATCTTAACTGATAATGTCTAAGCCAAATTATAATTTCCTCTTATACATTATCACTTTTATGCAGGTGTGCGACGAATGTAAACGATATCAGCGTGGAAAATGCAATCAGCAATATTAGTTCAAATCCCGGCTTTTTACATTGACCTTGACACAAATATTACTGGAAAAGGCAAGAACCCGTCTTCCCTTCCTTCGGTTATAGTGAAATAACAGGGTACTCTTGGATCTCTGGCCTAATGGGAAAAAAAGTTGAAAAAACTGAATTCCAAACTATGAGGAATTTAAGGGGAGACGATACCATTATCTTTCCTATGAAGGCTTGGCAAATAACTGATAGTAGAGAAAAGGAATATGTGGAGAGCTGTTATTGCCTACATCGTCCTGGATATTTAAAATATTATATGCATTATATTACTGATAATATAAGTGCATGGTGATGCCAAAATAAAACATACTCTTGCGTGTAAAAGAATAACAATAATAATTGTAAAACAAAAAAAAAGTTTTCAGCATTATATTCGGTAACATCGTTACATTTATTCAATTTAAGTAATACAAATCTGCGATTAAGCTTTTATTTTTTTTAAATAAATCAATTATAATTTGTTTGAAACGTAAATTTTTGAGCTTCAATGCAATTTACGTTCTCAATTTAGCAAAAGAAATATAAATCATTATAAATCGTCTTTGGCATGAGCAGTGAACAGAATAACTTTAAGATTATTTCCATTGAAAGAACTGGGAAACTAAATTAAGATATTTTAATTCCGGATCGACTGTGCGTTAATGCCTAAATACAAGAATCAAGTAAGGGAATTTAACAAAACTCTGCTTTTTCTAGGATAATGTCGTCAGAAATATTTGTAAACGTCTTAATCATCGGAATCATTTGTCACTGATTAGAAAAAAGATGTTCATTTGCGTAATGGATTAGAAACGAGGTTTTTCTATTTTAGAAAGTGTCGGAACGAAGTAATTGAAATTAATACATAAAATTCACGAGCTATGTGCCCATCGCTGTACGTATATGAAAACATGGGTATGTATGTATATGTATGTATGTATATATATATATATATATATATATATATATATATATATATATATATATATATATATATATATATATATATTTAAAAGAATGAAGTTTAATGAAGAAAATCCAATGTACCATCTAGAATAATCAAGAGCGTACAATAAGTTAATGTAAATTCCCAAAAAAATTCTGGATGGAATGTTTGCAGCTATTATCTGAATAGCAAAATTATAGAATCGCACTTAAGCACAGAAGCTCAGAGAGAAAAAGAGAAAAACATTTATGTAATAATTAATGGCAAGAGGATTACAAGTGAATAAGCAAGCAATTGTTTAGAGCGAAAATTGAGAAATGTTTTGAAACATCGCATGCGTGTACGTATCCATTGCTTCAAAAACATTTTTTAATTTTCAGTGACGCACTCACGAGAATATCGGACTGGATGTTTGGATATATGTGAAATGTGTATATGCAAATTTATATATAAATTTAAAAAGAAAATGGAGCAATATACAAATTAAACAGTGAGAATTTAATTGTTACGTTTTATAAACTAAATAACATTATGCCGAGTTCTAACAAGAAAATCTTACCAGATGTCGATTTATTAAAATAAAGAGAAAATAGTTTAATTAGAAGTGAATTGTAATAAAAATCCAATTATTAGCTATAAAGTCATAAGGAACGGCAGTTAAAACCACTTATAGATAAGTCCAGCCGAGGGATGAATGTCATCATTTATTGAAGCATATTTTTATATCAAGATTTAATATTGCATGAGAACCGTAATTTTCAAATGTATACGGAAATTCTGAAATCAATTTAGTTAGATATATTGCTTCAAGTTAAATTGAAATTACTTTTAAAACGCATCCGAGAACATTAACACTGAACAATTTCACAAGGACACATTTATTTTTTTATAATTTGTAAGATGGTTGAATTTTCCTCTTGAGAAATAAATAAGCCGATAAAAATATCCATGCATTATATTCCCAGTATTAAGTTAAACGGCTTGCTTAAATATGACAGGCGGAAAATATCGTTACTTTCATCTCGAATGAGAAAACGAGATTTATACTTTCGATATAAAAAGCTGAAATACTCTATGGATGAATAAGAACTACGACATGAAGGTCACATGCTGTAAGAAGCTGTTAGTCATAAGCAAAAAACGAGATATTTACATGTGAATGCGAAGGAAATTAACATGTATAAGCATATTGATTAATCCCAACGACCCGTGGGAAAAATGTCAACTATATCGATCTTTCATACATATCCGTTTGTAGAAATCTCTGAAATAAGAAAATATATAGAAACAAACACGTGATATCTATGTGATATATGTATTTATGCATTAATTCAAGTATACATGAAGTCATCATTCTTTCTCTGCTTACAGATATTACACTCAAATCAGGCAAAGACTGATTTCTGTTTAATCACAGAATTAAGCAACGTTGAACCTCGTCATTACTTAGGTGTGATTTTGCTTGGAAACTGTTGATACAGTAAAGAATGGCAAAGGCCATATAAACGTGATATGACTAGCGAACCCAACTGTGCCTTTTCATCAGGTAGCTCAAAAATGTACTTCTTAGTCTACAATTAACTGAATTTGAACCTCTCATTGAATAATTTCTATCTAAAATCTAATTAAAAACAACTGCTTGAGTGCAATCGGAATTCTGAAGTCAGTTAGTGGGGAACTTTATCCGACAGTGCTCGTCTTGTTTGGGAAGCCATCTATCTATCTATCTATCTATCTATGTAACATATATATATATATATATATATATATATATATATATATATATATATATATATATATATATATATATATTAGGTACTTCCAATAATTTGCTGAAGAAAGTATAACGTGATGAAAATAGTTCCCAAACTTGATAAAACAAAGTTTTATCACCAAAATCTTTGTAATTATTAAGAAGAAAGATCAAAGTATGTTTTTATTTAATTAAATGTTTGTATTCTTTCTAGCACGTTCGAAATTTTGGTTACCAAAACTTGTTTTTCTTTCGTCAGCGAGAGTCCAGATTATTTGGATTTATTACGAAGTTTTAACCTCTTTTGCAGTAAGAACACATTGATTTGGAAATTCTTGCAAAACATCAAATGATTGTCTGGTTATAATGAAATTTTCAGGACTTATTTACGAATGAATATAATTATTTTGAAAATATCTTTTTTTTAGAAAATATTTTTAATTTTATAAAATTTCGAGAAATTAACTTTCACCCCTTTCATATTTATATTCGTTTAATCGGGAATCCTTGGAAAATTTAAATCATCAATTTTTATTTTAGTTTTTGTTTTTTGAAAAAAAATATCATTTACAAAATATCTTCTCGGTATCGTAACATGAGAGATAAAACCAAGATATTATTTAATTCTAAAATATTTTAATTGCTTCTATAAATAATATATATTAAGAGCACTATTGTCTAAAGAAAACATTCTCTGAATAATGAATTTTGATTAGAAATTTGAGTTAATAATTTGAATTTTAAATATTATAAAATTCTGTATTAATTTCAACGTTTAGATTATATTAATATGAAGTTAAAACTATATTTACTAATCAAACACCAACATTTTGAAAAGAACTTCGAATTCTATTGTATGTGTATAAACGCGCTGATGTTTGTAGTATGGATGTCCATACATGACATTATGAGAAAATTAGAGCAATATTTATAGTAAGACTAAAGACAAAATTCCTAAAATTCAATAAAACATTAGATCACGGAGAACATTTTTCTAAATTTTAAGATTACTGAGTACTTAAAAAATATATTTCAAAGGCGCTCACGTTATATCCAATTATTTTTAGGGATAAAGTACACGTAGAACACATTGGATAAACTTCAATCTGTCATCAAGCTCTCAAAACATGAAGAGATTAAATAAACAGCGACTGGTGTGTTCTCCAAAATCTTGATTGATGACCAATATGTTTTTCTAATTATATTTAATTATCTTTCAGGGCTACAAAACAAGTTATTCCATTTTCATTAACAATATAGGGTAGAATATATAAAAATACTGAGACCCCAGCGACGATTTCACATTCACCTCTTACAAAAAAGGATTTATTTTTGCAAAAAATGGTTTTATTTTTGCAAAAAGTAAACTTTATTATTACACCATAAATATCAATTATTTCTCACCACAGGATCGTGCTTGCAACTCTTCGAAAGGCTGAACATTTTCATCCTAAATAATCATGTTCGTTGCACGTGATATATGGCACTGTCATGCTGAAAAAATTCTTTATCTTCGGTGTCTGGTAGAAGATTATAATGTTCTAAACCAAAATAGTTTTCACTGTTTAGTTTTCCATCAAGTATCACTAATTTACTTCTACCATCGTTTCTGAGGAAATCACCCACCATCACGTGGTCCCCACCGGATGTTCTGATGTAAATTGCATCATTTCGTCCTCTCAATGGCCTTCTTATATATTGTCTTGCAAAGAAGATACTCATATTTCCAGTATCCCATATTAGATGTTCCTTTAACCACTTCAATCTATCTTTCCGAAGATTTTCGTTGACGGCAGTGATTTGGTTGCTCATTATCTACCACAAACCTATAGAGAGCCATCACCCAAAAAACTGTGTAAAATCAATGCCCTATTCCCTATCACGAAAGTATTTGCAATATAGTGGCCGACAAACACATTCGAAAAACATGCCTAGAAGAATCGGATAAAACTCTAAAAAAACGAGGCTACTCCACACTAAAAAAACAAAGGTTTCGAACTAAAAGAAAAATAACGAAAACCAAAGAACACAACAACAAACAAATTCTAGTATAAGTCTGAACATACAATCCAGAACTATTTCCAGATATAAAAAGAAATGTAAACCTACTCAAAAAAATAATAAAATGAAAGATATATTAAGACCAACCAAAATAATTAAAAGCAAACACCAATCAACAAAACTAAAACACCTACTAACCTCATTCAAATTTAATGAACACACAAAACAAGAGATCGCAAAATGTAACAAAAAAGATGTGGTTGTGATATCATTATAGAAGGAAACTTCTACACTTTTGAAAACCCCACAACAATTACGATTTAGGAAAAAATAATATTGATTAAATCGGGATTCCTTGCATATATTAAATCATCATTTTTTTTCTGAAACATTTTCCGGAATCGTAAAATAAGAAGTAAAATAAAATCAAGATATTATTTAATTAGGAAATCTTTTACTTGCCTCTATAATTAAGATATATTAAGGATATATATATATATATATATATATATATATATATATATATATATATATATATATATATATATATCGGATCCTGAAAAATTAATTTCAGTTGAGCTGTCTGGGGAGGAGGTGTGGGTTGGTAAACAGTGACTATTTTATAGCTATATAGCGAGACTCTTCATGAAAGCGAATTGAGTCACTGTCGTTCACTGGGCGTGTTTCTAAAAATAAACACGCTAAAATCCACCTTCCTCTCTACCGTGCGCCGACGGCTTAATGGTTAGACACCAATTCAGTCGGGTTTCGATCCTAGCTAGAGGCAACCGGTTGTCTAGCCACACTAATGAGCTGTGAAACAGCGAAACAGTCCGTCTGTGGATGATATATGGGCACATGCAAAAATATATATATATATATATATATATATATATATATATATATATATATATATCAGAAATATGCTCTTGCTATATTTATAGGATAAAGTGATCAACTTCAGAGATAGAGCGCGTGTAAATTTAAATGTAAACATTGAAGTCAACACTTAGAGGCGTCAGGCTGTTTCATGCTATGCGCAATGATCAGGCTACCAATGTTCACTTTATATATATATTTATGTGTTATATATATATATTTATATGTATTTAATTTAATTTAATCAATACAATTTAATTAATTAATTTAATCAATAAAATAAATTTTAGAAAAAAATACAACTCATTCCAATCCAATTTTAAAAAGGACATTTCAAATATCAAAAGCTCAAAAAAACTATGGATCAGAGCTGATAAATCCAAAAATATCTACAGGATTAATCCACCGGAATACAAACATGTGATTCTGAATAAAGTCCCTAACTCTTATAAAAAGTTAATAACGCCAGGCACCTATCCTCCATACACAGAGAAACGGCTAAATTCGCATTTAAATATAATAGTGCTGATAGAATGGGTACAACTAACTTGAAAGACGCCTACCTACTTTTTAAAGACCATAAACCTAACTTTCAAAATAATATACATTCCAGACTAATTAATCCCTCCAAATCAGAGATAGGAATAATTTCCCAAAATATTCTAAAAAGAGTAAACACATCTATATTAGAAATTTACTCCTTAAACCTTTGGAAAGATTCATCTGACGCCATTAACTGGTTCCATAATATAAAGTCTAAAAATAAAGCGACTTTTATCCAATTAGATATTATCGACTTCTACCCCTCCATTTCTAAAGATTTATTAGAAAATAACTTAAATTTTGCTAAAAATTATACTTAAATTACTGACGACGAAGTAAAAATCATAATGGATTCTAGACAGTCTATACTAAGACTTAATGACACGACTTGGATTAAAAAAAAACAGAGACAATTTCAATGTCCCAATGGGGGCATTTGATTCTGCTCAAATAGCAACATTTTAGATATTCTGAGCAGATTCCTTAACCCCAAAAATGTAGGGCTTTACAGGGATAATGGACTGATTGTTATACCTAATTCCAATCGTTCTTTAACATCCCAACTACAGAAGAAAATAATTAAGGCATTCAAATTTCTAGGATTTAAAATCGAAATATCATCTTTACATTCTTTTTATAGATACAAGCAGTAAATTCGACCTTGCCTACCGAACGCTCCTTTGTGGCCGAGTCGGTTAAAGCACGTCAGCGGAAATGATGGTTCCGTATAGGATGCAGGTTCGAATCCTGTCAAAGGACGAATATTTTCTATGAAAATTTCTCGGACATTCAGGCCGGTAAATGTTATTTAATACTGTTTATTATAAACAGAGCATTTACTTAAATACTTGTATCTATAAAAAGAATGTTAAACATAAAAATGTCTTTAATAAATTGTCGAATTCTTAATATATATATATGTACATTTTCATGGATATAGTATCCTAATGGAAGTCATTTTAATATTACTTTTATTAATATTTAATCTCACTTTCTCTTTTAATATTCTCTAATTAAAATTGTGGGATTAAATATTTATCATCTGGAGGTATTTTCATTTTAAATTGATAATTTAATTTAAATTTAAATATATCAATCTTTAACTATTAATATTGATAGTAAAATATTAAATTAGAAATATTTGTTTGGATATATAAACACTTAAGCATTAACTGTGAAATTAAAGAAAAAAATTTTAGATATAAATATATGTAATTATTTGTAAATGTATGTGTGTGTAATTTATGTATGAATATGTATAGGTACCTGTGTATATCGATACATGTGTGTGCATATATGTGTAATTGCGCATGTAAATGGACGTATGTATATGTAGGATTTGCATAAGTGTATATGTGTTATATATATGAAAAAAACAAAATCTTTAATATTACCTTCAAATATTACTCCATCTTAATTCGAAACCTAAACTTTAAGTAGGAAAGATTACCCATCTAAAAATAATTACAAATTACATTTATAAATTAGATTCAAACTGATAAAGATATTACTGTAACTGTATTTTACAATATTAAATGAGTACTATTGGTCGTGTAAACAAACTGTTATAGTTTTAATTTTTTTAATGTGTTCTCTATGAATGTGTTAATAAATACAGTATTTAACTTATATTAAATCCCTAAATTATTTGTAAAAAAGTTAAATATTTAAATTGCTAGCAAGCATTAAATTAATTTCTTCTGGGTCTTTTTACACATCTAAATTACACATTAAAATCTATTTTTTACATAAATTTCTAAAACTTAACACCCATCTCCTCCATATCTAAAACACATTTACAGCGTCTTTCTCTTTATTTCCCTCTCTTTCTTCTTTCTTTTTCCTTTTTCTTTTCTCTCTTCTCCCCTCCCATTTCAATATATCACTTCTATTAAGTTAACCGTTTAAATAGGTCAAGGTCTGGTCACTCCTCCTCCCCCAATACTAAGTATAATTGAGAGAGATATTAAATTAAACCCTCCCTAAACTCTACCATGTCTCTCTAACTACTCCTATTACACTCTGTTAAATTACAAAAACTTACACTACCAAGCAATTTACATTTCATTTTTCGTTTCATTTCATTTTTGGAAGTGCTATCTGATGATCCGGCGTCCTTTAAAAGGGCTCTGGTGAAATAAATTATTATAATGGAACCATAAAGTGGTCTGTTTTATATATATATATATATATATATATATATATGAGAGAGAGGGGGGAGAATGGAAATAGTTTAAATAGTAAAATTTATCCGACATAATAAAAAGGATTTTGATTTAGTTTCAACTGATGAGCGCTGATTTCGTATCAACCTTTCATGAAAAATAAGGAAAATACGATGATAATTAAAAAGGTACTGTTCTTAAAATAGAAATCAGTTTAATTTTTTTTAAAGTCTTTCAAAAAAATGGTTTTTGCAAATGTATGACTAGATCAATTGTAAAAGACTTCAAGAGCAGCAACATCTACTGCATGAAATATCAGCGGCAAAGAAAGAAATCTATCTTGGAAATCGTAGCAAATGTAACGTCAGCCTACTGTGATACTTATACTTCAACGCAGCAGAGAATCCAACTTTTAATTACAACTACGAACACAGCATTGGAACGTTTTTCTCTGAATTTCTGTGAAGAGATCAAAGATCAATGTGTTATTTGTTTTCTACCCACCTACGTAACGTGTAATGTTACCGGGGGAAAATAAAAACATTATAACAGGCAGACGTCCAAAATACGAACTCAGTTGCAATCAAACTGAAAACTGGCGCTGAAATTAGATCATAAAATACCGGATTTGAAAGCCCATTTATTTTGTGATTTACAGGAAACTATCATTAATGTTTCCTTCCAAGGAATGCGGAATCTCACATATAATAAAACTTAGAAATAAATACATCCTGTCAAAAATGAACGACGACTCACTGAAATGCCATTTGGAGGTATCAAGCAATAGGTACGAAATGATGAAAAGGTCTCAGTTTTATTAACTCTGGCAAACGAAAACTTAACAGACATCTTCGTAAAAATCACGGTAAAGTAAAAGAAAAAGAAAGCGGTCACTCAAACAGAGAAAAAATAACTTCTCACTGTCATAATGTTTTATTTTCGCTACTGCAATAATTCGTGTTTTGAGAATAGGGATTCTGAGTCGACACAGAAAATAAAATGAGATGCCATATTTTAAAGTATTTACATTAGTCGGACTATTGTCCTCATCTTTGTCGCCATGTTTGTCACAACGTTTCGGCCGTTGTACGCTCCGGCCTTCTTCAGGTGGTTGGAATTTCGAACTGAACCCTTTATTTCGATCACTGGGGTAGAGTGTTCTAGTTCCACGTGCCATGTTTGATGGATGTCAGTTATCAGTTATCTCCTGCTAATTTTCCCTCTGAAAGTTCTCCACTGCCTTAACCAGGTAATGAACTCACCTTCTTTGGGTCTGTCACTGGATCTAACCAACGCCTTTATCCACTGTGCCATGTGTCCTTGAGAAGAAGGCCGGAGCGTACAACGGCCGAAACGTTGTGACAAATATGGCGACAAAGATGAGGACAATAGCCCGACTAATGTAAATACTGTACATAATACCTCATCTCAGAAATATAGACATGCCATATTTTGTACGCTTCCATTGTATCTTCATTGCACTATAGGTAAAGTAAATCAAAACCACGGTTCATTTTCGTGATATAGTCAGGACAACATATGTGGTTATGTATGTGTCTCAAACAGGTGTAAGGCGGCCACATTCATTATTCGGTATCGGGCCGAATCTGTTGTGTAGCTAAGTTAGTCTCCACGGCTGAACTTAGACAAATAATCTAGAGTCGAACTGTTTCTGTCATTTATTGTAAATAAAATCAACCGTTTCTTTACATAGAGAAAAGTATGTTTTTAGTATAAAATAACGAGCACATATGGTTCGTATTGGCTACATTTATTGTCTTCAATAAGGATTATTTTCCGCATATAAGTCAGTGATGGAGAGAGGAAGGGAGTGAGAGAGACCCAGCAATTTAATATTTGAAGAACCATGTATTTGTTACCAATCGAACATTCTTGAATAATCTCAAATCTCGGTTTCTTTTTCATTGTTGCTTCGTCAATTCACGGTCCAATGAAATGGTAACTCCACAGACTTATTTTCCTTTCTATCTTTTTTCGGGAATTGTGTCTTTTAATTGACCCTATCAAATATATCGTATTTCATAAATATGATATATTTCCAACAACATGTGTGTCCTATTTTTTAGTCTGAATTTTTTTTTTTCATTTTTTAATCTTTAAACTTAAGATATTATCCTCTATTTTGCGCCCATATTGTTTGAATTTGTCTTGCTTCTATCTATGGCTGCAAAAGTTCCTCACTGGAAATTCTCAACGAACATTACGCATCTTTGAAAGAAAAAAATATAAAAGTGATTCCACATCACTGATTCCAATGAGTCTTTCGACATACGAAACCCCATATGGATGTCATGCATGTCATCAGACATCTATATAACGTCACTGTGTTTTGATTGTATAATGATAAAGAATGAGAAGACCAATAAATAAAGTTCGAAGAAGATGGCGCAAGATCATTATGTCATCATGGTTGAGCCGGCAATTTATATCTTACACAGGGAACTCCGAAGACTGGAAACGGAAAGCAGATTACCAAAACTATTCACGCGTTTTTGGTGGAAAAAATCTAACCCAGCAGCCCATTGTATGTGTTGGTAGTGATGGAACCAATATAAATATAGGATCAGAAAATAGAGCCATTCTCCGTTTTGAAATGTTACATGGTCACCCGCTACATTATTTTATCTGTCAGTTTTACTGGAATGAGCTTCAAACTTTGTGCGTTGTTTTCTATTATTGTCATGGTCCCATTTGGATGTCTGAGCTGCCACATGTTGCTTTCCAGTCAAGCAGTTTCATTGATAACCATGTCCCGAATGAAGAAGTTGGTAAGGATCTATTTTAGGATAAGAAATAACTGTATAAGATTTGTAAAAGAGTTATGATAGATTTTGTTGATGATGACTTGACTGCTATTGAGCCAGGTCCTCCCTGCGTGTCAAGGTGGAATACTTCATGGTGCGTAATACTCAGTATGTATGTAGAAGCATCATGACCCTGTTACGAGCTGAAAAGAATTGTTATTGCAATTATAAAGTTCAGTGCTCCAATGTGGTTCTACATCAAAATGCACACTTATGTAACACGCGGTTCAAGGAACGTATTCTAATCCATGGTATATATGAAAAAACCTAAATAACAAGGAAAAGACTGTTCACAGGAATGCATACTTCGCTCAAGGAGATCAACTTCTTTGTATGTGTGTAGATGAGGATATGATAAGAAAAAAATATCGAGGAGAATCAGCAGATCGAAGAATGCACTGACAAATCTAATAAGGAAGAAGATTCTGTTGTTGCTGCTGTTGACTGACGAGGATTTGTTAAAATAAACTGACGATGAAAAGGACAGTGAAGATGGAGATGGGAATGAGACTGAACCACCTGTTGTCAACATGAGAGAATTGGTGACTCCCAAACTAAAGTGGCAAGCAGAAAATCTATCGTTCAATGATTAACTGGATGAATGAACTCAAGATGACGCTGATTCTCTATCAGATCAAAAGGGTAATGACATTCTTGAGACCCCATTAGTAATGCCAAAAGTGGCCAAACAGTATTCAGGCGGCCGAAAATGGTATAAAAGTTATGACTGAAGCTTGCACTGAAGGGACGGGGCACAAAAAAGATTTTTCTATTAGCTTGTAATATTTTTATGATTGTCATGGGTCCTTAACTATAATTACATAATGAGCTCTTCCTAACACAATATACTACGCCTCTCAAGATACTACTCCTCTCAAGAAAGAGGATCGAATCGAGTCGAGCCGATAGTAGTTCACTCCAAACCAGACTGAAAGTCATACTAACACTTTCCATATCTTGTATTATTATTTCGTGTAATATACCTTCGTTATTTCTACTCTTGTGTTCGTGTTGTTCTTCCTTGGTCTTAATCTGGACCATAGCAATGATGTATCTCTTAAATAATACTGAAATTAAATTGATGCCATCGATGTATAATTTATTACTATCCTGGCAAACAATAGATAGTGTAGAGTAAAAGTTGACAAAGGTTGACCGTGAAGCTGTAGAGAAAGTGGGCATGAAATAACCTGAATTTTTCCAGAGTTTTGTTACAATCATACAAACGATACCTGAAAAGTGCAGTTCGCAAGTTTAAAAAATGTGTTTTTTCAATGCTGCATGACTAGTAGAAAAACATAATGGCAAAATCAAGATGTAAATTATGCACTCTATATTTCAAATAAATGTTAGGAAGTCATAGTCAGACATATTGAAAAGAGAGATGCCATTTTCTGGATTTGAGAAAAGCTATTTTCCTGAAAATTATTTAGAAAGATTTTATAAATTTCGCGCCTCTGCAGCACTGTCATCTCGGGCAATTAACATATGATTAACCCTAAAATTATCATTAGAAACTTTATATTAATCATTAAAGGCGCAAAGATTATTCGGTTTAAGCTTATGACTCAAAACAAGTCATTGGTTACACCGGTCGAACATTAAAAAGACAAATAGAAACTATTTCAATTATGTTCTTTATTTATTATTCTTTTTCTTTCAATATGTTCCTTTATAAATTCAGACACGCAATTTTTTTTCAAATGTTGTAGCGTGATTAAAAGGTAAAAGTAGAAAGATGGCCGACGGGTTTACAACTGTAGCTCTAGCACACCTATCTTCTTGTATCATGTGGTTTAATAACTAAAAACTTTCATCTGGCGTGCAGAGGAAATGTTGAAAAATGTTTTGTCTGTGGAAAGTGGTGAATAAAAGAATGATACAATTAACATACAAATTGTCCACAGGGAAGGCTAATGATCTTATAAAAGTTTTCTTGAGAGATTTCCAGGTACAACTTAGAGCGAGTTAATGGAAGTATTGATCGGTGTTATTTAGAAGCTGCACATCACACACTAAGACAGCTCATAGATATTTCGCCGACTGGAACAGCAAAGCGTGGCTGAAATCAAAAATAGAGTAATTTATCTGTACGGTAAAGCTTTCTCTTTTGACTCAAAAAGGAACTCCGAAAATTGAATAACAGTAGGTGTAATTTAAGTAGCATAAAAACAGAAACTTTAGTACATATATATATATATATATATATATATATATATATATATATATATATATATATATATATATATATATATATACAAAGCTTCTACAAAACGAGGTTTGAATAGCGATATCCGAGATTTCGGCACTATCACAGGCCATAGATGTAAACTACAACGATGCAATGAGGATTTATCTTTGTTGACAGTCATTGAATATACACGCAAGGAATAGGGAAGGTCATAAAAGGTAGAATAGGCAACGAGTTATAAATGTGAATTACGCGGTTTTGCTTTCGGAGCATGGAAAGTGGTTCAGAAAGAATTTCCTGTTAGAGGAAAGAGAACTAAACCAATCACCTTTTGTGGTGCCTCTCAGGAATTTATTAATGGCAATGCAGACAGATCCATGGAAACAATTATCCGTTCACAGAAACGTTCCTAGAGGGAGAGAAAATTTATCAACGCTTTAAAAAAAATCTACTGTAAATAATATTGTTATGTATAACACTACATTATAAGACATATTCTTTCTTCTATGTGCCGTTCTTCTTCCCGATATCGGCGATCATGGCTCTCCACAATTTTCTGTGTTTTGTAGCTTTTAATAAATTTTTTTATCTCTTCTAAACATTGTTCAGACATCTATTTACCATTGTTCGCTCGGCAGGTTATGCCTTGTATGTCTTTGTCCCTCTTCAATCTATCCTGTCACATTTTTCAAGCACTGTTTCCTCCTTATGTGCTGTATATTCTATTTTCTATAGAACTTCATCTTTGCTCACATGTTCGGCCAATGGTATGCGTAGTATTCTCCTGAAGAACCATATTTCTGTTTCTACAAGTCACTTCTTCTGAAAGGAGATTGTTCAGCATTCACTGACATAGAAGAGCACCGATATTACATAAGGGCTCGAAGTAATTTTTTTGTTTCAACGAAATTTTTCAGTTTCTTAATATTTGCTTACATTTTGCAAGGCATCTTTCATTATTCCAATGTACCTTGCAATTACCTGTCCTCTGTTAAAATACTTCCTGGATGGTTAGATTGCTGTCCTTTGATTTAATTCGTGTGTGCACTGAATGACATAATTTAATTAAGTATAAGAATCTTAGGGATAATTAAAAAATAAAAATATGTCGAAACCATTTATGCATGAGAGCTAGTGTGACTGCTACGCACAAAATAATGGGATATTCCTAGTTGGAAATTTGTGGAGAGTAAAATTCTGAATCTATTTCTATGCGAGTATAGGTAATTTATAGGCCTGGTTTCGTCTGTTACTCGATAGCAATGCAATCAACTATGTATCATGGGGTGTAGAATGCCTGGGATATATTAAACTTCGCAAATTACATGACATTTTTTGGTGAGCCCAATATAATCCAGACAATGCTAAGTACAGAAACAAATAACGCCGGTCAATATTTAGACAACTGGGGCCATCTCTATGTTATTCAATAGTAGGGAGACGGCAGTCTTATTTTGGTAGCCTCTGTTGAATGAAAATAGTCTTTTCTTTCGAAGTTCTTGTGTTTTGTTTTGTTTTTTTATACACAATTTTTTACACGTTAGTCCAAAAATGGATTATTGCTGCCACATCTGTGCTAGTGCAGCCCAATCCTCACGGCTGCAGTCTCGAGAGATCTTACACGTCTTTGTGGGTGATTAATTACTCTACACTCTACAGACTTTATTCCACATTCGAAACGTTGCCAGTCTTCACTATTATATCATTATTAATATTGCAGATCTTCGGTCGACATTACATTCAGTCGACATTTTTACAACAAGATTGGTCCCATCATGCTCTGTTCACCCTAACAAATCATCCTCATTTCCTTTGTGTTCCGTTACTAAAAAGCAAGTTCCATTCAGAGAGCTTCTTCCCCAGAAATGGAATTTTATGGAACAAACTCCCAAAATGATGCTTCCCTGAAAACTCAAATATTGTTCTGTTTTAGTTCAGGGTCAAGCGATATTTATTCTACACATCATCATAATATGAACTTCTTGCGCGCTCTTTCCCCTCCCTTAGAACAATATCACTCAGTAAGCATCTATCTTGAGTAGCCCTTTGGCCTTCTATTATGCGTACTATCAGTAAAAAAAAAATTCCTTCTAATATTTCTTCAAGGAGCTCACTTCCAAATTTAACGTAACGTCTTGAACCTCGTAGTCACTGTCATGATGGTAGTAGCAATATCCCCCTGTCTGTAGTTGCATTCGTTTATCGATATTGTTTTCCGTTTGCCTCCAACAGTTCACGGTCTAATTGAAATTACTCGACCATTAGATGCCAAAACTGCTTTTCTCTTCAATTATGCTTTCAGGCTTTAATGTAGAGTAATTGCGACTCTGTGTTCGAATCGGACGCACTGCTTTTATCACGATATAATAATGACACTTTTGTGTACTTATAGCCAGGCCGCAACGGAAAATTTTAAATATTTGTCAAATATGAGAGGATTGATGTGGATAAACAGTTAAATGCGCCTAAAATGGGATGGGCGATCAAAATTCAGATTCCGATGTCGACGATTTCCTGGTTCTTTCATATTTGGGCTATATATAATCATAAATAAAACAGAAGACGTCTATTCGTAATTGGCCAACGAAAAATTGTAGAAATGGCAGTTTAATCTAGGCTTTGATGGCTGATCGGTCTGATATGTCTTATATTGTAACAAAACTTTTACAAAACCTACAAAGGACTGCAATTGTCCCTTAATGCATGTTACATTATTTGAAATGTATATGAAATCCAAATTTAAAACAAAAAAAAACTGCAACGTCAATTATACCACCAAGTGTTATCAAATGATTCTGTGATATCTGTCATTCATCCATGCATTGGATATTTATGTCACATTTGGCGTGGTTCTTCTGAAATGTATTTAGAGATTCTTGACAACATATAAAAAAGAATTTGTAATGTTATCGGGCTTAACCTGGCAATGACGTTTCAGTCATACTTCCACCAGCGTGAGGTAGTTTCCTGTGTCTTTTCTATAAATCTTTTCATGGTAATTATTCTGGTGAGTTTCCTCTTCAGTACCTAGATTTTAAGAATTTAAGCGCGGTATTAGATTGGCAGCTAGGTCTCATTATTTTATAGTTAGAATTGCTAGATGCACTCATATATTCTATGTTAAGTGTCTTCTCTTGCATATTTCATTTTTGGAAAGTTTTTCTGTTTACTTGCATTCCGGTCAACTTTGTTTTTCAAAAATGTAATCTTCTGTTTTTTATTATTTTTTTTAATTCCTGATAATTTATTTTCCTTTTTTCATTAATAATATTAGTTTTCTAAGATTCATTCAGAATCAATTACCCCTTGTTTTATACTGGCTTTATCAGCTTGTTTAGGGTGAAATTATTAAAAACTAATCCTGTGGACAATGTGCGAAGTTACATTATCTATTTGTAAGGCAGAATACTTTTTAAAAAATATATATTCATTACAGAAATTAGAGCATTGCCTGAAAGTTGGAGGTAAATGATCTTTCTCGATGAAACACAAAATAATATGAATAGCAAAGTGTTCACTAAATAGCTAGTATGCAGTACTGAACTTCGAATCTTAAAGCCTTACAAAGATATTATCCAGTAATGATGAAATGCCAAAATGTTGATAATCACAGAAAAGCCCCGGCCAGGTGCATGCAGAATCAGAGATCTGCTCACAGGGACAATTAAGACGGGGAAAGATCGATAAATGTGACATCAGATACAAACTGCAAAGTCAAGTTACAGTGGCTGAAGTTGTAAGTGATATAGAACTGGAGACAGATACACAAATATAATAATCGTTTGAAATTAGGTGATCAGATTCGCAGAAAGCGAGTAAAATACCAAAAGGAAATCTCCATACCAGTGATAGCTAGCTAGCAAGAGCTTCAACTCTGAGAATACTAAAAAAGAAGATAACTTAAAACCAAATATTAATAGTGATAACTTAAGTGGAAACAATAGCAGCCTTGAAACTAATAAGAGTGACTCGAATATTAAACATAATTATTGAATAGTTTCAACTATTCAATACTCAATGGACATCAAGTAGCTATCAGAAAAAATGTTTTGAGGAAGCAATAATTAACTTATTTTGAGGCAACAATCTAAAATTCAAGCAGTATCAAACTGAAATTTATGCTAAGAGATTCATATTTTCGATCCACTGAAAACTCAGGATTTTTAAAATAAAATATCTCAATAAACCATGTTTTCTAAGTATATCTGAGAAATTAAAAACAAAACATACATCACATCAAAAATATTTTGGAAAATAAGGAAAAGATCATCAGCCTACGACAACCAATCCAAAACTTGCTAACTTTGCTTGGAGGCAAAAAATAGCTATCATTACCATCCCAGACCAAAATAAATTATTAAATAAATGATCCGAATTCATCTCAAAATGCAGACATGATAACAAATCTTTACTACGTTACTTAAAACTCGAAAACTGAGAAAAACTAAAATAATAAACAAATTAACAAAACAATATGGCCAAAATATTAAACTGTAAAAATCAAACGAAAAATCGAAAGAAAAACACAGCTGTAACTGTTATATAACTATAAAAAATACTACGTTACGTAAAAATCGAAAACCGTAAATATACAGTATAATAATTAAATAATAAAAGACAAAATAAATGAATCTAAATTAATCCAAATAAATAGATAAATAAATAAACTAACAAACCACTCCCGATAAATTAACTGTTAGAAAAAACAAGTAAAGATAATCAAACTAAACAAATAAATGAAGTAATAAACAAATTAAAAACTGCTCCCACCAAAATAGTAGTTAGAATAAATTACAGCAATCAACTCCAACATGGAATAAATAGCTTTAATTATCTTCCCAAACCAAAACAAAACTATTAAATAAACGATATAAACAAATTTTTACTACGTTAATAGAACACCGATTAGAATAAAAATAAATAAATATATAACATAAGAAATACAAATAAAAAATAAAAATAAATAAAAACAAGCAAAATAAATTAACCCAAATAAATAAGTAAACAAATAAACGACTTCCGGCAAAATAACCGTCAAAATAGACTACCCACAATGCAATACTGACCCGTATATATAAACAGCTCTGAAAAAAATAACACACGTGGTCTGACGATTGCATCTAGCATAAAACAGTCTGTCACCTATAAGTGTTGACTTCAATGTTCACTTTTATATTCATATATATATATATATATATATATATATATATATATATATATATATATATATATATATGGGGGATATCTTCTTTTCTTATTACAAAATAAAGTTATTTTCATTGGGTATACAAGTTTTAGTTTATATCCCTGGTTTTCTCTTTTCACAAAAGTGACAGTGACATCGATTCTGAGGATTTTTCATTGTAACGATTTAATTCTTATTCGCAAACGTTGCAGTTAAGAAGACCATATGCATCTATCTTGATTACCACTGGGTAGTGAGTTACATTCGCAATGCGCACTCCATAGTTTCGGCCTTGTGCAACATCTAAGCTACGCTTAGAAAATCACCATAACCATCTGTGTTGACAGCCTTTATCGAGATATACTATCGCATTTTGGTCTTGTGTAATGTTTAGCAAGCTTATTATGTTAGATCAGTTACGACTGAGGAGTGAGTTTGATCCTCACTGAGTTCGTCATACATTCGGTCATGCCACATCTAAGATGTGCTTAGTAAATCACTCTATCGAGGTATACTACCCTGACGGCTTATTTCCGAACTTACTCTCATTGAATTAATGAAGCTTGCGACACACTTTGCTGAGCTTAATTTTGATAACATTATGTGTGATAAAAATAGACGCTTTAGCTCTCGGATCATGGACGGCTAATTTCTGTATCATGTAGGTTTTCATGAGTAAAATGTTATTTCAACAGATTAACACACCATTTAATTATTCCATTACATAATTATTTTCTATAACTGCTAAATCGTTCAGATGTTTAAGGTATTAACAAACTCCTCCACAATTCATACAGTGTAAGGTCTTTGTCATCTAACAATATTCTCTTGACTTTTAACAAGAATCTGTAAAACATCCAATTGTCACTAGCTTACTTTATAATAATCAATTCACCGCATCTTCCTCCATTCCGCCTTTCCTGTTAGGACACTGCTTCTCTTAATTTCAATATAATCTTCTCTGCTAGTCAGACTTGTAATTTCCTCTTATTTACACTCATTACTCCTATCAAATATAACGAGCAGGGAAAGACATGTATTGCCGTCTTTTGTGATTTCGTAGTCGCACACAATCCCATATAACACACCTTCTGTTTGATTGAGTCTTTAATTACACATGAATCTGCGAGATAAAACAAAATTGGCAAAAAATAATAATAGATCTTCAATTTAAGATTGGATGATCTCCTTTTTACCTAACATCAATTAACTACTATAATCCTGACAAACCAGAATGACAATAAAAGTAAATATATCGCATGTTTTTCCATTTTGAATAAATGCCCCAGCGTATTACATCATGTGCTGGCTATCAGTGTGCTGGAGATAGTAAGTACACACTATTGTATATAAGCAAAAAAGACATTAAAAATCGAAACTATGAAATGTAAATATGTGTCATTGACTTACTGAAAAGTTAAAAAACTTAACCAAATTAACAAAAGAACTGGAAATTATGCCTTATGAAAAAGATTGAAATACTTTCTTGAAAATGTAATTATCTACTTTAATATAATGTAAAGGATCATAAGAACGTAAACAGCGATGGGATTGAATCAATAATCCAAGTGTATGAAAGGAAGGAACATTCGATATTATACAGGGTGCGATGGGTAAATTGTCGCCATTTTATATTTTTAATTTCGCGCCTGCGTGTTGATGTTTTGTGAATTTGCCAGCTGTACAGTATAGTATGCTCAGTTTGGGACCATCTGGGAGTAAATAAGCGCCATGACACTAATTCCCTCCGCCAGAAATTTGTAAACAACATGATGTACAGCTTGACATTCGTGCCGGAAATTCCAATATGAATATTTTATAGAGTTTGGGTGTCAATCTGAGGATAGTGTAGAACATCCGAAAGGTGTTGGATAGTGGTTTGTGTCAAACCCGTGTTAAATCTAAGCTATAGAAAAACGTGCATCTGGATCAGGGAATAAGATTTTAGATATAAGGAAAGTGTTAAAAAACGATATTTGGTGAATCACATAAGAACAGATGTTAAGAAATGAAGTTAGACTTTGCAGGACTAGCAAACATTGTAGGAAAAGACATGTCCAATGAAATGCGTTTAAATCTAGCAGAATTAAAGATGTAGATAGAAAAGGCTGAGGAATATTATATTATCACTATTATTGTGTGACGGGGAAAATATTTTTTAAATTGACAATATTTATAGGGGAGGTGTGCTCAATGAATAAAACCTTTCCAGATAAAAACAGTGGGTTCAAAGAAATCCATACAGCTTTGTCATTTACATTTTCTTGACGGAAACGATATTATTGTGATTTCTACTTTTCAACTGTTTTTCTATATGAATATAAAATAATTTGTACCAAGTTATTATTAATATCAGGTCATCCCAAAAGTTTTGTCCGAATTTAACTTCTTGTTAAAATGAACGAAATTTAAAGAGTATTTTATAATGTCTAATGGACCTGAACATTATTTTTATGTTTAGATGCATTTAAACTGATCAAATTTTATTTCAGAAAACAATAAAATTAAATTTTGTTTGATTAAAACCCTGCTAACATGGAAGTACCCAAGAATCATTTGAGGCGCATAATGCTTTATGAGTTCAAGAAAGGAAACTCAGCAGCTGAAGCGGGAGGAAACATTCACTCAGTTTATGGAGAGGAATGTGTGAATGAAAGAACTTGCAGAAGATGGTTTGCAAAATTCAGAGGTGGAGATTTCACCCTTGAAGATGAAGATCGAACCGGACGTCCTGTTGAGTTTGATGAAAACTTTCTTGAAGCAGCCCTTGAAGAAAATCCTGCTTTATCAGTTAAGGAATTGGCAGTGGTTCTCAGTTCAAACCATACAACTGTTCATCGTCATCTTCAACAACTTGAATTGTCTCATGAACTGTCTGAAAACAACCTCTTCTCTCCATTCTCGCCAACTTGTTTCACCTTTTTTGGATAGACTTGTGACTGGCGACGAAAAATGGATCTTTTATCGAAATGTTAAGCATCGTAGACAGTGCCTTGGTAAAGGGGAAGGACCTCAGCCACAGCCGAGAAGAGAACTTCATGGGCAAAAGGTTCTTCTTTCAATCTGGTGGGATCGTCAAGGAATAATCCACTTTGAATTCTTACAACCTAATGCAACAATTAATGCTCAAATATACTGTCAGCAATTAGAGCGTTTGAACCAAGCTTCGAGGAAAAAAAGACCTGCTCTAGTGAATCGAAAAGAGGTGATGTTTCATCAGGAAAATGCGCGACCCCACACAGCAAGAATCACGCCACAAAAGATCGAAGAACTTGGTTGGGAGAAAATTCCTCATCCACATTATTCTCCCGATCTTGCTCCTTCAGATTACCATTTGTAATTTTCGACGGATTTAGCAAAATTTACACGCACATCAAATTAGCAGAAAGGCCAAGACCGACTTTGCATTTCACAACTCCATCGATAGTTTGCGGCCAACTGGCCATTTATAGCTGGCTGCCACGAATAGGCAGGAAGATTCTATTGGCCAGCGTGAGAGACAACAGCTGACTGACACGAAAGCATGCAAAAAAAAATTATCTGCATACGTCATGGAAAAATCTAATCTGCATGACACTTTATCCAGTTGGCCCATTCGCTTGCTTTTAAACTCAACGTTGATTATGATTCCGCAGAACTGTGTTGGGTGTGAAAAAGTATATGTTGTTAACATTCTTTTTGATTCCTGTTACGAGTTCTTTTTTTAAAGCTGATCGTTTTGTGTTCGTTTTGTTTAGTTTTTTATTAACAGATTTAATGTTCAGTATAGACTTAAAAAAAAATTCGCTTGAGATAGGGAAGTAAGGCATGTAGCAAGATCAGCACGGCAAAGGGCACTCCTTTTAAATAAGGATGGGCAAAAATAAAGTGATACGATTGCTGTATGAGTCACGATTTTGAATCAAGCACGGGCAACGCCGGGCCATGACTAGTCCTACATCAGATTGATGTTTGATTTATCTGTCAATATTGAGTTTGCATAATTCTAAATAATAATTTTCATATATAGATCACAAATGCCATTTATCTGAACAAATTTCTATCAAAAAATACATAAACCAGGTCTACAAAAGCTATATTATCACGCTTGACAATGGCAATGCTAAAACACTTCCAATTGTAACAAATTCAAAAAATTAATGTTGCTAATTACAAAAGTAAACATACAAACATTAATAAACATAATTATGGTCTCTAACGTCGTATACATCAGTACGTATAAAACATGCAGCTGATTGCGGGCAACATATTATATATATACACACATATATATATATATATATATATATATATATATATATATATTCAACGACGCAAATTTTCGTATACCTATCAACTTTGAATATTTTTATCCATTTCCCAGATGACGCCAGATGATTTATATGCTAATAAGCAGAGAAAGGCATATAGTTTAAATACAACAAATTTGACAGGCGAATTATGCAAAATAGGAAAAGACAAAATTATTCGTTCAGTATTTGTTGTGGATTCCGAGATGAATTCGGTCTCCAAGGAATGACAAACGCAATAATTAAAGAAATAAAATGTATTTACACAATCATACAAAGTGTAATACTGTTAGTAAGTCCAGGAACATGGTTAGTGGCAAATACAGATGGATATATACAGTCTCGAAGTAGGACTTCCTTAGAGTCTACGTGCTTGTAACTGACTTCACAAGAACCTCACACTATCTCCGTTTGTATACTCTCTCCGTATATCCCCTTTCTCTCTCCGTATATCCTCTCTCTCTCTCTCTCTCTCTTTCTCTCCGTATATCCTCTCTCTCTCTCTCTCTCTTTCTCTCCGTATATCCTCTCTCACTGACTGTCTAAGTCTGGGTATTTAACGGCAGCACTCCAAGTAACACTGGTAGAGTCCACTTATAAGAAAAATAGAACAAATGAACAATTTACACAATATTAATAATAAATAGCATGACCTCTCATCTTTATAACCTGCTGCAATCTTTTTCGAAAGTTTTTGATGAGATTTTAACAAGTCTTTTCTGTAATTCCCGAAGATTTTTGGTGAACGACGATTTATAGGAAACTTATATTCTTGCCTTAGATTTTCTATAGAATTCGAGCCAAGTAAATCACGGACCTAGATGAAATTATTGCTCTGACAGCTGCAGATTTTCATCCAGAATTTGGATATAGTCTGCACATTTCATTATTCGTCTTATTGCAATTAATTGTCCAGTGCCCCTTGAGCTTAAAAAAACCCCCCAAAACATAATCGAGCCGCTTGCATGTTTTAATGTCCCACTGCGTATTTTGAGAGGAAATTCTCACCTTTCTTGCGCCAACTCTTCTGTACATACTTATCTCCAAAAAGGTCAATTTTCGTTTCATCACATCACAGTACCTGTTCCCAAAAGCATTTTGTTTTTGTCCAAAAACGTTTTGTCAAAATTAAACCGAGCAAAAATGTGACATGGTTTGTGAAGAGGGTTTCGTATTTTTCAGTTTCCATACAACCCATTTCTATTTAAACAACGTTGTATTGTGCGAGTACTTACGCTGAAACTCATCGTGTCCAAACTTTTGAGTGATGACTTCAATGTTCATTTTTATATTCAAATAAAGCTCCATCTTTGATATTGAGCACTTTATCCCATAAATATAGCACATCTTAAAATAATATAGCACATCATAAAATAATATTTCTTCATATATATATATATTATAAATTAATTGATTTAAAAGGTTATTTTGGTTCCAACCATGTTTCAAAAAAAAGCTAAAACCCTAATTTTATTTTTGCAAATAAATTCATTAGTTCTATTTCATCTTCAAGCGAATTTTTGGAGTAACTTTTAAAATTTACCGGGTTTTAAATACAGCTAAAATCACGTTTCCATGGTTACAGAATATTCTACTCAAATTGAACACGGGGGTGTCTAGATTTTCCTTATGACAGTATCATTGTATCAGTTATTAGCTACATTTTGGTAGGGTGAGGATGTATTTTACACTGAAACCTGACGTCGGTTGAATGGATGTCGTCTGAATTAAAAAAAAAAAAAAAAAAAAATTTTGTTAACGGTAAAAATTTTCAACGTCATCTTTTAAAAATATTTTTTTACAACAACTTTTTTTTATTTAACTACGATTTGAAATATTTTCCTTTTAATTTTTATTTTACTATATTCTTTTTAGAACAGTTAAATGTATTAGAATCCATTATATTATGTAGGATTATTTTAAATTAAGTTTAAGTATGTATATGAGGTTACCAGGTATATGACTATGACAGCAGAAATGGTTACTTAATTTCACTGATTCAGTAAACTTTTCTTTTTATATATAAACCTATTATTATAATATTTCACATGTAAGTACTGAGGACATGGGTCATTAAAGCTTACAAATGGTATTTCATAAATTTTATTTTACTATAGGTGTTATTTTTGATTCTTTTTAATGCGTGTAGTATTATTTAAAAGAAATTTAGGTTAGAATTCATTCAATTTAATACAATTTTAATTACAAATTCAAAATTACAACTTTAAAATTTTAAAATATTTTCATTGTTTAGTTTTAATAGACTATATTGCTTTATAACAGAAGGAAAATTACTCATATTAAGTAAGATTATTTTTCCATATAAATATATGTTTATTTATTTATTTATTTATTCATTTATTTTTTTTTTTTTTTTTTTTCCTTTTCTTCTCTTTAAATTTAAATATTATTTAAGTAATATTAATGGCACTTTGAAAACTTTAATCCATTTTCAGATTTAGTAAACTTTATTTATTTATTAATTAATTAATTTATTTATTTCAAATATATGTAACCTAATTAATAAAGTTTCATATGTATGTATAAATAACATGTTAGAATTCATTTTATTTTACTACAATTTTAATTTTCAATTTTAAAATTTTAAAATTATAACTTTAAAAATTTTAAAATATTTTCATTGTTAGTTTTAATTTAGACTATATTACTTTATAACAGAAGGATAATTACTCATAGTAAGTAAAAATTTTTTTCCTATCAAAGTATATGTAAATTACAATTTTTAAACTTTTAATTTAGATATTATTTAAAAATATTAATGGCCCAGACTACAAAACTATCTAATCATTTCTCAGAATTAGTAAACTTTATGTATTAATTCAAGTTTAAGTATGTATATGAGGTTACATTTTTTTTTTTTTTTTTTTTTTTTTTTATATATATATATAAACCTAGTGATATAATGTTTCTCATGTAAGTACAAAGGACATGGGTCATTCAAAAGCTTACATCTTATGGCATTTCATATTAATTTTATTTACTATATTTGCTTTTTGGGATTCTTTTTAGTGCGTGTAGTATTATTTAAAAAGAAACTTAGGTTAGAATTCATTCAATTTAACTTTAATTTTAGTTTCAATTTTAAAATTACAAACTTTAAACTTTTGAAATATTTTCATTGTTAGTTATATTAGACTATATTACTTTATAACAGAAGGAATATTACTCATAGTAAGTAAAATTATTTTTCAATATCCAAGTATATGTAAATTACAATTTTTAAACCTTTATATTTTAAAATATTATTTTAGTAATATTAATGGAACTTACTACAAAATTAGCCAAGTCATTTTCTCGGATTTAGTAAACTTTATTTATTACTTAATTTATTTATTTATTTTAAATATATGTAACCTAAGTAAGAAAAAGTTTCATATGTATGTACCAAGAACAGGTTAGAATTCATTTTATTTAATAAATTTTAATTACAATTTTAAAATTACCACATTAAAATTTTTAAAATATTTTCATTGTTAGTTTTAATTGACTATATTACTTTATAACAGAAGGATAATTTCATAGTAAGTATAATTATTTTCCATAACAAAGTATATGTAAATTACAATTTTTAAACTATTATATTTAAATATTTTAATATAAATGGCACAGACTACAAAACTATCTAAGTCATTTCTCAGATTTAGTAAACTTTTGTATTAATTAATTAAATTATTTATTTTAAATATATGTAACCTAGTAATAAAGTTTCATATGTATGTGTACAAAGAACAATGGGTCATACATTTTCATCATCTAGCTTTGGATTTCATTTTCAGGAGGTGTTTTTATCGGATTCATTCAAGTGTTTGTAGTACATTTATTATAGAGGTGTTTCGGTTAGGATACAATTTTATTTACAATTTTTAAACGGTGTTTATGTTTTAATAGTTTTAACCACAATTTTAAATAACAGTTTAAAACATTTTTCCTGCCATTCAATTTTTTTTTTTTTTTTTTTTATATATTATTTAAGAAAATTTTTGACAATGACGGCATATAATAGCTATTTCATTTCTCTGATTCAGAAAATTTTTATTTTTTATAAACTTAGTAATAATAGTTTCTCTTGTATACATAGAGGACACGGGTCGTTTAATGATCTACAAATTCTAGCTCTTCTTATTAACTTCCATTTTACTGTAGGTGTTTTATTTGATTCTTTTAGATGCCAGAAATATTTTGAGAGAGATGTTTGATTTTTATATTTATTTATTCTAAATGAAGTTTGATGTTGGTTGAATTTTTTTGAATTCATGGCTAGTGCAACCTATATATATTTTTATGTTATGATTTTCAATCGAAGAGATATTGCATTGGTATACTAATGATTGTGCAACATTTATTTTGTAGTGGGCAATTTTTTTTTTGAGGGTTGTGACAATTACACAGTTTGTTTTTATTTACATCAGTTTTATCTTAATTTTCTATTGTCTAAATTTTTTTGGTTTTTGGTATAAGTGTTTCTTTTAAGATATTATTTGGTTCTTAATGATTTTTCTAATACAGCTATAACTTAATTTTAGTGTGTTTTTTATTGAAAAAATTTTAGTTTACAAGGGTTGACTATTAATGTGAGGAATTTATGTCCTAATCTGTTCTTTACCATTTGGTTATATGGGGGAGTATCCAAATAATTTTTCTACATCTGTTTTTCTATGTTTTCCATTTTCATTTTTTTATATACACTAACACTATCTTTTAGAGCCTTATTATAGCCATTGATATGCTCATCAAAAACTTGTTTTAGCGAATTTGTACTAATTCGTTTACTTATGGATAACGGTATATGTTTAATTATAGATGGGGGTGATTTGATTTAGGATGTATATATAAAGGATTGGTGTTGGGTTTTTATAAGGTGTGTATGTATTTTTATTTAGATCTAAAGTTATATCTAGGAAGTCTACTTTTTTTTAATTTAGTACTAACTGTAATTTTTAAGCCCATGCTTTTAAATTCTTTATATAATAACTTTCTAATTCTATCTATTTTGAAGTTCGTTGAGTTTCTAATGACCATTAGCCCATCGTCCCTGTACAAAACCAATATCATCTGTATTAATTTCATAGTGTGCTGTAAATGTTTTAAACTGTTATTTAAAATTTGGTTAAAACGTATTAAAACATAAACACCGTTTAAAAAAATTGTAGTTTTTAACCGAAACACCTTATAATAAATGTACTACAAACATCCGATAAAACACCTCCTGAAAAATGAAATTATAACTAAAAGCTAGATGATGTTAATGTATGACCCATTGTTCTTTGTACATACATATGAAACTTTATTACTCAGGTTACATATATTTAAAATAAATAATTTAATTAATTAATACATAAAGTTTTGAGAAATTAGATAGTTTTTGTAGTCTGTGCCATTTATATTACTTAAATATTTAAATATAATAGTTTAAAAATTGTATTTTTACATATACTTTGTTATGGAAAATAATTATTTTAATAATTATCCTTCTGTTATGTAATATTCAATTAAAACTAACAACGAAAATTTTAAAAATTTTAATTAATTTTATTATAATTAAAATTGTAGTTTAAAAATGAATTTAACCTGTTCTTGGTACATACATATGAAACTTTTACTACTTAGGTTACATATATTTAAAATAAATAAATAAATTAAGTAATAAATAAAGTTTACTAAATCTGAGAAATCTTGTAATTTTTAGTAAGTTCCATTAATATTACTAAAATAATATTTAAAATAAAAAGGTTTAAAATTGTAATTTACATATACTTGGATATTGAAAATAATTTTACTTACTATGAGTAATATTCCTTCTGTTATAAAAGTAATATAGTCTTAATATAACTAACAATGAAAATATTTCAAAAGTTTAAAGTTTGTAATTTAAAATTGAAACTAAAATTAAAGTTAAATTGAATGAATTCTAACCTAAGTTTCTTTTAAATAATACCGCACTAAAAAGAATCCCAAAAAAAGCAAATATAGTAAAATAAAATTAATATGAAATGCCATAAGTAAGCTTTTGAATGACCCATGTCTTTGTACTTACATGAGAAAATTATATCACTAGGTTTATATATATATAAAAAAAAAAAAAAAAAAAAAATAACCTCATATACATATAAACTTGAATTAATACATAAAGTTTTTCTGAGAAATGACTTAGATAGTTTTTAGTCTAGGCCATTAATATTACTTAAATAATATCTAAATTAAAAGTTTAAAATTGTAATTTATATATACTTTGATAGGAAAAAATTTTTACTTACTATGTAATTATCCTTCTGTTATAAAGTAATATAGTCTAAATTAAAACTAACAATGAAAATATTTTAAAATTTTAAAGTTATAATTTTAAAATTTTAAAATTGAAATTAAAATTGTAGTAAAATAAAATGAATTCTAACATGTTATTTATACATACATATGAAACTTTATTAATTAGGTTATATATATTTGAAATAAATAAATTAATTAATTAATAAATAAATAAAGTTTACTAAATCTGAGAAATGACTTAGCTAGTTTTGTAGTAAGTGCCATTAATATTACTTAAATAATATTTAAATTTAAAGAAGAAGAAAAAAAAAAAAAAAAAAAAAAAAATAAATAAATAAATAAATAAATAAATAAACATACTTTGATATGGAAAAATAATCTTACTTAATATGAGTAATTTTCCTTCTGTTATAAATAATATAGTATTAAAATAAACAATGAAAATATTTTAAAATTTTAAAGTTGTAATTTTGAATTTGTAATTAAAATTGTAGTTAAATTGAATGAATTCTAACCTAAATTTCTTTTTAAATAATACTACACGCATTAAAAAGAATCCAAAAATAACACCTATAGTAAAATAAAATTAATATGAAATACCATAACATGTAAGCTTTTGAATGACCCATGTCCTCAAACTTACATGTGAAATATTATAATAATAGGTTTATATATAAAAGAAAAGTTTACTGAATCAGTGAAATTAAGTAACCATTTCTGCTGTCATAGTCATATAAAAAAAAAAAAAAAAAAAAAATGTAACCTCCCATTTAAACTTAATGTTAAAATAATCTACATAATATAATGGATTCTAATACATTTAACTGTTCTAAAAGAATATAGTAAAATAAAAATTAAAAAGGAAAATATTTCAAATCGTAGTTAAATAAAAGTATTGCAAAAAAAAAAAATCTTTAATTTTAAAAGATGACGTTGAAATTTTTTACCGTTAACAAAATTTTTTTTTTTTTTTTTTTTTTTTTTTTTTTTTTTTTTAAATTCAGACGACATCCATTCAACCGACGTCAGGTTTCAGTGTAAAATACATCCTCACCCCTTACCAAAATGGGGCTAATAACTGATACAATGATACTGTCATAAGGAAAACTAGACACCCCGTGTTCAATTTGAGTAGAATATTCTGTAACCATGGAAACGTGATTTTAGCTGTGTATTTAAAACCCGGTAAATTTGACTCAAAATTCGCTTGAAGATGAAATAGAATTTTAATGCTTTTAATTTATTTGCAAAAAAATAAAATTAAGCTTCTATTTTTGCGAAAATAACCATATTTTAAATCAATTAATTTATAATATTAATGCTCTGTAAATTTACATTGAGCACTATTTTGTAAAAATAAAATATCTATAAGAACACCGGATTTTATATCTTACTGTTCTTTCTTTTTTATTTATATATATATATATATATATATATATATATATATATATATATATATATATATATATATATATACATTGTATTTAGGCAGGAATAACCCTTTAATGTAAACTTCATTAAATATGATACACAAGGTGGTTTGATTAAGTTTTTGATACAATTTCTTTTCCGTAGATAAGTTATACAAAAACTGTCCAAATATTTTACTTTACAAGCGATTTACCCACACTTAACAATATCAATTATGAACATGGACATGATATACTGTGTTTTGAAAATAAAACATAATATAATACTAAATAAATACAGTCAGTTTCTAGTTAACATTAAATATAATTCTACCTTGATAATGGCTAAAGGTATAACTGAAAGCGCTTGGAAAAATAAAATATTTGGACAGTTTTTGTATAATTTATCTACGGAAAAAATATAAGGTTATAAGTGAAGTTACATAATATTTAATAAGTTATGTTACACACACACACACACATACACACACACACACACACACACACACATATATATATATATATATATATATATATATATATATATATTAAAATAATGACAAAGAACAGTAAGAATTATAATTGGTGTCCTTATTAATTATTTTATTAAAAAAAGAACAGTGCATGATTTCTTGCATTAATGGTTAAATGGTTTCCTAGAGCCAGTAAACTGAGTACAAGTTTTGATAGAAATAACCTAAAATTTTAGTTACAATTGTACTGAAAACTTAAAACTGATTATTAAGAAACATAATGCTAATATCTTGAGTAACCACTTAGACCAAAATCAAAAAAGCAATTTTAGGGTATAATAAAAAGAAATGAAGATAAGGAAAAATTATGTAACTGTAAAAATCATCAAAACTATACTCGTAATAATAAATGCATTACTGCATCATTAGTGTACCAATGCAATATCTCATCTATTGGCGATCCAGACCAAGTAAAAGTCTACATTTGATGCACAAGACATGAATTCAAAAGGCGTTGGAACCAACATCATAGTTCTTTTAAAATAGGTAAATACAGAAATCAGACATCTCTATCTAAATATTTTTGTCACTTAAAGGAACCCAGCAAAACATCTACTGTAAAATGCAAAGTAATAAGAAAAGCTAGAATTTGCAGGTCATTAAATGACCCATGACCTTTGTGCATACATGAGAAATTATACATTATTAAGTTTATAAAATTTATTTATTCCCAAAAATGAGATAGCTATATTTTGCTGACATTGTCAAAGATTTTCATTAAATAATGATTAAATAAAAGTTGCCTCTGGTTTTGCAGGTTATTCGCAGTTTGAAAAAGGCGAATGATGAATTCAATCAACATATTATGCAAAATTATATATATATATATATATATATATATATATATATATATATATATATATATATATATATATATTATCTGAGTCAAATATATGGAGGCATATTTAACCGTGCATTAGTATAAAACGACTTATCGTAATGTTACACAGCATGCGCCCAAATATGATCTACTAATATCTACATCGACACAGGATCTTATACAATAAATGAAAAGGCAAGAATGATCATGATTGTTGCCACCAAATATGTCGACTTAAAATGGAAATATCCAACGGGTTGAAAGTGACCAGAAGTAAATGAGAAGAAATCATTGATTTTGTACCAAACTATAATATTCTCTAATGTCTCTTAGAAACTTATCGACAGCATTAACGTGACAGCTTCCAATCTGATACCGGAAATGAAAAACACGCAGTAATCCTGATGTAAGCACAAACAGCAGCAACTCGAAGATAACAGCTTTTTCAAAATGGACCGTTAAATATCAAGGAAAACTGGTATCTCAGTGCTTATGTCATAAGTCTGATGCATGCCACGTTCACGCTGTCCCTTTGCAATGGAATGTATCTAATGAAACATACCTTTTGGATGGTCTTAGGATCAAGCCACCACCGACATTGATTTAATGGATGCAGTGTTCAGGTTTTGGTGGCCGTATGTATTCCAGCAGGACTCGTATCCTTCACACTTTGTTAACCTAATCCAAGCATCTTTGGTAGAGATTCTACCTAAGATTTGGCTTGCGAGTTCTCCATATTTGAATACACTCGTTTAATAGTCATTCGAATTTGTAACTGAGGAAGCTAAATACCAAGAATCCGTTGTTAGCCGTAATTGTGGACATGATAAACAATAGGAAGTAGACACACCTGAACCTAGTATGCAGGTATATCCTAGGCTACTTTAAATCCTAGATGTATTTAAATGAGTAATCGCTTCTGTTGTAAAAAAAATATCGGTTTTTCTATAGAATATCTGGTATTATTTTGACTGTATATTAAACTGTTCTTATTTCTGGGAACACCCTCTCTCTATATGAATACTAAGATATATGTAGTTATCTCTTGTAACCTACAGCATTTCCCCAATCGTTTCTCGAATTTTAATTGTAGCAATGTCTGTATTAAACAAAATCTTCAGATTGAACGTGCTTTCTGTGATTTGAGTTATATGAAGTACTTTGTTTTTTCTTCATTAACTTTTCCATAGATACGTTGTTTATCCATAGTTTACAGCCTTCCTTTCCTATTCATCGGGAATATAACTTCCACAATTTTAATTCAGTCTTACCTTTAGCCACTACCGTTAACATTGATGTGTACCGGTAGATTTTGTAATGTTATGGTTACACATAATTTTTTCCAGTATGTCACGACCCGGGGCGTTTCATGAGATCCAATGAATAACTACCTCCCACCAAATTATGCTTTTTTTTTTATTATTTCTTCAGGATCAAATTTCTTTATTACAAGTTCAGGTTTCTCCACGATTTTTTTTTTATTACAGTTGTTACATTTCTTTTTCTTTTTTTTTTAAATCTTCGCCTTCATATTGCTTCACATCTTTCTGTTCTCGTCTTTTATTTCGAGTGAATCTGTTTCTCGTTCTCGTTCTCGTAGCAACGATGTAATTAGATTAGCTTTTGAATTCACAAGCGACAGATTTTTTTTATTCTCATTTTTTTTTATTCTCAGTTTTTTTTATTGCAGCTCCTTATTGAGGTTTTCTTTGATCCTTGATTCAACGTTTGGCTCATTTTCCTGTTTACATATTGCATTGTTTTTCTTTTTCTATTGTATGAAGTTCAATGTATTTACAGTGTTGCATAATTTACAAGCGAGTGACTTCTAGCCTTTGTCATATTTACTTCGTTTAATTTTGTTTCAAAAATTCTTACTTCTACACTGAAATATCACAGATTCACTGGAAATTAGCACTGATTTTAGAAATGCTATCATTTGAATTGATGTTCACGCCTTTTTAATTACTCATAAGGAATTTAAGAATTATTCCAAGCTTGTCGATTATTTGGCCAATACACAGCGTATATTTTATGAATTTCCTAATTTGTCTTTTAATTGTTGGTCTGTATTTGATTGTCATAATGATTAATAATTGTAAGTCTCTGCTATACAATCTGCAATGCTGATTAAAGTTCTTTTTTTTATCCCTCTTTACTTTTCTTATATAATTTATCAATATCCTACACCATAACAGCGGCGTAGGATATGATGCAACTTTTTGTTCTTTATTAAAGTCTCTTTGTTCTCCGATACAAACTCTAAGTTCTGTCTAAAGAAAAAAACGACAATATATATCATTAACTACGCATTGTCTACATATATCATGCTTTCGACTTCGTTTCGAAAATCTTGTGTTTATCTATATATCTATTTCACTTCATTCGGTCAGTCTGAATTCTAATCTTACGAAACATTTGTATTTTGTCTTTACACCTCTGTACCATGAGACATTCATTGTTTGATAAATGTTTTTTTTTCCTTTCTAGTATCAACATTAAACATTTCCCAATTTCTAACTGCAATCGAATGTCCTGAAATGTTATAACACAATTTATAATAATCTTTTGCATGTATCCTCATGCACTTTTTACATATTATGATGTGTATTTATAGGGTGTATAATTGTACCCGTAAGAAAAATGGATATTGATTCAAGAAAGTGGAAAAGATATAAACGACGAGTTGCGCCGAAGTCTGTTAGTCTCGGCATCATCAGGTGTTAATTAAATGCATTGAGATTTTTGATGATGAGAGGGGCTATAAATTAAAATACCTTATCAGATCCTACAACTAGAAACCATTCATATGTATGTGTGTGTATATATACACACACACACACACACACACACACATATATATATATATATATATATATATATATATATATATATATATATATATATATATATATATATATATATATGGAGAGAGAAACGTTTCAGCTCTGACTCAGTAAATGAGTTAAATAATGTAATTCAAAAATAATTATGATAGTTATTTCGGTGAAAGATGTGACATTTCATTTTAATTAACCTATCAAGAGAATGTGACTTTAGCACTATTGATGACCTTGTCTATCAACCTGACGATGTGTTCTGAAAATGTAAATATTTTTTTATTAATTTCAATACCCAAAACTTATTACTCATACCACAAGAATTCTTGTAATCTAAGCATTAAATGTTTCCACTTGTCTTTTGAAGTCCTAATAAATCAGAAATGTATTGTTCTTAATTTTTAAATTATTCCTTTTAAGCAGACTTGGTTTAATTTTGTTAGCCATTCCGAGATTTACCAGACATATATGAAATAGTTGTAATTAAGATAAATGAAAATCTTAAATAAGAAATACTGTTTACAATCCTAGCCTGGAGTTTTTCTTTGGCTAATTCCCTCAGGTTAATTTTTTCTTTTCTATTTTACTAATGTTCACCCAATCCAAGTCACAAGAGCCGCTCAATGTAGAGTGTTATTGCGTGGTGCAGTATGAGCATAAGAAATGGCAAAAATGAGATTCTTGGTAAAGGTGACGACTAACTCTAGACTTGAAGAAGTTAAGATTTAATTAGTGAATAACATTTCAGAGTTATATCAGAGACGTTATATATATTCTATGGAAGTAAACTTTAGACAGAACAGGAAACCCAATCCTTAATAGAAACAAGGAATTTACCCTGTTCAGACTGGGGGTGTGTGAACCGGACGAGAGGCAAACCTATTTATTCGTATTACTTCACCAAATCTGTGTTTTAATATTACTATGCATATCCATATACACCACATGTAATATCCACACACGCACACATATATACAGGCACACAAACACAAAAGTATATACAATATCAGTAGTTATATGAATATTTATTATGAAATATTTTTACAGTACACGCTGTTACCAGGATGATCTTAGATCTTATATTGCGTAGATACCCAGCTCATAGGCAAATGTACTGTTCCATAGAGTATATAATACACTTGTTTTATTGCTACTAGGTAAGTGTATTTTTTATCTCTCAGAATTTTACAATATTTTCTCTCATTTTCTCTTCACACAAATCGGAAATACAGCTTCCACTGGAATCTCTGGGAGATCAATAGTTGTTAGTACCCTTCGACTCTCCTTTGTATTATAGATAATTTTAATACCACTTTTGACAGGGGGGGGGGGTTGGTCCTTCCTGAGATTTTTTTAGATTCTGAAAGTATCAATATTATCATGACAAATGTTAACTTTATATCGGTCATGTTATATCTTTCAGTCATCTGGTTAATTCCTTATATTTTCTTAGCTTTTTCTTTTCTTTCACTTGTAGTTTTTATAACAAATAATTTTCTTCTAGAATATGGAGATCTAATCCTCTCTCATTGACTGGAATATTTAAAACCTGTAATCTGATCCTCAAAATTAATATTTCTCAGTTCACCAACATCCCACATAAGACTGATGTTTATGTATTTATCTGTTCAAAATCGAGCCTGCAAAACTACAAACAAAATATGCCTTATAAAAGTCACAAAACCTTTACACTTTCATGTCATTTATCTGAACAAAGTGCTATCAAGATCCAAGCGAATTATGTTTTTATATTATGCAGTATTGTTTCTTGTCTAAGGTTTAATGTAAATTGTTTCCAGTGTATCACAATTCTTATCTATCCATATCTATTTTAGATTCAACTCGAAACTTTCTCTTTGATGCCATATTCAACAATCGTCCTGACCAAATATCAGCAAACGAAATACCTTTAAAAGCTTCATTTATTTTAGACATAGTAAAACTTCAATGTTATTTGAAAGATCTGCTTCATATTTGCTTCTGTTGTATTTGAGAATAATTCTATCTGCAAACATTTCTTTATTACTTATACGTATTATATCCTAAGTATTTTCTAATCCTAGCTTAAGTTCATCACAATAAGAAGTTATTCTGTTTTTCACGAGGCAAACTGGAGGAATGGATAGCGGCTTGGTCTGAGAAATCGTAAAATAGTGTTCGAATTTCAGTGGAGATCATTACATTCACTTACATGAAAATACCCCTGGCAAAAGTATAAACCATCCTCGCTCCATCTATGGGTAAATAACAGGACAGATTGGTTGGCAACCAAGTAGAACAACCTTGAATTCAAAACCTCCAAGCATACTGGGCAAACTTTGTGTACAGCTATACTCCTAAATAAAGTTCAGTCAGGGAGTGGTTCCTTCAAGGTGTGAGAAATACGGAATAATTCCATAAGGTCAAAGGAAATGCATGAATTTTATTACAGATGAAAGTAGAAATGGTATAAAGTAGTTGCGTCTTTTTAATCTATAAAGATACGCATTATTCATAATCATATATGACTTTTTTCTTTGTACCTAATATCTTTTTATATGATTAGTAATAATCGTTTGCCATAGATTTGGATTTGTCCTCATGAACATTGAGCATCTGTACTACGAGTCTAATACGTTTCCGTAATGTTGTACATTATTGCCTTTCTCGGAGGCAAAGCTGTATTAATCAATTAGTTTGGATTTGGATTTACATTTCTTTGTTCGTCTTTCGTCAATTTTAGAATGGGTATCTCGATATTCCTCCCATATTTATGCTTTTTTTATCGCGTTTAGTCTAGTTTCAGAAACTCTGTTTATTCTTCTAAGCTATTATTTTCGCATTCATTCTGCATGATTTAACCCGCTTCCATTAGACAGGCTCTTTTTTCTTTAAGGCTCGCATGATATCAGGATTACATATGTTTTGCCTTCTGCTAGTTTTCATTGTCCTACATGGTTAATCAAATATTGCACATTATCTGACCCCGGGTACATTTCGATATATTGAATAAACCCCCTAAATATATGAATATCTACATTTCTTTCATTTTAGATTGGTTAACCATAATACTTATCTTTCGACATTAGATAAATACGTTTACCCATTGACATAGCAACTTAATTTTATTCTATGTAGAATGTTCCTTCCGGACGTGGGCGATCATGGCTCTCCACAATTTTATGTCCTTTATAGCTCTTCGTAATGTTTGTCTGTTTGCTGTATCTCCTAATTTCTTTTATGCCGGCTATTTCCAGGAGCTTGTTTCGTAGATTGTCCGCTGCTTTTCTTTTTTGCTTTGGCAAACAATATCACCCTTGAATGTCATTTTTTTCAACAAGCCTTTCCTCATTATGTAACCTAGGAATTTAAACATTTTTTTCAGTAATTCAAAAGAATTGATCATCCATTCTCTTTCTGATAAGAGTTCGTTTATTCCATTTCCTCTAAAACTTCCTCACATGTTCAGCCCACAGTATTATCAGCACCTTGCTTCAAATCTCTTCTTTTTGATTACATTGTTCAACATTCACCGTTATATAGATACAGCAATATTGCATAAAACTTCGTTACGCTTTTCTATATCTCTAACGAAATTTTTCTGTTCCTTAATACTTTGCTTAACTTCTGGAAGGCACGATTTGTGAGAGCAATGCATCATCGGATTTGAGCGTCGCATTTACTATCCAGTGTTAAAACATTTCCTAAATATGTTGAGTTCCGTTTAATTTTGATAATGCCAAATAATTTTTTTTATGTTAGTTTGATTCCTTTGTTGAGAATCACATATTCTGTCTTTTTTAAAATTGATATGTAGTGCTTTCTTTTAACTTTCCTTTACTACCGTTTCTAGGATTCACTCTAGTGTCCTTTATGTGCCTCTCACAGAAAATAATTTTTAATACCCTTCATCAAATTTCTGCAAGACGTGATGAAACGCTATCAATGATATCACAAATAAAAACTGCGGCGGATAACCCCTTTGTCATGTCACTCTTCATATCTACGAAAACATGGGACTGTTCCCTTGCAGTTAATTTATCAGTCTTCCAATGCAAATGTTTTGACATTCAACTCATCCATATGCTTTAATTAGATATTATAATAGGTGCACGTGGTCTAGTGGTTAGAAGGTCAATATTCTGACCATAATAACCAGGATTGATTAAAAAGGGAGGTAACTAAATACAAGGCTGAAGAGAGATGAAGAGAATGGAGGATCGTAATGTGCGGCACCATTGCGAACGACATTAGAAGCATGAATCTTCAGTCCAAATGGTTAGAAAATTCATAAACCCATTTACCAGAGTTAAGTTATTATTTGGTGGAATTTGGTAAAGAAAAGACAAATATTTACAAAGAACTAATCATATATGATGAAGAATGAGGCATATCTTCAAAAGCATAATTTTAAAAAAAATATAGAGAAGCACATTGTTTATTCTATGTCTACTTATCTCTTAATCATTTATGCAATTCACGTCTATTCCTGTTACTATCTTATATGATTCACGAAGATCCCTGTTAAACTTTTATGCAACCCACATAGATTCCTGTTAATCTATATGTAACTGAAAGAGAAAATAATCTTTACGTTCCACCCTACTTCAAATAAAATGTTAGGAATGAATACCTCGTCTATGACTGAACCTGAGACCCCTACATTCATGAAAACAAAATTAAGACAAAATTTTCATAAATTTCAATCGAAAGTAGCACAGGCTACCAGATGAATGAATAGTAAATGTTCCTTATAAGGAAACGGCTTATCGGACCATTACAAATATTTTAAAAAGGAGACCGTAGAAAACAAACACATTTTCTATGCTTTCTTTTTATATCTTTGCTTCAATTTAATTAGGGTTTACACGAGAAAATATGATAGAATTTATCTACACACATAGAGATATGTATACACACACATAAATATTATATATATATATATATATATATATATATATATATATATATATATATAAACATACATAAACATATATATATATATATATATATATATATATATATATATATATATATATATATATGGAGCTAGAGAGAGAGAGAGAAGATGGAAGAAAGAAATATATACATATTGGTATATGCCTATGGGTGTGTGTCTGTTGAAACTTGACTAATGCATGGAATAATAATGCAACACAAAATGTACTTAGAACAAAAATGTATTGAAACAAGAAAGTTTACACAATATTTACATATAGTCTTTTGTATATTCCTGGTAAGACCGTTCCTGGAGAATGTGTTGACTGAGTCGCAGTCGGGCAGTGTCTCTGGTTGAATCTGTTGATTCCTCCCTCTCTCCCCGGTACCAACCATATTTATATGGTCGTTACTCCACTATGCAAATTAGATGGATCCTACCACAACAGTGTCATTATGATACACTTGTCTTTCTTTGTTAAAAACAATGAAAATATTCCTTCAAAAGAATAGACGTAACATGTCGGCAATGAGGACGTTTTAAGGAAAATTGAAAAAAAAGACATTTTACTAAGAATCAGAAAGATTCAATTAAATATTCGAGGATACAGAACGAAGAAAGGGATCTCAGACAATAGGACATTCACGAAATGTAGAGAAGTCAAAATATCAGAAGTCACCCGAATTTTGTGAGTGAATGGCAGAAGCAGATGTGTCAAAACTTACTTGGCGCAACACAAGACAATCATTTTTAGAACTTCTTGATCGACGTGTTCTGTTCAAACTTGAAATTAAAGAATTAAACGTAAAATTTCTCACCTGAAAAATATACTTTGAGCTTTCACTTTTCATGAATAGTCCGTCAGACAAAAAATAATACAATCAATAAAATTATTGATATGTATTATACAATATTCGACTTAAATTAAAAGTAAAAAAAACAAAACCCTAAAAACATTTTTTTATCAGCCTGAAAGGTTTGAATTACTTATTCAAGGGAAGCATGATTCTCGTTGAGATTTTTTACTACTCTTTCGGGAAAATGATTTTATTTACAGAAAGATATAAATTTTGCATCAAACGATCAATATTGATTATCGTATATAGATATAATGTACGAAAAAGGTACGTAATTCAAATTCCCGCTTTTAGGCTATTTCAGTAATGTGTTTGGGAATTTGAATTATTTTTTTTTATTTCATTCAAGTTTTCTACATCGTAGTGCGTAGGATATTGAAGAAACATGTGCTTTATTTTTATATTATAGCGTACATTGGGAATTTCAATTTAAAGCTAGCATCAATAGAATGTTGTTCTGTATTGGATGAAATATTTATGTATGTTTAACTAATTTGTTCCCGATAAGCCTATCGTGAATTACAAGCGAATATGATAGAGAAATGAAATAATTGCATGTGGGCGAAATTGCTTTTCGAACAAATGGAATAAGTAGAAAATGGGAGAATCTACAAACGGTCATATTTTATTTGTCAAATACGGACACATTGATAAATAGAAATTTAAGGATATTCTGTAAGTTAGAGGAGTTATTTTTAAAAGGGAGAATTTAATTTAATTTATAAACTAATGAAGGTTGAAAGCCTTTGCTTCTTTTTTTCTGGCGAAAAAATCGAAATTCAACCGGTAAATGATACAGGGAATGTTTAATTAATACAAATAGCATTAAATCATATGGTGTTGTTAGATACATTGCTAGATAAAATTAGCGAATATGAAAATTACAGAAACCGATGAGGCAGGTCTTTCTCATTAATATAAACGTAATTTTAATGACTAACGTGTTTCAGTTACTATCCCTGTTTTGCTTTGTTTTATTTTACTAAACAGTGGAGTTAATAATAACGAGCCTAAATTGGGAATTCCTATCACTGTTTGATAAAGCAAAAAAAAGGAGACGAACTCACACGTGTAGCCACTAAAATAACGTTATCATAATAACAAGAACCAGTGTGGGATAAAAATTCCTTTCAAACATTACTGTTGTTCCGAGTAGTATAGATTTATCGAAGCCTCAACGAGAACATGGTTCCATTGATTAGGTAATTCAAACTGATCTCTCTGGACAAACTTGTAGTGACACTATATTGTTTAATAAGTATGGACATTTTGGCTCAATAAGTAGTTTCTCTGATGGAAAAAAATAGGTGATTTTTCGATTACTTTCGTGGGTATAATTCCTCTTCTATATAAATAAATGTGAATGTCAAAGTGTCACACTCTTTCAACTTTACTCCTAGAGGATATAGCTCAACATATCATACCATGTTGGATTCAGGCTGACTCCGTGAGCAAATTAAAAACATTCCTTAAATCTTGAATTCCCAAGTTTTCATTACTACGATTGTTTTCGGCGATTTTTTAGGTGAATTTTGCGACAAAATTTCTTGTGCGATAATTTTTTTTTTCTAACTTGGAAATAAATTTGGGAATAACTGAAATTAATTGTGAAATCTGTCTATAGTTTATTGTTGCTTATCCCATACGGCAGCAGTATGCCTCGCAAAAAGTGCTATTCGCCAACAAGGACCAGGTTTCAATCAAAAGATTCAAGGCTGCAGCGAGGAAAAGAATGTCCCGTACGAATGAAAATCCAGATCAAATAGCAGCCAGGAGAGCTTCCAGTACTGAGCATAAGAAAGGGCGGCTTTTAAGCTAGTTAGTAATACTTGTCAATTTAGGCGGTTTCACTGTTTAATAAAAGTTAAAAGAACAGTATCTCGAACACGTGTACTCACTAAAAATAAAGTTTACAATAATAAGAAGACATGTCTTATACAGTGTAACCCGGATATAAGAGAGTTGTCGGGACCGGAGAAGAAGTCTCTTATATCCGGGTTTCTCTTATATCCGGGTTTGGTCTATTATATATACATTAACACAGGCTCTAATTTGGGACCAGAGAAAACATCTCTTATATCTGGGTTTCTCTTATATCCGGGTTTCTCTTATATCCGGGTCTCTTATATGCGGGTTACACTGTAGTTTGGATTAATGCGATTTTCTAAAGACAACAAACCAAAACTTTCGAGCACATGATTAGATGGGTATGCTTAACGACATAATCACGATAGCCGATACATTCAACCGTTTATAAATTTACTATAACTTAATACTTAAAAGATTTATCTTCCCTTACAGAAAATGGAAGCCTTTATTGAAGAGTGTAACTCTGGTAGCCTTTATTGAAGAGTGTAACTCATTTCATTCAATATTTCTCTGTTGTTTTCAAAAGACACTCTCCCCACAAGTCAGGATATTTTATGCTGGACAGAGTAAAGGCTTCAGTAATATAATAAAGTTCGTACACTGATGTTTGGTTTGCTATTCACAACGAAAGCTTACGTCCTACCCAAGTTTACTTTGCTTCCATTTTGTTGTTGTTTCTCACTTTCTGCTGCACTGAAGGCTACATGCATTGATTATTCCATTCATACTCTCTGCTTCTTCTCCACACAAACTTTTTATGAAACCAGATGCATATAAGTCTGTTTATTTAATATACGAACAGTTGACGCTCGTTAAAGTCAAGCATCTGATGCAACATATTCAGTTTCTTATCTCCTTCTCACCTACATTGTTGGCGGATAGAATTCATTTCTATACTGGATAGTGTGAATTTTAAACCCGGCTCTGAACAGTGACGTCTAATCTTTGATCAACCGGCCTTTTTTTTATACTGAATAAACAGTAACTTTACGCGATATTCAATTCATTGCAGTGATTCTTCGCGGTTTGCATTAAGACTATTCACTACGTATTGGTTATTGCAATCAAGTAACATTTAAAAACGAATGCTGTGGTTATGGTGATTTTCTGAGCGTAGCTGAGATGTGACACAAGACAGAAAGCATGGGGCACCCAGTGAGGAACGAACTCACTATACAATCGTAAGTGATCTAGCAAGATAAGCTTGCTAACCACTATACCCCGTCGAGACTACATGGATCTTCTAAGAGTAGCCAAGATGTGACAGAAGGCCGAAAATTCGGAACACACAGTGAAGCTCCGAACTCACTGCTCCCTCGTTATTGATCTAGCAAGATAATCTTACTGACGATTACAACACTTCTAGGTGACATTGGTCTTTTAAACGTAGCATAGATGTGGCACAAGGCTGAAAATGAGGTCTCTCAGTGAGGCTCCGATCGCAATACCCTGTCGTAATTTATCTAGTAAGTAACAAGGCGAATTGCGAACACCCAGGGTGGTCTGGAACTCCCTGATCAGTCTTAACTGATCTAGCAAGATGAGTTTGCTAACCACTAAACTACGTTGATTACCATTGATTATCTAAGCATAGGTTAGATGTTGCACAAGGCCGAAAATTCCGATCACCCTATAAGGGCCCGATCTCAATACTTCGTCGTAAATGATCTAGGAAGTAATATCGCTGGATCAGTAGTTGAGCAAGTAATTGAGCTTCGATGACTTCTGACTTCGTAAGAGTACAACCATTGACGGCTTCAGCAGAGTGTCTATATGTATAATTTTACTAACAGGAGTTTGCTCACTTCGAAATTATGCTGTGATCATTGAAAGAAGGAAATATTATGAAGAAAAAAGAAGTCAGCGCCTTTGAAAAAATCGGCTATAGCCTTATTTGAATCCAGGGTTTTATTGTCTGAATGCTAACGTAATAACCACTGACATATATATATATATATATATATATATATATATATATATATATATATATATATATATATATATGATAGCCGGTTACTCGTATCTGAACATATACACCAACCAGGACAGTTAGCAGAGCACTATTACAGACGCTCGCTCAAAAGCTGCAACACTGCTGAGCTGACAATATTTAAATTATCTGGGAGAAGACGCATAATCAAGCGTGATCAATTTTTATTGAACAAGACTAGAACGCTCAAATCCTTGATTAGAATGATTTGTAACTTCATGCATTCACAACCCACCTGCAGCTTCCAGACGTCCCTGTCTACACAATTTCAATCACATGCCTTGAATGTCACTCGAGATATGGTTTTTAGTCACTTTCCAAAGAGTTTATATATATATATATATATATATATATATATATATATATATATATATATATATATATATATATATGTGTGTGTGTGTGTATGTGTGTGTGTAAGAGAGAGAGATCGTGAGAAAAGAGAGAGATCGTGAGAAAGAGAAAGAGAGAGAGAGTTTGAGAGAGTCTATTCGAACAAACACGCTCTCTAAGGTGTTATACTAATTTTTTTTGACGTTGTAATTTCCAACTGTCTCCGGTAACCGCACACGTTTTCTTATATTTGGTGGCACTAAAGAATCATATGTTCCATTTTAGTGACAGTTACACAAATGACTAGTGAGTATTACATGATATTCTTTATGCATAGAAAAGTGAATATGAGCATTCAAACCATTTATACTTAATAAAGTTTTCTGTTACAAATTCCAAAATTTTATAAAGTTCGAAGAATTCCAGAGAAGGAAACAACCGAAGTAGCAAATCAGATAACTATAATAAGTTCTTATAAAAAAAAAAAAAATTCGCCAAAAATATGCATTTACATAAGATTAGATATAAAATGTTGGCTTCGGAAACAATTCTTGTTATTGAAACCGTAACAAAATCAATTTAATCGGATAGAACAAGATTTCAGTTCCAAACTTTTGGTCAGGCATTGTCGAATGCCGCGAACAGAACGTGGATTTTGACAAATATCGACTACCAACTGAAAATTCCACATAATCTGACTCTCATGCACTGTTTCTTCTTCAGAAAAATTCAGAATGTGAGTGAAACACACCCAATCGTTCGAAATTTCACTTGAAAAATCATTTTTTTTTCCAGGCTGTCGTTCAACTACCATCATTAATATAGTTTATTCGTAGAAATGTTCAGGCTCTACTGTCATGTCATAAACATTACTAAGCAGTAATATTTTTTCTAGTCACCTGAAAATCACAATGGTTCTAGGACAGTTGCGTATTGGTCATTTGTGTCCTGGACAATTGTGTACTAGACATTTGCGTCCCTGGATAATTGTGTATCTCTAATAATATTTGAAGCTTTTAAAGGCAATTACCTAAATTTTCAGAAAGCATAAGGAGTAATTATAAGTTGTTTTTTTTTTAAAATATGGAATAAAAGGAATAAAATAAAAATAAAATAAAAATAAAATAAAAGTTTATTTTTGTTTAAAATGCAACGATAGATTATCAGTGTTGCAAGATCAATCTACATATCTCCAGTATGTTTGTGTTTCATCAGTGTTTTAATTATGATAGTGGTAGCTGTAATTTTTCTATTCCACAATTATTTTTCCACTAGTGTTTGATTTTCGGTACTTAACTATGTGTTCCAAATAAAAGTATAATCTATAAAATCCAGAATCTATTAGATGTTTGTGGTAAATATTTTCTCTTGCTTTAAAAAAGAAATTTTCTCTCTCTTTTTTTATTTAGGATAATTACAATTTTTCTTGTTTAAACTAAGTAAATGTATTGGTGTACAATTTTCTATATTAACCCTTTAAAAAACATGGCAACTTTAAAAAAATATCAGAGGTATGCAATTATCCAGAGACGCATTTGTCTAGGGACGCAAATGTCCAGGGTCTGGTATGCAATTGTCCTGGATGAAAATGTCCAGTACACAACCTCCGTCCATCGGTCGCGATAGGGCAAAGACTCGAGATGTTCGTCGTTGAGGGTTGAGACTGTGAAGCATTTCTTTTACTCTGTCTGGATAGTATAGGCGTTGACCATTTTGTTTTTATTATACCTGACATGGGTCTGATCTTTTCCTCTTTCTTTGATTGGGATTTTTTCTTGTCTTAGTTTTTGGTCGCCATATTAATATTCTAGAGTTGTATTATTAAATAGGTTACAAACAGGTAAAGGTAGTACTCGAGTGAAAGAACATCAGATGAAAGAAGAGAAGGTTTATTGTAAAAGAAAATACACTACTGAAAAACGTGTAATCGGATGGCAGGCTAGGAATTCTCTAAGCAATGATATCTGCCAACCACTCCACGCGGTCAGATGTCGCATAAAGGCCGAATTTAATTTTGGGTATCCAAAGTTAAATAACCAGCTTTAAATATAACAAATAAACCCCCATTTTTTTCAAAAATTTAAAAATAAATATAAATAATAATAATAATAATTTTTACCTATCATAATTTTACACAAACCCCACCACACGTATATACATACATGCGAGGAAATATTTTTCAGCGAAAAAAAAATATATATATATACATAATATGACATGGATACATTCACGAGACATTAACGAGACATTTCCGCCACACTTCCAATGTTTAAATTTCAACATTTCGACATACAAATGCGTATGTATAGACATAACACCACCCGCATACATACATGTGTCATAGCCGAAACTGTCTACATATGTTTATATATGTATGAGTCCCGACGGACGACCAATCATATGTATATGTGTCTGCATACATCGATGTTTGCGTTAGTACGATGAATGACAAAACGACGAAATTTCCCCACCACTTCCACAATAACACCAATACACACAATCTACATAAACCCAATTTTTTAAAACATTAATCAGTTTGTCTGACGATCGCTAAAGCGTGAAACCCAGGGTCACAAACTCACATCTATCCAATATAAATATATATATATATATATATATATATATATATATATATATATATCTCTATATATATATATGTATATATATCTGTGCTAGTTATACTCTCCCGGAGGCAGAGAGTATAACCAGCACAGCTGGAGACAAATCTCCAACTAATTCCCGAAGTAAGGTTATTTACCTTACCTCCCATCGAAGAAGGATGTGGCACAAGGCCATTTTTTAATCCAGGGAAAAACCGAGCCCGTATGCTCGGGCAAAATTTCCCTGCAGACCCGAGTAGCTGTCTACAACCCCAGACGAGAGATTACCATTCGTCATAGCCTCCTCTGGGTTCCTCTCTGCCCGAAGGCAGAGAGTTTAACCAACACAACTGGAGACGAATCTCCAACTAAATGCCGAAGCAAGGTTATTTATCTTACTGCCCGCGAGGCAGGATATGGCACAAAGCCGGTTTTTAATGCGGGGTCAAAAATTCCCTGTAGACCACATAATAAGACTGGATCAGGTGTATACACTCCGTGCCAAATTATTATCGAGATGACTATCTTTCTAATATTTCAAAAATTCTCCAATCAATTCATACAGAATTTTCACACAATGTTGGCAACACTGACCTGCGCAAGCACTGAAATTTTTGTAGTGATCTGCGCAATGTAAACAAACTGGCGCCATATTTGTTATCAGTACAGTGATTTGAGCGTGCCAAATTATTAGAAAAGTGTAAGAATTTAGTGAAAAGATGGACCGTAAAAGCAGTTTAAGTGATGCTGAAAAGAAAACTATCACCTCAGAACTCTCAAAAGGTAAATCTACCCTAGAAATTTCTAAAATGATAGGGAGGTGTCATCAAACAGTGAAAAAGTTCACCGCCGACCCTACACAAGTACTCAAAAGGGCATATAAAGGCAAGCCAAGGGTTATTTCACGTCGTCTCATGTCCCGACTTAAACAAGAGGCCACGAAGAACCCTAGACTTACCAGTCAAGAGCTTTTCAGTCGCATTGGGGATCCTACTCTGTCTAAAAGTACTCGGTGTCGGTATCTGATGGAAATAGCAACAACAGTCAAACCTGTATCGAAGCCTCCGTTGACGAGAAATCACATTCAAAATCGATTGAAATGGGCCGAGGACAATATGAAGATTGACTTCTCTAAAGTTTTGTTCACAGACGAAACTCGAGCAACACTTGATGGGCCAGATAGACGGTGCAAAGGCTGGGTAATGAACGGACAGAATCGCCATCAGCGTTTGAGACGCCAATAAGGCGGTAGAGACATAATAATCTGGGGTGGTATTATTGAAAAAACATTAGTGGGCCCATAGAGAGTACCATACATAGCGTTTATGAAGGAGCATCTTGAACCGTGGGTGAAAAGGCAAAGAGTTGCCTTCAGAAGGGCCATTGTTTTTATGCAAGATAATGCTCCCTCACATGCTGCTCACAAGACTACTGAATATTTGAAACAGTTAGGCATCGATGGACCTCGAAAAATGAAGTGGCCAGCAAATTCTCCGGATTTGAACCCAATCGAAAACCATTGGAGCATCATGAAGCGAAGACTGTACGCCTACGCACGACAATTCAGGAGCAACGATGAGTTGTGGGAAGGACTTCTTGACATATCTCGCGGCATTACAGCAGATGACATCCTACAATTAAAAAATTCTATGGATTGTCAACTTCTTCAAGTAATTTCAAAACAGGGAAAGCACATTCCCTATTAATTTGTTTAAAACTGTGCCTTTGTTTGTATCTGTTATTATTTGTTTGATTATCTTATTTATTAGCTTCTTTTGATTCATAAACATTCACGTGCAACATTAAAAAACGTTTTGTTTTCTCAATTCTGGGAATTTTACTAAACCTTTCTAATAATTTGGCACGCTCAAATCACCGTGTTGATAACAAATATGGCGCCAGTTTGTTTACATTGTGCAGACCAGTACGACAATTTCAGTGATTGTGCAGGCCAGTGTTGCCAACATTGTATGAAAATTTTGTGTAAATTGATTCGGCGGTTTTTGAAATAATAGAAAAGAAATTTATCTTAATAATAACTTGGCACGCAGTGTGTATATATATATATATATATATATATATATATATATATATATATATATATATATATATATATATATATATATCGTGCGTATGTGGACTACTAGAACTTTTTTAGATTATTTTTAGATTTGTATGTTATGCTATAGCTATAAACTGTTAAATTCGTAAAAATACAGCCAAGTACTATCCAATTATATCATTAGAAAACTGGGAAATAACTCTGAAATATTTTGATTTTTTCCTTGTTTTGCGTATATGTTGGAATCTAATTTTCGGTTTGTGGGTGAAATTTTACGAGAGCTAAAGCAAGTTAATGTCTTTTTCACTGTTTTTTTTAACAAAAGTTCATCGATTTACATTAGCATTGTGTTAAAAAATGTCATCATGTCATAATTCAAACAAATACTAAGATATATATATATATATATATATATATATATATATATATATATATATATATATATATATATATATATATATATATATAATAGTGTTAACCATATGAGCGTCTATATTTTAAATACGAAGTTTCCCTGATATTTATATATGTGTGTGTGTGTCTATGTTTGTGTGTGTAGGTAGATAGATAGATAGATAGATAGATAGATAGATAGAAGAAATATATCATCAAATCTTTTGAATCATCAAGGCTTTTGAAGTTACATAAACCTCACAGTAACTAAAAATTATTTCGAGGTTAATGAAAAAAACAACTATTATAAAAAGCCAGTGAAAGACATTGAGAGAAAAGAGGGAGGTGGATTATCACAGATTACCATTCCCAATATCCTTAACCAGGAATATTTTAAAATTCACAACGTATAATATGAGTTTACTAATTTAATGCAACAAACCTTAATGGATTTATATAGTTTGGGTTTGAAGCAATATAAATGTTTCATAATTCCCTTCAAAAGTTCGTAATTCTGAAACTTATGCACGATAATAAGAACTGTTTGCAAAATGGCGTCGATCCTTCTCTTCCCTTTAAAACACCATAGTCATTACATACTATGAATTGCTTTAATTTTCATACTAAAAACTGTGTATACACAAATTAACAGAAGTATATAACTTCTCATTCGTAGAGTATCATGCATATAAAAACCAAATTATGATTGAATAAAAATGCAATCATTTTTATCTATATTTTGATAATATTTTCAGTGTCATGATGTTGCATAATCAAAATGTCTGCAACAATTTTTCTGCTAATGTATTTTTTTTTACGTAAATGATCTGCATGTGCTTTCTTAAGGGTTTTAACTAGATGTATCACTGAAGAATTTTGATTGATTTTAGTATAAATATTTGCACCATATTTCCCTCATTAAAATTGCGATAAATGCAGATCGACTGAGAAAAGAAAATCGAAGTAGACCTTATATTAAGTCTGCATTCTTTTAAGTTATATTCAAATATATTTTTCAGTTATAATTACTCTATCTGAAAGTTGAACGATTAGCGATAATGATAGATTGGGTTAATTGCAAGAAATATGTTAGGAAAGCATTCAGGACCTGATGAGATCTATCAGTTAACTTGAAAACACAAGAAAAAACATAAAATTTACATCAATCAGCAAATGCTGTTGATATTAATAAAAGTTTGTTTGATATTGGGGAAACCTGAATTAAAGCATAAGAATATTTAATTTTGTAGATATGAACTAAAAACGAATTAAACAATGTTATATATTTATGCGTACATGTATAAAATTGTAAATGTAACCCACATATGTTGTTATGTAACAACATAAAAGGTAATAATGTCTGTGTGCATATATAAAATATGGCAGATAACAACAAGCCAACGAAAGCGCCCAGAACGCTGTTAAGATTACAAATTCTATTTGTGTGTGTGACATATCCCCACATAATATGGTGGATCATGGATTTTCACAACTCCCTGTTCCTTGTAGCTCTTAGTAATGTTTGTCTTTTTATTATTTCTTCCATTGCCTTTTCTCCCATCCACATACACAAACTCGTTAGGTATATTACTCACTGATTCCACCTGTCCCTTCTACTTTCAATATGTCGTATAATTTACTTAATTATCCAAGCCCATGTTACTGATAACGTTTCCGATAATTTTACTAATTGGAATTATAAATGAACATTCTGATTCTTTTTCCATGAAAACTTATTTATTGTTTACAAACTTTGTCAATTGTATTCTCTATACTACTCTGTAGAAAAACCGCTCTCTTGCCTCGTCTTCACTTCATCTGGAGGGAAGTTTTCATTCAATAGAAGTATTGATATTACGTAGGCGCTCAGCGTCTTTCTTTGTGTCTAAAGAAGTCTACATTTTCTCAGTACATTGTTTAATTTTCGGAGGCTAAGTTTGCTTTTCCAACATGACTTAACATTTCGGTTTCATATTTCTAGCGTCTGTTAAAACATTCCTAGTTATTTAAACAATTGTACTTGTTCGATTTGGACATCTCCAATTTGCACTAACGTATCCTGGTTTTTTTTATTGCTGACAACCATTAAATGCGAAAATACAGAATTACTCAATCCATCTTTATGGAACAACTGAAAATGATAAAACAGAAAAAAAATGTGCATTTTTTTCTGTCAGAATTATGGTCGAACCATTTGCAGTTCTGCCTTGAATAAAAAAGATGGTCATCTGATTTGCGTCAGCTGATGTACTTGAGTTGACAAAACGTTGGGACACACATGACATTGTTTTGGTGTAGAACCAATTGGCAATCGCTTAATGTCATTTTGTTTAGATTCAAAACAAAAATACACATTTTTAACAATGGCAGAAGAAAAATTCCATTCACTTATCTGGTTTAATTTATTTTAGATTCATCATGCAGAACTTAACTGACCTGTTCTGTACTAAAATTGATTTACCCAAAGTGATTTATTTTAACATTATATATATATATATATTATGCGCATTTCTATGCATATGACGGACAAGGAATATTTGTAAATATTTATTCAGTTTTCATGTCATATTCTTTGTAGGCTCAAAAGAAATTTTAAAAAATGTAATGTCATATCGACCTTGTACAATAGATAGATAGATAGATAGATAGATAGATTTCTTCTGAAAAGTATGGTGTTAGTTCTGTACAACCCTTTCACACAACTCTCAAATCATATGATCAGTTATTTTTGCTGGTCGGTATTAAGAACTGAGCTGTTGGATAGTCATACATTAAAGACGACGGGACAGAGTGAAACAGCAAAATTGTCCAAATAGAGAAAATTCAAAATTGTCCATTTGTTAGATTAAGCTTTGAACCAGTGTGTATTAGAAATGATTAAAGATATCTTACTGCTATTCTCGGAGGTTTTATAACACTATTAAACTCTACTTCAGCAATAGAATATATAATTACTCCCCAAGCTTAACAGAAGAATCTTGATGAATTAGATCATAAACGAATTTTCATCATTAATTAATCATAAGCTAAGGATCGGTAGCATATGAAGTATTGAAATTAAGTTCAAATATATATATATATATATATATATATATATATATATATATATATATATATTCCAGGATCATTTTAGGACTTATTCACGATGACCTTTGCCTCTTTAACTTCCTAAACTTCTGTCATGGAGTAACAGGTTACCTCACAGGTTTCACGTAAGAGTTCATTTTCATGTCTTTTTTGACTGCGCTTTGGACTGTCATAGTTGAAACACATCTATTACGAGCCAAAACTCCCACGGTTGGAGTTTGATCTTTTCTAGTTGATCTCTTTAGCTCTAAGTTGAAATGTTGATCCTCTTCTTGTTGTGACCTTCTGATCTAGTTTTCTCCTCTTTTTAAACTTATTCACCGTTCTCTTGATGGTTTTTGAATGGACTTTAAAAATGGAAGCCAGGGTATGAATGTTAGTACCATTACTGAGGGCCTGAATGATCATTTTCATCTCACCCTTGCTCATTTGAGAAGACACTGGGGCTGATATAAAACAATTTTAACCTGTTCTCTTGCTACGTTTAATAACTCTAATTTTTTGTCAGTGATTCTTACGTCAAATGGTGTCAAGATGGATAAACGACTTATCCGAAAACCTGGAAAAAAGAAATTCAATTAGTTTAGTGTCTTTTTAAATATTGAACATTTTGTGGTATGAACAATTATATAGTTACGTGATTTAGACAAATTTGCTGTTACACCCGGTTACACACACACACACACACACACACACACACATATATATATATATATATATATATATATATATATATATATATATAATGTACATAATATTAAAACGAGATAAATTTTGTGTCGATTAATTTATGATCGATTTTTCAAAGATACGAATATTCCTAATCAGCCATTTCAAGAAATTCCGTCAGAAATTTTCCGAAGTATATTTAGAAAGAAAAGCACAGGGAAAAATAGTCCAAACTTTCGAATGTGAGCTTTTAGGTCATTTAAGGTAAGAGCCCGTCTCCTTAAAAGAAAAACAGTCACAGCGCTCCACATTTCTACCCTCTTAATTTTCAAAGTGTGATCCACGCAGCTTCATCACACATTCTAACAAGTTATTTTTTTTTAAAATAGCGTTTTCACACCATTACAAAAATTTGCTAAACTCACTCTAGGTACCTTGACAAAAACTTGGAATATTATTCGTGTACTTTTCTTCCGAAATGAACCTGGGACAATTTTTGATGGAATTCTCTCGTGCCTTACATATTTATAAGTTTTCTCTTCGTCCATACATTGTGTTCCTGCTGTATAATGAGAGATTCTTCATAAAATCCAAAGACGAAACGGCAATATTATGAACAAAGTAACTATAATAAAAAGTTTTTTTTTTTACTATCATCTGCCAGCCGCAATGATGGAGAAAGCATTACCTCGCACCATCGCTAGTGAGACTCGCGACAAGAGCCACTCCTTTTCGCGAGGCTTGCCCCTTAATCAGACGAAAAACCTCCGAAAGAACTCCATCGAAAAAGGGCCAATAACCCCAGAAGTTTTCACTGTCACAGGAGTAAAAACAATCTATCAGCAAGAGAATATTTAACATTTTTTTTATCTCTGCGTTCCGGACGACCACATTCGCGTGGCCGTAATCAACTAATTTTAATATATTTAAGAGAAACTCATGTATCACGGGTTTGTTGATCTTTCATCTCCATGTGCTGTTTCTATAAATATTTTCATGGTAACTGTTGAGATGAACTCTTCACGATAGTATCTAGACTTCAAGAATTTAAGCGCAGTACTAGATTGGGCGGGGGGTTTCACAGTTGAATTGGCTGGATGTATCCGTAACTTCTATGCCAACAGTTTATGTTGCCGCAATTCTCGCTTGTGTAATTCTCATTCAGCTTCTTGCTTTCCATCAAACTTTAATCTTCAAAAATGTGAATGCAATGTCAATCGCTATCTACTGTCTTCTTCATTATCGTCTATTGTTCTTGGTCTTTAATAAGTTTTCTCTTTTTCTTATTTTTGTACACTCAGTAATTCTTTAGTGGCTTGCATATGCTTGCAGGCTAAACAAAATTATCTATTGAAAATTAAGATACATGTTTGGAAGGAGTGCTACAAAAAATAAATAAATGAAAAAACAATTATATTAAATGTTTGTTCTCTTCAAGAAAACAAATGTGAATGCAGGAGTAACATAAGCCAGATAATTTACCACGTGAACAGTTAATCATTATCAGATCAACCATTGTTGCGTTCACTGAATCAGTATGAATTCCACAACATTTTCCTTAGCGGCGTAGTACCTGTTCACCAGGGCAATATAAGGTTTTTAATTCAGAATTATCCTTCTCCTAGACCGGTCCCCAAGCAAGGATGAGGAGCCTGGTCTGTCTTACTATTTAACCCATAACGGGGGTTGATAAGATAGATTCATAACCATCCCAAAGATATTTGCGCGTAAGTGTATGCAACGAACTCAACACGAATTCGAACTCGGCTTTCTGATTTCTTATGCCGAGCCGATAACACTTTCACCATCGACATATCCGAAAAGTTAAGTAGAATAATATTAATAACAATGAAAGAAGACATTAGAATAAATATATATTAACGACTAAATTAAATTGATATTAATGTTGTTATCTTGACAGAATATGGTTGATGGCTGATACCGATATACAATATAAACACTCCCAAATATTATGGTTTTTCACCTAGGTATTGTTTTCCATGCACTTACCAGAACAGAATAAATTTAATATATTTAAGAGAAACTCATCTATCACTGGTTTGTTGATCTTTCATCTGCAGTGGCCCTTAAAAATGTGAGCTATCAGAAATCTTGATTACTTCGTAGTAATAAACAATGTATTTCTGCTTACTTCATCTGCCAGTTCTTGTTCTGTCATCCATTTACGAATGCTCATTATGTAGGCTACTCGCTGATTCCGTCTGTCCATGTTGCCATCAAAAAGTCTTGTGAATGTCAAATTTTATGAGATCGCATTCATCATTATGTGTCCCAGAAATATCAACCATCTCTTTTTGATAATTAAAAAAAAATGTCTTTTGTTTCCATTTTCTATTACACTTGCGTGTTACTCATATGATTCATTCGTATTGTTCTGAACATTCTTCTGTAGAACTACATCTTTGTTATCTCAAGTCTTCTGTTCATATATGAGGAAATTATCCAACGTCCACTGCCATATATATGGATTGATATTACACAGACATTCAGCAATCTGTTCTTTCAACACCTGTCTATATTTCTGAGATGAGGTCTTCTAACTATTTACACTATTTACATCATTCGGGCTGTTGTCATCATATTTATTGCCATATTCACGAGTGTTTTGGCCGTCCCAAAGACACATGACCCAGTGGATAAAAGCGTTGGTTTGAGTAATTCAAAGAGTGACTTGACCCAACGAGTTGTGAGATCAATATCTGCCCTCAGCAGAGGGAACAAAATAAGAGTTGAGTTACTAAAGGGATTTAACTCAAAGTGGGATATAGCACGTGGAATTGGAACAATTTACCACCATAAACTAAATAAAGTGTTCGGTTCGAAATTCCAACGTATATTACCTGAAAAAAGCCGAAGCGTAAAACGGCCAAAACGTCGTGAATATGGCAATAAAGATGAGAAGAGCAGTCCAATGATTTACACAGTGTAGATAACATGTTCTTTGCTTCTAACAAAATTTAGCTGTTAGGAACCCTCTTTCAATATTTCAAAGCGCCTCTGGATTCTGTGTCATTTATTCTATTGTCTATTAGGACAATTCCCAAAAAGTTCAATTTCTGTACTTGATACTGACATTCTAAGAGGGGCTGAATTATTGATCTTTCGAAATATTTCTTCATTTTCGTTTGAAATAAGTTTTTAAATAGATATTTTAGCGGTAGATATCTTTTAAATATCAATTCTGATAAAGATCCACTCAGCTGCATGTTAATTTGCGTTACCTATTTCCAAAAATCGTTGTCAAAACCGTAATAATTCTTTCTTCTTTTACAGTAATGTTAATATTAACAGTTTCTTCATCAGGAAACATTCGGTATTCATTGACCGAGCAGCCTGAACTGCTGTAGTTTGAAACATATAATATCTTTTTATTAAAATAACTTTTCTGGAAAATATGTTTCTCAATTTCAGTATCTGTTATCGCTTTGTCCAGTAATAATCGGGGTTTCCTTCCTAACTTTTTATTTGAAGTGGTGTGGAAAGTCAACATTTTTATTATATCATTAGTTTTAGTTTATTCTTTTCGTTTTTTACTAAATGGTGGTGTCGGGCGAAACTACCATTATTTTTATGTTTATTTTTTTTTCTAGAAGCATTGCGAGATTTCCAAATTTTCCAACACTATTGAACAGATAATTTGTTTTGGAGATAGCCTCCATATTGTTCCAGAAATATTAAGATAGGCCATCAATCATTCCAGTGGAGTTTCAAACATTTTGTTCGATCGTATTAAGTTTTTATACCATGAAAAAGTCATATCATATATTTTGTGTTGCGTACAATCATTGCGGCGTTTCTTAATTTTCTTAAACATTTGAATAGCCTCTTTATCATTCCAGAAATACTAATATAGACCATCGATCATTCCTATCGAATATCAACAATTCTGTTCGATTATATTAAGATTTTATAAGAGGGAAACGTAGCGCAAATAATACACATAATGTCGAATTGTTTCATTTTTTATCACAAATATGAAAATATATTTTGTATCAAGGTTTATCCAAGTTTTAACAACTTTACATTTAGAAACCATAACATCTGAAAATAATGAATACCTTTATAAAATCACTCTTTATTTCCGAATCGGAATTTACATAATATTCAAGTTGGCAGTTTCATTAAATGTGGAATTAATTATGCTGATGCGTTTTGATGCCCATATTTTTTAAAGCAGAAGCTTTGAATTAAACAGCTATCAATGATTTTTTCGGCAAATATTTTTATTATATCAGTTCATTTAATTAATCGGTATTGTAAATTTTCATAACAAAACAATGAATACGTTACAACCGTTGAAATATAAAACAAATATTTTTCAAGATATCGAACTAATACACTAATCAAAATATATTTTGTTTTGGCAGACCATCAAAGCCTGAGGTATGACGCAAATGAAATAAAATCTTTGCCAAATATTTTCTTTTGGTCTTAATTTACAAAGTATTATATCCGTTCGGGTTTTCTTGAAAATCGTTTTTCTAGAAAGGTAAACATAATTTATGTCTTCAAAAAGGCTTCAATGAAATCAGGAAAAAATGACTGTGATCACAATTTTAGGAAAGTATTCAGTGTTCGTTTAAATAGATTACAGAAACATTGAACGGTTACCATATGAAATGTCGTCTATTAAAGAAGTACGTAAGGTTCTAGTAAAATCTAACATCTAAAATCTAAGTGCATTTATCTAGATTTTTAAAATGGTTGTTTTCTACCGAAATATTTAATAATGAAAATGGCGTTTTATTCCGTTCTCAGTTTACAGACTGGGCTAACTTTAAAAGCCAAACCCTCCTAAATTTCGCGACTTGCGTGTTCTGGGGTTCTTCTTCTACGTGCCGTCCCCCTCCTGGAATTATGCGACCATAGATATTTCCAACTCCCTATCCTTTGTGGGACTGAGAAGCGTTTCCCCCATTCTCAAATCTCCCGCCTGGTCATCAATTACAACGAATCATCACTTAGCTGATTCGTTACTTTTCCGTACGTCTTTTCCTCTTGATATGCCTTGTGAGGGTTAAATTTTGCTCGCCTTTCTTCCTCATATTGAATTCAAGAAATTTCCGCTGTCTCTTTCTGATTCTGAATAAAAATGTTCTTTTTTAATTATTTTCTTTAAGACTTCCTCGTTGCTTATTCGTTCCGTTAGTGAAATTCTCAGCATTCTTCTGTAGAACCACATTTCTGTGGTGAGATTTTCAAGCGTTCATTGCCATAGAATGGAACTGATATCACATGACAATTCATTAATGTCTTCGAGCTACATTTTCCTATAATTAATATTTTGTTTATATTTTGGAATTTAAATTACGCTAATTCTATGCGCTTTTATACTACAATGTTGCATTTTCCATCTGTGCTATAGCACTTGTCAGATATTTAATCGTCTGTACTTGTTTGATATTGATATTATATAAGTCCTGCTGGAGTCTTCCTCAGGGTTACTTCGATGGAGAGATTGAACAGATCTACAGTGAAGACACGTGCTTGTCTTCCGCCCCATTCTACATTTAGAAATATTCTCAATTAGTTTTCCATTTTTATAAAGCCATTTACTTCTAGTATAACAAGTTCTTCTAACACGCAATACTAACTGAAAGAAATTCAACTCAACTTTTTGTAACTTGATCCATTCAAATTAGTTTAATATTATCATGATTCCGCTCTCCGATTACAAATGCAACTTTTCGGTTTTATGCATGCTTTGTGTTCAGTTTTTGACAAACTTAGGATAAATATTCGTTAAACAGGGGACTTTATTCCTGCAATAAAGTAAAAAACGAAATGTCAACATGGAAGATTTTTTCCCATGAAACTACTTTTAATTTAACTACATTCACTCTTCGGCAATGATTACTGTTTTAAAAAGCGATTAGAATTGTAAAAAAGAATAACATAAAAAACAGTAAACATTATTTATTTAATACATTGTTTCTTACAATGGTTGGCAAAACATCGGCTAATTGCCAATTGATTTGAACTTAAAAAGTTAAGAATATTTTCATATTTATTTCTTTACTAGCAGTATATACCGGGTCTTTCATTACTGGGAATTTCTACCGTTCATTTGGAGCAGTTTAAATTACCCCCCACCCCACCGCGAAAATCAATATTACTAACAACAATTGGGCACAACTGAGGCACATCTCCAAATGGCAGAGGGGTAACAATTTCAAAGTGTGTGTGTGGGGGAGGGGGTGAAAAGTGAAATGTATAATAATTTAATTGTAATAATTCAAACTATTTTTATTAAAGTTTTTATGAAATTTATATATCGAAGAACAGATAGTAAACAGTAAAACGTTGCTGGGACTTATAATGGCAGGAAGTAGTGGAGAGCCATTGTTGCCAACAATTTGGACACATAACCGGTACTGAAGAATTATCTATCAAACAAAAAAAATCATCCGATCTCACACACATACATACACACAATTTTTGACAATTATAGATATAAGATAAATAGGTAAATGATAAATATGGCATTGCATTAGTTTTAACTCTTATTTTTAGAATGTTGTAAATATAAAAGTATTCTTGTAAATAAGCAATCGAATAAATAAACAGTGTTCGATATTTTTGTTAATTTTCAAGAACAACAAAGGTATCATTTCATTTTCATCATATATTTAGATTTTATTACAATTCTAATCATTGCTTTTCCATACAATATATGTTACCAAAGAATGAAGGTAAATAAAATAAAAGCAGCATCCTCTCAACTGTGAAAAATCGACTTAGATCTGTTGGGCTTAGGTGGTGCATAGCCATCAAGAAACCTCTGATACGGAAGGTGAATAAGAAGAAATAAACCGTTATGAGCAAAAAGCATAAAAAAGACTGAATGGGTGGCAAAATGTACTGCGTATAGAGGAGTCCAATTCGAACATTTTCGTTGATTTCTTTTTATGTGAGAAGAAAGCCAGGAGAAAGATTGGATGATGATTGTGTGGTTCCAACTGTCAAACATGGAGATGAGTCTGTTATGGGGTTCGATGTTTAGGAGTGGAGAAGGCTGAAGATTTGATTCATGTCAAAGGAACTATGAAAAAGAACAATATTATTCGATTTGGCGAATACATAATATATCATTTGGTTTAAGTATAATTAGAAGAAAAGTTATGTCAAAATTACTTCGAGTCAAAAAAGGAGCAATATTTTTGAAAGTATAACTTGACCGCCTCAATCTCCTTAACTCTCTGAAAATGTTTATTGAAAAGACAGGGGAAACCACGTCATGGCGATGAGAAGCGACTGAAGTTGAGATGCCAGGTCAGGACTGTTACGGTTTTTGGGGTATATTATATATAACTAGTGAGCGAGTCAGAATGACTTATTTCCCTTTATAGTCGACCAATAGAAGGTTGACCAATCAGCAGCCGCACAACACTGTATTCGTCGTGTATAAGGGCGGTCATCTTGTTTCCTCTACCGGAAGGACCAAAGGCGACCAGGAGAAGGATGAACTACACTCTGCTGTGATATCCACTGCGAACCTCCACTATGCTTTCCTACTGTCTCCGAAATATTCACTGCCAACCTCTGGATTCTATACTCGAGAACGACCGTCATAAAAATGTCTAACAAGGACCGATAGTATTACAAAACATTGTTTGATTTTGCTGAGAATATCTATGTATATATATATATATATATATATATATATATATATATATATATATATATATATATATATATATATGGGGGTATGTATTGCGGTTGTCCTTTCGATTACAAAGATGATGAGCTCTGTGTAATTTCTCTAGATTCCGTGCTTATGGTTATGCAGTGATACTCAAAGCTACTCCCTGAAGTGTGGTCTACGAATCTCTGGTGTCGAGATGTTGAAAGTAGCATCATTTAGTTAAGTGACAAACTTTTACTCACATCTTTAATCTTATATATATATATATATATATATATATATATATATGTGTGTGTGTGTGTGTGTGTGCGCGCGCGTGTGCGTGAGGTGTGTGAGTGAGTCTGTGTGCGTGTGAATATACGTATTTCTTAGTGAGAAATAAGATGGCTAGAAAAATAATAATGACAAATATTATGAACAGTCCAGCAGCATAGAAAGCAATTGATTAATTGTGCTTGACTCTAATTTATCATTAGAAGAGATGTATCTTCCTATCCCGAAATAGATTGCTTTATCTGGCAGAATAATCGGAAATATGGAGTTATTGTATCTGTCATGGGTGGCCCATTTTATTTATCGTACTCATATTTCTGCAGGCCATAACAATCTAAATATGGCACTGTTGACTATCTTGAAAGGACTTGTATTCTTTGCTCCTTAAAGTAGTGTCGATTTTGCAATTTTTATGTCGAGCTTTTCGCTTTGAACTTCCTTAGATTGTTTCCAGCTTTTCAGCGCAACAATGATTTCTCTTTACACCAAGTAATTATGCATACAATTCGATCACTAATTGTTCTACTTATCGACTAATATTGCAAGAACTAGTACGCAGATCTCTTAGAGTGAACCGTTCGTGCATATGTTGTGGACAACAAACATGTCTGGAAAACAAACGTGTACGGATGTTGATGCGTGTCCAAAGAGAGAGCCCGAAATAGAATCAATTTAAAAATAAACCGAATAAAAGTGAAGGAATACATTCAATTGATTTTGTTTTACCTTGCCTGTAAAAACATTCAATATTTTTACAGGCTTCGAGAAACATAGAGTATTGCCTATCCATGACAAGGTACACTAACAAAATTCTTACAGACACATGCACATCTATACTACAAGATAAAAGAAAAAAAAGACTATACATGTTTATTGCTCAGTGATGGGGATGTCACTACTTAATAAGGAAATATTCCGTCAGTATGGTAACACTGACTCCATACTTAAAATATGTCATAAAAAGTAAACAGATTAACCAGTACATTTATTTCTTTTCGTATTTGCATTCTTGGCGTATTTTTTTAATATTTAAAAATTGAAATAATTAATACACACACACACACACACACACATATATATATATATATATATATATATATATATATATATATATATATATATATATATATATATATATATATATATATATATATATATTTATATATATATATATATATATAATTATTTTTTTCAAAATATGATTCCTTCGCTACATAAGAGTGCTCATGTTTCAAAAACGAGAGCCGAAACCATCAATAAAATTATAAAAATTAAATTGAATTAAATTAACAAGCCCTGTTTCATCCTCAAGCGAAAATTAATGAAATTTATGTATCGTTATAAGCATGTTCATTCGTTACTATGGAAACGGCTGGGGTGACCATTTTTAATAAGGGGCCTAAGAGTTAATTTTTATCCACATATCAGTCACCTTCAGGGAGAGGTCAAGCTGAGCTAGGGTAGGGTGTCTATTTCAAAGCGAATAATGTCTTCCTTGTACGCGCATCGTCTGTTCATTCACAGAGAAAGATAGATTTTGGCACCATAGTATGTTGTTAAGTGTCTGGATAATTTTGTTTTATTTTATTTTATTTATTTATTTATTTTCAACGGGCTGATTCACATATAAATGCGTCGCACTGAACTACAATTTAACAAAAGTCCTTCCGTGTGGAGTGATCAGAGAGCAAAAGACCCTGCACACGTTGCAAATGATACTGATACAGGGGCTGTTCTTGAAGTACCCTCCTTGCGGCACTATGAGATATACGACATGCTAGGACCACTTGCTCCATGTTGTTACATAGCTGGTCTCCAACAGCCTGTAGAATGTGTTCTTAGTGGTTAGGCGTACGAAGGGTTTTGGCCATACTCTATCTACAGTTTGTGGTTTTATGGTTCATGTCTCAGCAACATAGCAATATGCAACAGCAGAGGTTGGATGACTCGGCTGCTCTCGGTCTGGAAACGAAATCTAATACGGCAGCGCAGGTCGTGTCCATTAACGCGGCTGTATGTAAAAATCATATCTGCCTCCTGACGATATGAAATTCTGCCATTCTTAAACAGAACACTTGTCAGATAACTCGCTACTACACACGTTAAACGTTGAAGACTGACTAGTTACAAATATACACAATTGACAAAAGTAACCTAGTCTACATAACAACAGTGCGAGATCTACCGAAAACTTTCTTTAAACTAAATAACTGAAAAGCGAATCATTAGCGGACATATGATTATATGAACTTTTGTCCTTGTTTTGCTGCGAGGATCTCGTTTCCGAATTTTGTGAAAATATTTTTGATACACCGATATATATATATATATATATATATATATATATGTTGATTTACTAAGCACAACTTAGATGTGGCACAAGGCAAAGTTTAAGATGTACCAAGTGAGGATTGTATTAACTACTGCCTGTTTTTCAATAACGTAAAGAAATAAAGTCCACACATTATTTTTACACTTTACCACTTGTGCATTTTATGTTGTTTTGTGGTGGGTGTTTTCAATGTTTGTTTAATATATTGTACTTGCTTTATTGCTCTCGGAGTTGACATATAACTTCAGCATGTAACTTAAACATACACTAATAGAAGTCCGAAATTATTTTCACTCAGCAATCTATCATAAAATATATAAAAAGTATAAAGCAATAAAACAAACATATTTATTTTAACTAAAAATTAATAATAATCACATTACTCACGCACAAAGCCTTATTAAGCTATTTCCACAAAAAGTTGAAAGGGCAATTAACAGACAAAGAATTATCAAGCTATTTGACCATAAAAAAGAATCGATCAATTTCCCGACATAACATATCGAGCAACTTATATAATAGTCCTATTTCTCTATGATGCATAATCGAGCTATTTCCACGCAAAGCATAATCGGTCTATTTCCACATAATGCATAATTGAGCTATTTCCTAACATTTCGTAATTGAGCTATTTCCACGCAATGCATAATCGAGTATTTGACACAAAAACATAATGCCGCCATTTGTACACAAAGAATTAACGAGCTAGTCTTCCAAAAACATCATCTAGCCATTTTCCGACAAAGTATATTCGAATGGTTTGCCCACAAAGCATAATCCAGCTATTTGCATAAAACACACAATCGAGTTATTTACCCCAAAAGGATTATCAAACTATTTCTCTAACAGGCATAATAGAGCTATGTTTACAAACCAAAAAGCATAATCTAGTTATTTGCACACAAATGGAAAGTGTTATTTGCACCCAAATCATGAACGAATTATTTGCCCACGAATCAGAAACAAGCTGTTTGCATGCAAACAATAATCAAGCAACAGGAATATTCGAAACCAGAAACTTTTAGCTGAACATTTTAGCCGTTGATGTTTGCTGCGTTAATTACTTTTTCCGCACAGATTCACAAAGCTATTAAGAGCAGAGTTGTGCTAATGGAATCTGGTATATTTTATACATCATGGAGTAAGCGGATCAAATTCCTCTCTCCAATCGTAATCTTAGTGATGCTACATTTACCAACGTTGGCGAGTAATATACCCAGTGACGGTACAGGAAATTATATACTATCCTAGAGAAGCCCCGAACTCATATCGATATGGATTTTCCTTTCAAAGCAAACAAAGCATAAAACTGAATTTTATTATTCTAAAGATCAATATCTTGATTGCACTGTCGGGCACTAATTCAGAAATACACTAGGACACGGATTTACATAAACGGGTTGGTTAAATTGTGTCTCTGTTACGCTAGCTCGACCCCTAAAAGATGAGCTTGTGCTTGATACCTGTTTGATTTTGCAAAGCCCGACTAGAGTGAGCGCACTGAAAGTATAACGCATATCATGAACGGTCAGCAATAAAACAACAGTTGATGTATTTTTCCCCGCACCTTATTTCTTAGAGAAAAGATGATTAAACATTGCATAACTCTAGGTTCCTTTAATATAAATCCTAAAAAAATCAAACTTCCTGTATCATTAATATCTAATCTACAAATGAAAAATAACATAAAATAATGTTAATAAAAATTTATCATATATAAATGAGAATATAACTTGATTTGATGAAAATCACATTTCACACTTTACATTTAGCGGCTAGATTTACGATAGTAAATCTCGTTATTTTATCTTATATTATTTTATACAGAATTACAAGATTTATTCATGCCAATTTTATTTAATATATAATAGGAAATGAGGAAGAAAGATAGCATTGTAAAAAAAAAAAATGTGTAGCCGAGTTTAATTGGTGTTGACGAAATGAAAATTTGAACCAATTGGTTAGTTGAATTAAAAAAGAAAGAAAAAATAAATACAAAGTGATTTAACGCGAGCCAAGTTCGTGTGGCTTAACGAAGCAAGAGAATTCTTATTTCCGTCATAATTGCATTAAAAATATTTCAATGCACTGACGCAGGAATATTTGTTCTCATTTATTTTACTCCAATGGAATATTCACTTCCTATTCAATTCAGAGCAAACCAAGGATGAAATCAATATGTCATATACAACGAGAGAGATGTATGATTTCCATTTAATTCTAGTGCTGGGTATGACGATTAACTACATCCGGCAGGAAGGGATCTGATCAGGAGATTGGAGGTTTCGAGGAACGTGGAGCCACCTCTTGATGTTGTTCCCAGGTCAACCCGGACCGGGGATGGTAACACCTGTTAGGGTCCCTAATATGGGAAAATAATGAAACCCCAACCAAAGCCATATGTAAAAATACATTTTTCATAGTAGAATTACAAGCAATATTTTTTTTTATAAAAAAATACCAAAAATACGTATTTATAGTAAAATGGCCAGCAGTGCATTTTATTGTAGAATTACAAACATTAGTATTTTATAACAAAATGTCCAACAGTATATTTCCTCTATAGTTGAAGGCATTCAACTGCGTTTAAAATATTTAGTTTTCAGCATTAAATAATCCATGAATATTACATGGGACATTGTGTCCTCCACATATTTTCTCAAAGCTTTCAACCCCCCGATACATATTAATGAACCTTCTCAAATTTAAAAAGCTTGATAAATCAGTGACGTCATTGATCTTGTATATAAACACGCGCAACAAAATGTGTCCTACATTTGCCTTGATAATCTCTCTTCTCTCTCTCTTTCTCTCTCTCCCTCCCCCTCTCTCTATATATATATATATATATATATATATATATATATATATATATATATTGGAAAGAGGTTGGAAATGATTGGAAAGAGTGGATTATGAAAACTCCACCAAAAACAAAGCAGAAACATGAATTAGTTCAAGGAGACGACCATCATCTCCAAGCAATTCGTACATGTCTCTCCGTCTCTTTCTACCTAACTCATCTATCTCTTCATTCTCTACCATTTCCCAACCTCTCAAGACTGTCGCGTGTTATTATTTCCGATAATATAGACAAGGCCATCTCCCTACACCCGTTTTCAAACGTATTCGTATTCGGTAACTTTAATGCCCACCATACCAGGTGGCTTCAAAACTCTGTCACTGATCCCGCTGGCATCTAAACCCTTAACTTTTCACTCACTAAATCTCTCAGCTAAGTGGTTGACTTTCCCACGCATTTCTCCAGTAATTATGACAGAAATAATTCTCTTCTCGAACTCTTTCTTACCTCTATCCCTGACTCTTGTCGTACTACGCAGATCTGCCCTCTTGGTAACTCTGATCAGGCGGTACTGTTTGTAAACATCTCCTTCCGTCCCTCCGCCACACCAGCGAAGAATCTCCTAGAAACAGAATATCTTTCTATCATCAACGAGCAGATTGGGACTCGTTCCGTGATTTCGTTTGTGACGTCCCTTGGAATGACGTTTTTAAGCATACTCTTCAAAAATGCGCGTGTGAGGTCTCCTGTGTGAAAGCCAACATTAATGCTTGCATTCCAGCAAGAAAAGGAACCTCACTTGCATGCTCGGCCGCTATAGCCCACACTTTTTCAGCTGTACCAGAGCGACACGTCTGATTGTAACAGACTTCCCTTTGTCTCTACTCGTAATGAGTGCAAGCATGTCTTCACTGAAGCAAAGTTACTATTTGCTGATAGGAGGCAACAACATATAGCGTCTCTCAAATTCGGTTCTAGAGATTTTTGGCTGCTCTTCAAGAGTATACTGAACAAAGCAAATCCTCAATCCCTCCTCTTTTCGATCAATTCGAAATCCTGACATCTATACATGATGAGGTTGAATGCTTTGCTCGGAAATTATCTTCCAACTCATCACACGACTAAGTTGGATTACGCTATACCTGATTTTCCCCTCGAACTAAGCTTCTACGGAATTATATGCGTATAACCGCCTCACTGATCTCGGTTGTCATTTATAAATTAGACTCCCCTAAGGCAAGTGGATGTGATGGGATACAAACCATCGTCCTAAAGAAATGTACTCCCGAACTGGCTCCAGTTCACTCCAAACTTTACAACTTTTGCCTCGCTGCTTCCGGCTTTGTTGGAAGTCCAACCCTGTGGACCCTGTTTTAAGAACACTGGAGAACACTTCTGACCCCTCTAACTATCTCCCTATTTGTCTCCTACTTCTATTCGGTAAAGTATTTATGTTTCTAATCAATGCTGAAGTGGTTAAGTATCTTACTTCTGACGATGACAAAAAATATGGAATCCATTTCGCCCGGTCTAAGCTGACGTGCTTACGGCCATCACGGAATATTTTAACGAGCTCTTGAGAATAACGTCGAAGCTCGAGATTTGACTCTAGATAACTCAAAGGCGTTTGACAGGGTTTGGCATGTTTTTCTTTTCCGTAAGCTTCGAGGTTACGATATTACAGGACGATTATATGGTTTAATACAATAATTCCTATCAAATCGTGAAATGAATATCGTTCTGAACGGACTTGTTTCCATATCTTTTCACATGAAGGCGAGTATACCCACAAAGCTCTAGCCTTGATCCTACGGCTGTTTCTAATCTTCATCAACGATCTTCCTGATGCCATCGTTTCAAGTATGCATTTATGTAAATGACACTAACATTTACGCCTAAGTCAATAGCAAATCAACAAAGTTAATCTGGCCGCTGCTCTTGAAAAAGACCTCTAATCAGTGCTTAACAGGTGCAGGAAATGGCTTTTAAATTTTTACGCCTCCAAAACTAAACTGATCTCATTTAACCACCATATAGAAACTTGCCTGCCCGCCAACAGCATGGCTGACGCTCGACTCCAGAAGAGTATCTAACCTCGCCTTCTTAGTCTCACGTCCTCAACTGATTTGCAGTGGAACAACTACATTGAATCAATAGCTGCAAGGAAAGTTGGGTCATTTTGTCGTGCCAGAAGATTTTTCTCGTCACAGTCCAGCTTGCAAAATTTACAAATCTATTATTCGAATGTGTATCGAATACTCTTGTCATATCTGGTCAGGTGCTCAAGGTTCTTGACAAAATCCAAACAAGGATCTGTAATGTAACCGATCTTGACTTGGCAGCTACACTTTAGTAGTCAATTTCTCACAGACTTGATGTCGCTTCCCTCTGACTTTTTACAAATATTTTCATGGCAAATATTCTGAAGCGTTTTTTTTCTCTTCTTTCCCGTCTACACGAATTTGTGCGTGCTACTAGATTGGCATCTACGTCCTACCCTTTTACTGTGGGGATAGTTAAATGTAACCACAATCAATAAGTTTCTTTTCTCGCACTTCCCAACAGTGGGACTCCCTTCCGTTTATGCACCCCTGACAAATACAACCTTCAAAAATTTAAATGCAACCTCAATCGCCATTTTCTGTTGTCTTGAACCTCGTTCATCATTTGTCATTTCCTCAATGCCCGCAATAACCAGTTTTTTTCTTTCACTTTCACTCTTTGCACCTCCTGAATACTAGTGGCACTAGTGGTCTTGATTGGGGGGAAATGCTTTAAAAAATGTGTATTGTAATTGAAACTCCATTTTGTCCTTTTTCCATGAGTCATGTCTCAAATCAAGTCGTATCCTTATGCGATAAAGTCACTACCAAACTGACACACATCTTGCATATAGACAACTTATATATATATATATATATATATATATATATATATATATATATATATATATATATATATATATATATATATATTTGCATTATTGACTTGTTTTAAATAAAATTCTCCTGAAATAACTGATCCTGACTAAACTCTACTTTGTTATATTATCTATCTGAAAATGTTTTTTTAGTTTAGTTTTTTAGTCGACTTTTTAAATGTTTTTGATAAGTTTCTGGGGTTGACTAAACCTTTTATCAACAGTATATTTTTACTTCTGCCAGATGTGTCACAGAAGGACACGTCTCTTTGTAACATACCTGACGTCCAATCTGCTCCTCTCAACCACACACACACACACACACACACACACACATATATATATATATATATATATATATATATATATATATATATATATATATATACTCACATTAGGTTAAACCTCAAGCGGCATGTTGTTGAGTACAAAATTGAGAATACATACTATTTTTAATTTATTATTATATTTTATTTTTTATCCTGTGGCCCTTAGGGTCGTAGGGCACCACGTGTATTGCAGCCACAGTAGAACTGGTGTTTCTTGGGGAAGAAAGCCTGACGGAACCCAAACCTCTCCAGGCCGGTTTTGAATTGAGTTTTAACTTCTCCGAGACCGGCTGCCATCCAAGGTTATAGGGCCCAGTGTGTCCTGCAATCTACCCATAACTGGTGGGCGGGGAAGAAGACGATTCATTCCTTTCTCAGTCCTGTAAATGAATGTAATGGATCCGACTGGAACCTCTGATTACTCAAGCCGGGCTGCTATCCATTACTCCACCGTGACTCCCTAGATTAATTTAGGATATTTAGTCCAAAAGAAAATGGAATATCTAAACTGCTTTATAAGTAGTAGGTAAATTCGCTAAAGACTGATTCATAGAAAGATGGAAAGTTTTAAACTTATTTATATGATTCAAAGAAACTTTATATCTCGACTGTTTTCGAGTTAATAGTAATATTTTCGAAAACGTTGAATAATCACTATTTTGATTTGAACTGTCTTGAAAGAAAACTGAATTAAAAATACTATATATACATTTTCTCCTCACGTGGGTGGGGACGGTTGAAAGAGAAATATAAGAGAAAAAAAAGAAAATGAAATCATAAAAATAAGTGACAACGATTTTATATCGATGATGTTTGCAATAAACTATAGTGTAAAATTCCATTTCCATATATTTTCAGTTAAAACATTTGGCAAATCTCCGAAACATTATTTTCCGTATAAATCCAATTTCTATCAAAGCTATTAGACCGGAATTTGACATTAGCAGAAGCCCAAAGGAAATGAGATTGATAATCCAGACATCTCTATTATGATACTAAGACATGCTCATGCAAAATGGAACTGATACTGCAAATGTTACTGTATTCTTTGAATGAATACCTTGTAAACGACAGATAGCGCATTTGCCGGGGAAACCTGTAATCCCCATGAAATTGTGGAGATATTTTCCTCCGAGAGCAATTTATTTTCACATGTGAATCGGAAGATCGATATAAAACAGAGTTTCCAGCGAAAAATGATATTTCTTTTCTACTACCAGAAGAGAGCGGAATGGACTTACGATTAAGGAATATTCATTATCTTCTTTTACTGCTTGAATATAAACAATATTAAGAAGTTTCTATAAAGGTAACTCATAAAGACTTTCATTATTTTTAACTCCATATTGGTCCTGATATATATATGCCTCAGTTAAAAACTGATAGTTCTTAAAATAGTCACAACTAAAACTGCAATCATTTAATAAAAATTATGTTACTGATATAAGAATAACACTATTCTGTTTGACATAGTTTTTATAAATTATAATTTTGGTTGAGAACTGTGATCACTGATTTCAGTAATTGTTCACAAATATAATAGCGATAAAGTAAAATATGAAGGAATTAATGTAATATTTTGAAAAGTGTTTATTTAACAAACCACATATAGAGCATGAAATTTTCTAAACCAACCTGCTAAGTGCTAATTGACAGGGTTACGTATGGCCGTTGATATACCTAAGAAATAATATCACGCATTCTCTTACATATTATAGTGGAAATTATAAAATTTGAGGCAAGAAATCTTATCAGATAAATAAAGTAACATGCATAGAAAATATAATGAAGAGCATATATATATATATATATATATATATATATATATATATATATATATATATATATATGTCTGCGTGTCTGTGTGTGCGTGAAATGTGAAATATATATATATATATATATATATATATATATATATATATATATATATATATATGCAATTTTATATATATTATTTATATATTATATATGCGCGGTATTTATTGAAAGCGCTTAATATCAGTGATAGAACTAACATATTTAGTTAGATTGATGGGAGTTTGTGAATTTGCAAATAGCTAGAAATCCAGGGTCAGAAACTCACATCAATCCAACAATATATATATATATATATATTATGTGTGAGTGTTTTGTGTGTGAGAAAACAGAAGCCGGAAAACCTTTTAGTTATAATGTGTAGTTTTAAAGATACATTATACTTTATTTTCCGAATTTGGAAAAAAAAAGAAAGTATAATATATATTAAAAATATACACATATAACCAAAAACTTTGAGGCTTCTCTTTTCTTTAAAATATACACTTTTCTCTCTCTGGAACAACTATGATCTACCCCTTATATATATATATATATATATATATATATATATATATATATATATATAATTGAGAGTTTTCTGGTGCAGTCACAACTTCGCTTTGCTAGTCATGTTGCAAGGATGGGCCACGGTAGAATACCTAAATTCCTCATGTATAGCCAGATTGTCACTGAACAAAGAACTTTTTGGCGGCCGTTGCTCCGGTATAAAGACAAGCTAAGTAATTTCATAGTTGTCAATGTGCCTCATACTAACTCCGAATTAGTTACCTTGGATAGAAATAACGGGATATATTTGTGACAGAGCCGTATCAGAAATTTGGTGAATTAGTTGTATTGACCGGCTAAGACAGGGAAGATAACGGCGAGAAACGTCAGCAAATAAAGCTGTCGTAATCTCCTGATCCTCGCCGTTCTACAATGTGTGGATTTGTATGCAGGTCACTTGCGAGACTGAAGTGTCAAGTACGAAAAAAATACAAAAACTGAATAAGATTGCCGGATGATCATACGCAGAAATCGAACAATATATATATATATATATATATATATATATATATATATATATATTCAGTTGTGTGGATATGAGTTTAGAGCCTGGGTTTCACACTTTTGTCTGATGATCGCAAAACAGTGAAACCCATGTTCACAAACTCATATCCATACAACTGAATATGTTAGCTCACTGATATTGAGCACTTTTCAACATGTATCGTATATATATGTATATACACACACACACACATACATACACATACAAGTATTCGGTCACTGGGCGTATTTCTAAAAAATAAATACGCTAAAAATCCACCTTCATCCTTACGACGGCTTAATGGTTAGAATCTCCGACTGTCACCAAGCCAGTCTGGTTTCGATCCTAGCTAGAGGCGATGTCTAGCCGCACTGATGAGCTGCGAAACAGTCTGTCTGTGGATGACGTTATATATATATATATATATATACACACACACAAGTATTCCAATAAAATAAAGCTTTCCGAAAAAGGAACTATGTTCTGGAAATCAAATGTCCCTACACTAAATCCATTATAATCATACAGGATATGGATTAACTAAATATTAAATACTTCAAATAACTATTTATAGTAAATTTAATATAGAAGTTAAGGAAATTGAACATTAGCGATAGTTTTGCTTATCTTCGGGCATTCCTACTAAACCAAAAATTTAACCAGAAAATTAAGTCATGTTGAATTTTAAGGTCAACGATAAACAAACCAGTGAAGCTTATGTGCCTACACTTCGAACCCTTTTTACTGGCTCTTCAGCATCAACAACAAACAACTGTAACGGAATAGAAACCACATTACAAGATTACTTATAATAACAACAAAAGCTTAAATGGATATCAAATGTAACTTGACGAGAATATAATAAAATAATGAAATTGTTGACGTCCCGCACTCCTTCAAAGAAAATGTTAGGAAGGAAACGCCAATCAATACTGGAAATAGCAGTGACAGGTACTGTACTGAAAAGAATATTTTAAGCGAATGATTTTATAAATTTCAACTGACTGTAGTAAAATCTGATCAGTCAATAAATGCCGAATTTTTACTTATAAGGAAACATTTATTACTATGACCGTATGTAAAGAAAGAGCGAAAAGCGAGAGATAGTAAAAAAAATTCCCGTCCTGCTTGGTATACATACATTTCCTTGTGAAATATTTGATACACCTGCAGCATATTTATTCCACAGTCATACCGATGACGTTTATTTTTCAATATAGTCTCTCTTGTGGTCCACACATCTTTCATCGGGTTGCAGTGCTTGTATCCCATTAGTGAAGCTTTTTCCTGTTGACAAAAAAAAAGTCAACAGCAAATTTTACGTCATTATCAGTGTGATACATTTTGCCAGTAAAGTGTTTTTTCAGTGAGGAAAAGACGATAGATAGAGCCAACTGATGAGTATATAGTGGGTGATATCAGATTCAAAGCGACAGTAGCCTTTGAAACCAAAGACTGGAGCATGTTCCTAATGAAACAAGTCCCCATGTCGTCCGGTTTCCTGCGTGTTTTGTCTTGATAGCCTTTCGTAACTCTTTCAGCAAGTTGGTATAGTACTCTCCATTGATGGCTTGGCCCTTTTAAAGATTGTTTTCACCATACTATGAGGCCTTCACTTTTTCTCTAGATGAAACGACCATTTTTCTTCGTTGAGGGAGGTGAGTTCTTTTTCCACTCCGTGGAGTGTCTCTTTGTCTTAGACTCAAAGTGATGAACCAAACACTCAGTTCAGGTTGGAAAACCTTCAAGGAGATCGGCTAGATATGTCTAAAACAGTATCTGCTTTTCGGCGCTTTTGATCAGGTGTCAGAAAACTCGGAACCCACCGAGCAGAAATCTTCGTCATTCCAAGTTAATTCTGCCACAAGAAAAAATGAATATTATCAATTCTCTTACAAGTTAATAGCATTGGCTATTTGATTTATAGTCAATTGCTTGCCATCGATCTCCATGTGGTGAACACGATCGATTTTGTTCTTGGTGGCGGCAGTTGCAGCACGTCCAGACCTTAGGTCACATTCAAGATTCTCGCTTCACCTCCTAAATTTGGCTGCCCAGTTTTGTACTGCTAGTTTAGCAAACATGTCAGCAGAAATTTCCTCGAGAGCTAAACCCTTTTTTCTGTAGTTACTTGACAAGACTACGATGAAAAATTATACCCATTTTCAAGAAAAGTCGCTACTAGTTATTTTACGTCTTCTTTGAACCTTCAGGTATCGGTTTACCTGGATCATGTCTCTTCATTAATTCCTTTATGCTTACGATTACATTACGTTGAAATACCCATTTCTGTACGATCACCGAAGTTAATCAACGTCGATTCCTGGTCATTACCTAGATGAATGACAGCTTGGGAATATCAGTTGCTGTACGTTTAGATGTGCTGAGCGTGTAATGGATAATGTCTTGGAATTGTTATTTCACAGAGCCGAGTTCCAATCACAGTTTCATGCAAATACCCTTGGGAAAAGTATAAATGCATCTCTTCTCCCTTCTACTATAGATTAATTAATAATACTTGTATAACTAAAACCATTATTATCTCGAAAAATATAAAATTGCTCACAAAATATTTGATTTCGGCTTTAATAACCAATGCCGGTAAACAAAAACAATCAACAACCAAATTAAGTCCTTCTCTTTATCGGTGAACTGGGATGATTTCTTGTGAAAAATAGTGGAGTGGTTCCTTGTTGCGAGTATTATAGGTTTGTTTTATTTCGACTAGTCTGCAAAAAGACTGTCGGACATCTTTGGCTAGAAAGCCCAGTCTAGCCTGCTACTTTATCCACAGGTGGTGGACAGGTGAAGAGATAGATTCAAAGTTTTCTTAAATTCTTAAATGACATTAATTCGAATACCAACTAGTGTAAACTATATCTCTAATAGTTCTACGAGATTATTTTAAACTATATATTAATCAGTGTATAATCCTCGCAAGGTGTCGTTAGAGATGTATTAGGATATATCTCCTAGAAACTAATCGTATTTGCCAAAAAAATATTGTTAATAAATTTCATTTTCCTTTCTTAGATTATTTATTCCGTCGTCTTTGTGGTGGGGGTGGGGAGGTTTGTTGCAAATGAATAGAATCTCCTTTATTAATGCTACTGTAAACTGAAGAGGCGTTATTGATGTTCTATATTTTGCAGTTAACTTCACAGAAAATAGTTTACGGTCAGCTCACGAGGTGTCATTTTTAGTAAGATTGTCTCCTTAGATAAATTACGACTGAGCAGTGAGTTCGGTCCTCACTGGGTGCTCCATACTTTTGGCTACCCTTAGTAAATTGCGAGAGAAAATTGTTACGAATTTAAAAGAAAGAAACAGACAAAATATGCCTTGATTTTCTGAAACTTATTATTTTAATGAATATTTAAAATATTTGATAACGGAAAAAGATGAAGTTTGTGAAGGAATCTTTATGAGTTAATAATAATAATAATAATAATAATAATAATAATAATAATAATAATAATGCATATTAGTTGTGAACTTCCAAACTACAAAAATTCGTGTTCTTCATAAAACGGCAGGTGATATTACAGCAATCAATCTCGAGCAATACTTTATGTCAACTGTTGCAAAACGTTACACCTTTAATCTAAAATAGTAATAAGAAAATGATGTTTATGTTGATTCGATGTATATACCTCCCACGTATACTTCCTAGAAATACCTGCTGCATAATGGTAAGACATTAGTTAGATGAAGAGACTATTGCCACTAATGTCTTCCCATTATGTGGGAGATATTTCTGGGTGGTATAATTGAGAGGTATTCTACGGCACCCTCTAGTTTAATAAAAGTGATTTTATCAGATATAATAACTGGTCTTTATGAATTCTTTATAAATGTATATTGGGAACATTAATTTGGCGACTGCTGGCTGTTTGGAGTTCAGTTACGATCCTTTTCCTTCAGTGTATGTCATCAGTTGATTATTTACAACTGTTTTCGAGAAATAAATAATAAAAAAAGATCAGCACTTTACAACAATAAACTTAATATATGCATATCTATATAGATACTTCTCTGACACACACGAAACACACACACACACACACGCACACACATATATATATATATATATATATATATATATATATATATATATATATATATATATATACGCGTGTGTTCTTGTGTGTGTATGTATGTATATTTAAGCAGCATATCTTCATTCCAACATGTTTTATTCAATAATATATACATACTATGTATATTTTTATGCTGATCTTTTTCAGTCCTTTATCAGTTTCTTGATGAAATTCATCAAGGAAGACGCCGTAGTTTTCTTCTAACCCAAGTACTTTCTATCTTTTCCAAGATTATTTTCAGGGGTAAATTACAGTGACAAACTTATTGTAACTGCGATAAAATCGACGTTCCAATTTGATGGCGATTTTTTAAAAGTGGCGCGAAGGCGTTCTGCTATAATTATTTTTAAAATGTTCAGTGTTTCAATAAAGGTGAGCTGACCGGAAATTGGTATAAATACAAAATGTCGTTAAATATTTTTATATGCTGTTGTTCAATACGTTGCTGCCACACACGTAATACATTTTGTTAACTGATGGTTGGCTGATTTTTATATAGAGGCCTCGAGGATTTTTTTTGTTTTTGCTTATTATTTTCGTGATATAGTATGCAACGGATAAAGTAAAATTTTTAAAATATTTATAACAGCTTTAAAGATTTGCTTCCACAGATGTATGCTGAAAACTTAACAGAACACGTAAGCAAAGATGTTTGATGCAATATACGAACATTAACTTACAAACAAAGAGAGAGAGAGAGAGAGAGAGAGAGAGAGAGACATAATTGAAAATTCTCAGACACATAATAAGGAAAGAATGCATAAAAAATCCAACATTGCATAAAGGCAACATATGTTTGTGCATATATATCCTACATAACTAGCACATGCGATTTAATGACATAAGAATACAGAGGGATGGTAAAGGGTAAAAAATTACATCAAGAAGCAACACTTTATAATTTGTAGATTGATAACTTCCGATTTCCGTCTTGAAAGGACTTGGCAAATAAAAGAAGATGTATACATACGAATTCTACAAAAGGGCGTTAGCTCGAATCGTAAAGGAATGTCTTCTAAGGAAATTCTTTCCTATGATTTATAGATAAATCCTACAGATGCTTGATGATTTTTCTTCCTAACAAACAAAAATGAACAATTCTTGGTCCCATCTCTGTCATGTTCTTTCTTATTCTGTTCAATTCTATGTGAAATTTATGCCTTATTACTATTGTTTTGATAGGACATACAGGATGAAAAAGGAAAAGTGTCGCCAATTTAAATTATTAATGTCTTGCATGCGCGTTGATTGTGTTGGATTTTGTCGACAACACAGAATTGTAAGGTCAGTTAGCCACCGTCCGTGAGAAAAGGCATACCATAATGGTATTCACTCCGCCAGAATTTTGGGAACGGCATGTTGTAAGGCCTGGCATTCGCGTCAGAAGATCCAATACAAACATTTCAGTGTTTGAGAGGACAGTACAAAGGATTCGGAAAAAGCTGGATGAATCTAATGGTGATTACGAAGATGTTTGGAGAGATCACTTCTGCGATCATATCACCCCTTATATATGGCCACCTAGCTCCCCAGACTGCAACCTCTTTGATCATTATGCGTGGGGCGCTGTTGAGCGAGAGGCCAACAAAAACACCAAAGATGAACCGAAGACAAGGACTATGACAACATTCTGCAAACTTAAACAAAGTGTCCTTCCAGAAGTGTTGCAGTCTTAAACCAGTAATTGAAGCCAATGGGGTTTTTATTGAACAGATTTACTCATTAATATTTCAAAATCTTTTTATGTAATTTTGGTAAATATATCTGTTAAAATGAGAAGTCAGTTTTAGTTTCATTTTCGCGTAACTTGAACGACTATTTACCAATCGCATCGTATATTTATTACTTAGTATTATTTTGCCCTGTTATTTTTCTTTCTTATTTCTTGCCGAAAATGTTGTTAGTTGCACTTAATGATGGTCAAGTAGACCACGAATATACTGGTTCAAACTCCACCACAATCTTTTGAAGAGGGGTAGAGGGTTATCCCTTTTTACTGTTTAGAATTGCATTTCAATTCTCTTCTAAACTCTACGTCAACTATATACTTCTGACATCTCCACCAAACCTATTTACAATTTATTTTTTTAATTTCATTTGTTTTTCCTCGGTAAGAGTAGAGAGGTCGCCTATCATCTGATTCACTCTCCTCCCCCGGGATTTTCAACAGGAGTAGCGGTTTATACCTTATTTTCTGTTTAGGGCTAAGTTTACGGTTCTTTGTAAAACTTAGTATGAAACAGAATGCTTCCTATGGGTATGCATTCATTGTCCAATTTCAATATATATATATATATATATATATATATATATACACTAGCCAAGTTATATAGCCACACTTCCTGTATAACTGCACCCTCAAAAAATGTCTGCCTGCTTCCCCGTTTGCATGCATCATCCGCTGGCATATTAAGAAACTCCCCTACCACATCTTTTTTACAGTATGTCCTTCTTAATTGTTTGATTGTTCCTAATAAAGGAATTCCATCGATAAAACTTTCTTGTACGGTCGTTTCTCGAGGTTAAATTGTTTTAATGTTTTAGATATTCAGTAAATTTCCAATGGCCGTAATCACTTTCAAATAATATGGCATTGTTCACAAATCTAAAAATCAAACAAAAACAGGGATAAAGCATCAGAGCTTGATTCAACTGCAAGTGAAAATGCATGAATGCTCCATCCTTCTTTGAACGTTTACTATAAAGCTGGTGTTAATAAGAGGTTCATCGGGTATTTTTCCTTGTATCGCTTCAATAATTCTTCTCAAACAATCTTTGCATCAAAGTTGTTCAAATGCCAATTTAGGATGGAATAATATAAAGAAACTATTGACTAAATGGCAAAAGCCAATTTTGGACCTAGTTTTACGCAGATTTCGGCCACTTAACTGAAATAATCTGCACCAAACGTTTACGCAAGAAATCTGTGTTCAATATGTAATTTACATGGCAAATTTGGAAAGCATCGGATGACAAATCAGGGAGTTATGACCGAAACACGGGATTTTTTAACAGTTTTTCACGGTTTTTCGTTATACGCAGGGAAGCGAACTAAAACAACATTATCTTATTTTTTGAATGATGGCAAGTTTTTCGCCACATGTTTGAAGAAAATAGGATAATAATGAGCAAGTTATTCAAGATTTTATTGTAAGTAGTACGAAAAAAAAAACGATTTTTTTCAGAGTTTTTTGTAATTTTGTGTGAAGCCATTGTCACATGAAATCTGTCTAGCATTTTGCTATGTTTTGCATTAATTTCAAGGAACATCACCTCATCCATTAAAAGTTTTCTTCGCTTGTAACTTTGCTTTTTTCTTTGCAAAAATTCGTACCCACCTTCAGAAATCGGTCGAAAAATCTGGACGTGCATAAATAGCATAAACGCACAGACATCATCTGTTTTGTTTATACATATATATATATATATATATATATATATATACATGACATACACATGATGTTAGTGATCGTGATTATAATTCTAATGTAATAAATTATAACCTTGGAATATTAGTGTTTGAGCCTTTTATATTATATTATATATATATATATATATATATATATATAGTGAGAGACATAGAGAGAGAAAGAGAGAAGACGGTAATGTTTCTCCTTTTGATGAGTCACAAGAAAAAAATATAATTCTGTCAAAATCAAAATATATGCATGATCCTATAAATGGTATTACTTAGAGAAATCCCGAGGCAGAGAGAGAGAGACAGAGACAGAGAGAGAGAGACAGAGAAATCTTTGTCATGCATCTATAATTTTCTATATACAAATATATGATTAAGTAGTATCGGTGCAGGTACCATAAAAACAAAAGTACTAAACATATCAATTTGTTCTTTATCTCTTTACAAGTGGCCTCCTTCTGGAGCTACACACTTTGTCCAATCTCATTTCCATTGACGGAAGCATTCCAGCAACTAGTGTTATACCATAGCGAGCAGCTGCGTCGTTGCATTCTCTGGGATTTTCTCGAAATCTTGAAATATTTGCAAGTAGAATTTGATTTTTCAAGGGAAAATATAACCAGGGTCAAGATCTCACGAATATGGTGGTTGTCGGATCTGAGGATTGTTGTCTTAGTCAAAAATTGCTGTAATGTCATGGCCATTGATGGGATCTCTAGACTGTGGTGAGACGACCATGCTCTACACATTTTACTTCCAAGCACTCTTATAAACGAACCAAGTGGGCGAGAATGTTATAACTAATTGTGTATGCTCGATACAGTTTAAGGTCAATCTGTGCAAAGCGATTTTAATCTGTCTACTTTAGCTCCGTTACTATAGCAACAGTCCCGATATTCAGTGATCATACAGCGTACATTGAAATTTTGTATAAAGGAAGCGATTAATAATATCAATTTAGCCGCAATTGGAAATACTTAATAGTTCTTTTCCCATTTTTTCTAAAATTACTAGCTATTAATCAACTATTTATTTACCTGATATCTGCATACACTGACTGTATTCCGTGTGTATTTATTATAGAATTCATTTAATAATCCCTTTCAATCAGATTACAAAATTCGAATTATCCAAGTCAAACATTTTATATGTTTTGCAATTATACGGACTACGGAATAAAATTTCCATATTGATGACCTTCAACGCCATATCATCAAATTTTTATTATTGTTTGTTTCGCGAACAAAAAAATACAAAAACTATATTATTTCTTGCTCGGTAGATGACAAACTGAAATATTTCAATGCAAAAGTCATATTAGCATTAATTATAATAAACGAAGTTTACATCATTATATTTCACAAACATGTCAGGTAATATATTTTGAATGTATTTTTCTACGATACTATGCATTACCCAGATAATCAACTGCAAAAATTAAAACCACATAGATACTAAGAAAAATGCTTGCAGCACTTTTTCGACAGCGTTAAATAAATCCTAGGATAGTTTTTGATAATTAATCTAGTCAGTATTTCTTGGCCGTTCCTATTCTTTAGAACTTCTCCTTCTCCTTCCTGCCATTAAAATCCCCTCTAAATATAAGGCTACGTGTGGATCCGGTGATTTTTGTTGTGTGGTTGAGACAGGATAGAATTACAGCCAAACATCTAATTGATTTTGAATTTTGCGTCGTCCTTCTCTTGGATTGTTTGCCCACCAAAACTTTAATGCCCGGTCTCTCCTGCTATTTAACCCATACCTAGTGGGATAAGCGATTAATTCTTACCTCTTCCAAGTGCAGCGAAGTCGATTGAAAAATGGATTTCACACTGACATTACATTCCGTTAGCCTCTCAGCCGTCTACGTTACCAGTGAAGCTAATCATGACTGTGTAATAGAAGCAGATATCTGTATTTTTCCTGACAAGGCTTGATCACACTAATTAATTGAATTGAACAAATCCTAATAGAGACGTAATTAACGTCTCTATTAGAGAACAATTAGAACATTGAAAAAATTTCTGAACCCAATATTTTAGACTGTCGCTTATTTTACTTTATCTACCCCCCCCCTGACTGCCTAGTCCGTTGTCTTCAAATGTTCAAGGTTTCTAAATATTCTTTAAAGAAATCGAATGAAGATTGCATTTTTATTTTATGATGTAATTCAAAATTTACCTTAAATGTTACATAAAAATTAGAAATTTCTTTTCTCTCTCTCTCTCTTATATATATATATATATATATATATATATATATATATATATATAATTTATTCTTATTCTAATATTATATATTGAGCTTTACACAATAAAAATTATATTTAGGTGTTGTTTGATTCATAGGCAAGGTAAATATTTCAGAGGCGCCGCCTACGAGGTATAATGTTCAATGTAAAAAGGGATTTATGCTGAGATGGTTAAAAGCTAAGTAAATACGTTTTTTTTTTTTGATAATTATCCTCTAAAATGTCTTAATTTCATACGAGATAGTAAGAGAAATAGGCTCAAAAGTGACCTAAAAATAGGAAATGTTAGAATCATGCTTGAAAAAAATTTAACTATCTGTGAAGTTGTAAATATATATATATATATATATATATATATATATATATATATATATATATATATACAAGTTTCGTTACATATGTACAATATGCTGGTTTCTATAACTCTAGATACATGAATAGAAAAATCCATATATTCAGTTAAAAGTCAAAATTAAATATAGCTGAAAGCGCTTGGGCCTATAGAGCATTCGGCGAATTTCTACATAATTTATGTCCACAAAAGAAGAAAATTAGAAGAACACAATAAAAGCCATATAAAAAATGAAACCAGTTGTATCAATTAAATCATCCCTCCTGTACATGGGCACAAGTCTGGTAAATAAAATAGATATATAAATCAGAACTGTGGCAATAAATTCTTTCATGCGTACCAAATTAAACACATTGATATATTCTGTTGCAAAACTTATATTTTGATAGATATTTTCCGTCATTCTTTCAATTGATTTCTGTTACACCATTCCTTGTACCCCTGAAAAAATTCCTTAATTAAATATAAGATACTACAGTGCTTAAATCTCAATATCTACACTAACGTTTAATGAACTTGTATGCAAAAGTAACAGTGGATGTAAGTGCAGTAAATAATGAATTCTGCGTTTCTGTACCGCTTCTGTATCGGCCCCGTTGGTGAACGTTGTCCGAGTATGGCGTGTAATATTCTTTCGTCGATTGGAAGAAAACCATTACTACTTAAGGTGGCTAGTAATAGCAATAATGTAGAGAGATGTTAGCAACATTTCGTCTTTGTGATGAGGATTCTGTAACGCCGCATTATCGATTTTGAGCTTCGTCAGGGCTGGTGAATGAAAACTGGTCTAATATATGACTTTTGTAAATATAATGCATTGCAGCAGGAATTAGTAATTTTCTGGAAAGATACAAAGAACAGACCATTCTTCTATCATCTTTGCCGATTGCACAAATATAAGAGTTCTATTTGAAGTCTACAGTCAGCTTAAGTACCCCATTTGCGTCCGGGACAAGATATCAGGATTGGAAGAAATGTAGAGATTATTCGGTTGTGATGAAATGTTACCAGCTTTGTTTTGGAAACATTAACAGATACAAGTTATTCTTTACCCAAAGGAACTGTAAGCGTTAGGAGAAATAAACCACAAGGCACTGGTCATCGGATATTTAGACATCTACGAATACACCGTGGTATCATCTGCATAGATATATTTAAAACAGATCTGTGGATGTTCTCGGGCAGATCCTTAGTAAAACGCAAAAATATGGTAGGAGCGATGTGAGAGCCTTGAGAGAAACCAGCATTGATTTCAGATATCTCACAGGACTGGCCAATAACAATGACTTTCAAAGACATACATGATACGAATAATTTGATCATTGAAGCAACTATCTTAATGATTCCATAGATTGAAAATCTGTGTGGCAACCCTCATCTCGCACAAATACCTTCGTGATATCCAATGCGATCATTCTCAGGATGTGTTTATTATCATACGCTTAGCTGATGCAATGTGTGATGATAGTTAAAGAAACATCAGTGGATCTTTAGGGGCGGATGCTATTAGGAATTACATATCTTTTTGCTTATTGATTTCCGACCAATCATTGAATGATTTCAGTAAAATGTTGTATGACTTCCGATATTTCTATTGCCCAGCAACGTTGCAATTACGTTAAGGAAAGTTTGAATTAAACACATTTAACCGCTGACAGATTGAATAATTTCTGAATAAAATGTCAGAAGGGATTCACAAAATTGCTTTCACGTGTTGTACAAGAACTAATTGAGAGATATGTTCAAATTATATTCCATATGCGGTCCATTGCCAGCGACTACAGAAAGTAAATTTCCAATTTATATAATTAGATGAAACCCCCACCCCTTACATGTCAAAAAATGCAATGTTTAACATATATGTCAAGGTCAGTTTTCTTCTCTCCATTCAAGTGGGTGAAAACGTTTATATAAATATTCTACATAATTTGTGTCATCAGCTCTCATCATAATCGATTATCTTCTTTTGGAATCATTATCAGGAATGAATTCTTTGACAAGATTTCAACTAGCATTAGCAAAGATGCTAATAGGATATAAATTTTATAATGTTAGATTCATTCAGTAGGAAATCATTAAAATATATCTAAAAATATATCTATTAAAATAGAAATGTTTATTCGGATTCAATTCTTGTTAAAATTTATTTAGAGAGATATATTTTCGTTTGTAAAAATTATGATGGCGGGTTACAACGGATCGTAATTACGGTAACTTTCTTATTGGTCCTACACATCTTAATTTTTATAATGATATGAATAATTCTTCATTCATGTGCCGTGAACCTTAAATCTTTAAGACATGAATGTTTAGTCGATTTTGCGTTATGTCTATTTATAGCGTTTTTTTTTCCTTTTGTGACTCGTTGTCTACTTCGATAGATATTTCCGTCATTCTTTCAATGGATTTTGTTAGAGCGTTCCTTGTACTTACGATATTACTTTCTTAATATTAGATAATTCAGTGCTTAAACCTAAATATCTACAGCAAGCAGACTACAAAATGGATATTATATTTTCCTGTGTAAAGTCTCTAGAGGACGTGTGTGATCATAGCTCTCCACAACTTCTTATCCTTTGTAGCGATAAGTAATATTTTCCCTTTCTTATCCGACGTAGATCCTGATCTATCCTTATTTTACATGTGACTTCGGAAGGTTACTTGCTGTTTCCTTACGCCTACATTGTATTCAATATCCTGCGAGTATCCATTCTTCATGCCTCATTATGATTCCAATTCTAATTACAACTGTCTTTTTCATTCCCAATATTACTGGTAACTTTCTCGGTGCTCACATGGTCTTCCATGGTATCCTTAGAATCCCCCCCGGCTTAAAACCATATTCCTGTTGCTTCAAGTCTCTTCTTCGTCCGTTAGGAAATTACTTGGCATTCACTGCCATTTTGGAGGATATATATAGCGTATCACATTGATTTTAACGACTTATCCTTGCCTCATTACTTGGTTTATAACAATGCATCTTCAGAATCTATAATCTCTTAGGATACTATGCTGGTATTAAGACTTCCGTGCTTGCTTGATTCTTATGTTTGATATCCATGGTACTGTGTTGAAATTAACTGTAGTATTTAAAGTGTATATGATATTTTATCAATCAAAATGTATCTGCCTTTATCATTTGGATTTATTTACATTTTTTTATTTTAATCATTTCATCACAAGCAAGGCAATAAAGTCACTAAGACTCAAATGCTTACTGAGTGTTAGAGAATATGAGAAAGAAAACTATTAAGAGAAAACATAAAAGAACAGGAATTAAGAAAGCTTGTCATTTAAATTTTTGAAGACCAAAATTGACCGGCAAAGCAAAAAGCCGGAAGAGACTTGCATAAGCGTGAATTGCAATGGAAGAAACTATCAGCATAGAACATATGGTTACATATTTCAAATGTAAAATGGTGAGACCTAACTGCCAGTCTAATTCTCCGATTAAATTCATAAAATCGAAATACCATAGAGGAAAATTCATTGTATTTCATTCGGCAAAATATAAACTGATGTCTTATAAATTATAATTCGGAAACATTATTACTATAATTATTACTTCTAAAATAGTTAATTCTATAGACTGGAATTAACACGATATAGTCCTCATAAAGAAATCAATATCTCCAGACAATTATAGAAACTCCAAATTGTTAATAATAATTTTATTGTGAAAAACCAACATCTATAGTGACATCTAAGAAAATGCCTGGGAATTTGTAAATGTTGATATTCTTTTGAAAGGATCCAATTAAATAGATTTCACAAATGACAGCGATAAGCGTGAATGAAAACTTCAGACACTCAGCTGAATGCTGAGGATGAAGTCACATGAAATCCATTTAATTAACTGCCATGTTTCCGATCACACATCACTGTGGTTGTTGACAGTAGAGAAGTCTTAGTATAGCCTGAATAAGACCAAAATATTAAGAAAAAAGCTAGAAATAGAAGCGATGAGTTGTACAAACTAGATATCTGACGTGAGGTGTCATATGTCCTCGATATATTGGTACAGATATATTTCAA